>LOEQ01002327.1:67519-81517 GCA_001685075.1 Bramus lutescens | reverse complement strand
AGAGAGAGAGAGAGAGAGAGCAGACATGGTCATGCCACTTTTCATTGGTGGAGGTAACATTTGGGAGCTGGTTCTTTCCTTCCAGTGGGATCCAGAATCTAACACTTGTTGGGAGGCCTGCACAGCAAATATCTTTATTCATTGAGTCATCTCACAGACCCAAATTTCCTTTATTTTAATTTTCCTGCTGACAAATGTTAGAATGTACTCTTCTACACCGAAATAGCTTGTATTATTTACGCACTGCTAGAAACACGCTTGATTCACATTAAATCTAAAATCCTTATCTAAGAGTCAAAGATTGGCATGATATACAGTCTGACACAGGTCTGCAAAACCAAAAATAGACACACATTCCACAGTCAACATACTTGAGCTAAAATAAATTCCATGACCCATCACCTTTACAAGGCAGTGGAAAAACAACCTATAGCCTGGGATACATCTATTGCTGGAATCATTAAAAAGGAATAAAAATAACATAGAATGTAAATGACTTGTGAAAATCTTCAAGTAAACATTGTTTCTTTTGCTTAAAGAGGATTTACTTTTCCTTGATTGTTGTTTATTCATTAATACCCTATTATTATTTCCAGAAAACAAACTGAAGTTTATTCAATGGAATATTATAGGCATACATAATAACAAATATCTCATATATGAAATAGTCATCCATACATATCCATCATACATATTTGCAGATGCTTCCGACCTCTGCTTAGAGAAGAAATGGCTGCAAACCTCTATTTTCAATACTCAAAAAGCTGAACAGCATGTCTATATAAGACGAGTTATAACCAGTATTAACAAACACCCATAACAATGAAATGACTCCTAACAGCATTTTATACTGATTGATCAGTGCCTTGCTCAGCCATTATTAGAGTGCTTTGTCCTGCAGCAGATGGGAGAGACCTATAGTCAGACATTATGCAGAGAGTGAGAGACCTTGGAACACTCGGCCGTAAATGGGATGTTTGCATCAAATATCTCCCTTAAGAGTTCAAGGAAATCTGAGGAAGAAAAGGCAAAAAGAGTTTAAGAGTCAGAGGGGATGGAGGACACCGAGCAAACAAATCCTTCCAAACCACCATGTTTAAAGCTCCTATAAACTCACAGAGACTGGTGCAGTATGCAGACTTCCAGGGTCTTTGTGTACACATTATGACATCCAGTTTTGTGTTTTATGGGACTCCTAAATGCGTGAAGGAGTGGGTCTCTGATTCTTGCGTCTTCTCTTGGACTCTCTTCTTCATCTTCTCCAACTCTAATATGATAGTTTTTGCTTCATCTTATTATTTTTATTATGCCTTAGAAGTCTGTTCTTGTTTATTTTGTTTTGCTTTTAAATTTTACTTTACTTTTAATTGATGCATAATTGCCTCGATGTGTACTATATAGGGTATAGTCTATTTTTTCTGAGGAAAGAATTGTAGTCATTGCTTAAAAACACATGAGTTTCTTAAAACAATAATATTTACAGACTTTGAAAAGAAAAAAATAATTGTAATTCACATAAAGTCCRTTCAGCTACTTTTTATTCCAAATTTCCTAGAACATTGGCTTATATTATGTTATTGGCCGTTTTTTTATTAAAAATTTCCACCTCCTCCCCTCCTCCCATTCCCCCCTCCCTCTACTCCCCTCCCTCTCCAGTCCAAAGAGCAGTCAGGGTTCCCTGCCCTGTGGGAANCAGTGGGTGGGCACACCCCTCGCTGTCCTGACTTCCTTGCTCATGTTCTCCCTCATTCTGGTCCTCATTTGGACCTTGGGAGCTCAGTCCAGTGCTCCAATGTGGGTCTCTGTCTCTATCCCCATCCATCGCCAGACAAAGGTGCCTGTTTGTTTTTAATGATAGACAGAAAGTAAGTGGAGCCAGAGGGAGGCAAGGTGAAGAGGAACTGAAAAGAGTAGAAGGGGAAGCCATTACCAAAATATAGTATCTGTGAAAATAATTCATTTCCATAAAAAAGAAAAATGTAAAAGCTTCTAAGTTAAGGGGAAAAATCACATACCATAAAGTTGGAGTAAGAGTGTAAGATTGATCTATCAATAGCTATCCCCGAAATTAGAAGCTGGGACAGAAGTGGCTCAGAGGCTAATTTGCTGCCAAGTCTAACAACCCAAATTTAATCCCCAAGACTGACTCATATACATGGAAGAAGGAGAAAACCTTCCAGTGAAGGTTGTTCTCTGACCTCCACCTGAGCACACACACACGCACACACGCCACCATCATCACCACCATCACCACCACCACAACTTATACAAGCAAAACATTAAAGAAACAAATAAATGGAATAAAATATTTTAAACTCGTAGTTAAAAAATTCACTCCTTTGCATTAAAGTTCATAATATAGTTTTAATTTCGGAATTATTGTAGGACCAAGCTATCAGTGTGTATATGAATAGACAATGTTCTCCTCCTCATCTAGATCTGCTTTTTGTGGCACCAAGGAATGAACCTAGAGTGCTGGAGTGATGTCAGAAGCCAATGTTTGGTTATAAAACTGTATCCAAGACCTGGTAGCATCCTTTACAGGTGAGAACATGCGTTGACTTCCTCTACACCCTTTCTTTTTATTAACTTATTTTTTAAACAGTCTTTTCACATTTTATGTGCCAAATCCATTTCCCACTCCCTCCCCTCCTTCTGCTTCCTCCATATTCACCCAATCCCAACCCCCTTCCCACCCCCATTCACTCCTAGTAGAGAATAATCCTTCCTGTGGCGGGTGTCAACAAAGTCTGGCACATTGCTTTGAGGCAGGAACTAGGCCCTCCTGTTATATATAGGCTGAGCAAGGTATCCCTAAAGAGAGACTGGGTTCCGAAAACCCAGAACAAGAAGTGGGGATAAATTCTAGTCTCACTGCCAGTGGCTCAATAGTCTGCCCCAGCCATACAACTGTCACCCACATTCAGAGAGTATAGTTTTGTACTATGCTGGTTCCCTCTATGTCAGGCCAGAGTTGGAAAGCTTCCATTAGCTCAGGTCAGCTGTTTCAGTGGGTATCCCCATCACGGTCTTGACCTCTTTGCTTGTGTTCAAACTCCTCCCTCTCTTTGACTGGACTTCGGAGGTTCAGCCCAATGCTCCACCGTGGTCCTCTGCATCTGCTTCCATCAGTCGCTAGATGTAGGGTCTATGGTGACATTTAAGATAGTCATCAATCTGACTACAGAGAAAGGCCTGTTCAAGGACCCTCTCCACTATTGCTTAGGGTCTTAACTGGAGTCATCTTTGTGGAATCCTGGAAATTTCTCTAGTGCTAGGTTTCTTGCTAGTCCTATAATGGCTCCTTCAATCAAGTTATCTCTTTGTGTTCTGTCTCCGTCCTTCCCCATCTCGGCCATCCCATTCTCTCTAGTATTCCTCCTCCCCCCCTTTTCTCCCTTCCTCCTCCACTTCTGCCTTCTCTTATCCTCCCGCCCCCACACTTTCAATTTTCCCAGGAGATCTTGTCGATTTCTCTTTCCCAAGGAGATCTATGTATGTTTTTCTTAGGGCTCTCCTTGTTACTTAGCTTCTCTGTAGTTGTGGACTATAGACTCCTTATCCTTTGTTTTAGAGCTAGCATTCATCTATAAGCAGGTACATATCATGCTCATCTTTCTGGGTATGGGCTACCTTGCTCAGAATGGTTTCTTCTAGTTCTATTCATTTGTGTGTAAGTTTCAAGATGTCATTGTTTTTTTTGCCACTGAGGAGTAATCCATTGTGTAAATGTATCACATTTTCTTTATCCATTCTTCGGTAGAGGAGCATCTATGTTGTTTCCAGGTTCTGGCTATTACAAATAATGCTGCTATAAACATAGTTTATAAAAATAGTTGAACAAATGTCCTTGTAGTATGGTCGAGTATCCTTTAGGTATATGCCCAATAGTGGTATTGCTCAGTCCAGAGGTAGGGTGACTCCGAATTTCCTGAGAAAACTGCCATACTGATTTTCAGAGTGGTTATACAAGTTTTCACTCAAACCAGCAATGGAGGAGTGTTCCCCTTACTCTGCATCTTTTCCAGCATAAACTGACTTTGGTGTTTTTTGATCTTAGCCATTATAACAGGTGTAAGATGGTATCTTAAAGTCATTTTGATTTGCATTTCCCTGATGGCTAAGGATGTTGAACATTTTCTTAAGTGCCTTTTGGCCATTTGAAATTCTTCTGTTTAGATCTGTACTCCATTTTTAAAAATTGGATTATTTGACATTTTGATGTCTAATTTCTTGACTACTTTATATATTTTAGAGATCAGTCCTCCATCTGACGTGGAGTCGGTGAAGATCTTTTCCCATTTAATAGGCTGCCTTTTTGTCTTATTCACTGTGTCCTTTGCTTTACGGAAGCTTCTCAGTTTCAGGAGTTCCCATTTATTTATTGTTGCTCTTAGTGCCTGTGCTACTAGGGTTATATTCAGGAAATTATCTCCTGTGCCCATACATTGAAGGCTACTTTCCATTTTCTCTTCTATTAGGTTCAGTGTAGCTGGATTTATATTGAGGACTTTAATCATTTGGACTTGAGTTTTATGCATAGAGATAGATATAGATCTATTTTCATTCTTCTGCATGTTGACATCAAGTTATGCCAGCACTATTTGTTGAAGATGCTTTTTTTCATTGTGTAATTTTAGATTCTTTATCAAAAATCAGGTGTTCATATATGTATGGATCAATATCCTGGTCTTAAATTCAATTCCATTGGTCAGTCTTTCACTTTTATGCCAATTCCAAACTGTTTTCATTACTGTAGGTCTCTAATAGAGCTTGATGTTAGGGATGGTGATGCCTCCGGAAGTTCCTGTATTAATTACAGGATTGTTTTTGGTAATCTTCTGTTTTTGTTTTTCCATATGAAGTTGAGTATTGTTCTTTCAAGGTCTGTGGAGAATTGTGTTGGAATTTTGATGGGGACTGCATTGAATTTGCAGATTGCTTTTGGTACAATTCCCATTTTTATTATGTTAATCCTTCCTATCCAAGAGTATCAGAAATCTTTTCATTTTCTGATATCTTCTTCAATTTCTTTCTTTAAAGACTTAAAGTTCTTGTCGAACAGGTCTTTCACTTGTTTGACTAGTGTTATCCCAAGATATTTTATGTTATTCGTGGCTATTTTGAGTGGTGATGTTTCCCTGATTTCTTTCTCAGCTTCTTTATCTTTTTTTATCATTTGTATATAGGAGGAGGACTTCTGATTTTTTATTATTTATTTATTTGTTTGTTTGTTTGTTTATTTTTAGTTAATCTTGTATCCTGTCACATTACTGAAGGTGTTTATTAGCTGCAGGAGTTCTCTGGCAGAGTTATTGGGATCACTTATGTATACTGTCATATCATCTGTGAATAGCCAAAGTTTGACTTCTTCCTTTCTAATTTGAATCCCCTTGATCTCCTTTTGTTGTCTTATTAGTCTAGCCAGAACTTCAAGAACTATGTTGAATAGATATGGAGAGAGTGGACAGCCTTGATTTTTACCTGATTTTAGTGGAATTGCTTTGAGTCTTTCCCCACTTAATTTGATGTTGGCTTTGGCTTGCTGTATATTGCCTTTTATTATATTTAGATATGTTCCTTGTATCCCTGATTTCTCAAAGACCTTTATCATGAAGAGATTTTTGGTTTTGTCAAATGCTTTTTTTCAGCATCTAATGAAATGATCATATATTTTTTCTTCCAGTTTATGTATATAGTGATAGATTTATCTATAAATTGATAGATTTTCTGATGTTGAACCATCCCTGAATCTCTGGAATGAGGCAGACTTGATAATGGTGAATGACTTTTTTTGATGTGTTCTTGGATTTGATTTGCCAGTATCTTATTGGGTATTTTTGCATCAATGTTCATGAGGGAGATTGGTCTTTAATTCTCTTTCTTAGTTGAGTCTTTATGTGGGTTCAGTATCAGGGTAAATGTAGCCTCATAGAAAGATTTTGGCAATGTTCCTTCAGTTTGAGGAATGTAGATATTAGCTCTTCTTTGAAGGTCTGGTATCATTCTGAGCTAAAACCGTCAGACCCTGGGCTTTTTTGGTTGGGAGGCTTTTGATGACAGCTTCTATTTCTCTGTAGGTTATAGGTCTATTTAAACTTTTCACCTGGTCTTGACTTAACTTTGGTACACAGTACTTATCCAGAAAACTGTCCATTTCCTTTACATTTTCCAATTTTGTGGAGTTTTTCTAGTATGACCTAATGATTCTCTGGATTTCCTCAGTGTTTGTTGTTATCTCCCTCTTTTCATTCCTGATTTTCTTAATTTGGATGTTCTCTCTCTGCCTTTTGATTAGTTTGGATAAGGGTTTGTCTATCTTGTTTTTCTCAAAGAACCAGCTCTTTGTTTAATTGATTCTTTGCATTTTTCTTTATTTCTGTTTTATTGATTTCAGCCCTTAATTTAATTATTTCCTGTTATCTACTGTTGCCATAGGCTGCTTGTTTGTTTCCCAGCTGCTCAGCAGTTCAGACCCGAAATAATCACACAGAAACTATCTTATTTAAAACACTGCTTGGCCCATTAGCTCTAGCTTTTTATTGACTAACTCTTACATCTTAATTTACCCATCTTAATTAATCTGTAACCATGACCAGCTAAAGTTCCAGCATCTACCTCCCGTGGGGCTACATGGCTTCTCCCTGACTCCACCTTCTTCCTCTCAGTATTCAATTTAGCTTTCCCTGCCTACCTAAGTTCTGCCCTATCAGCAGGCCAAGGCAGTTTTCTTATTAATTAACCAATTGTACTCACAGCATACAGAGTGGAATACCACATCAATCTACTCCTCCTGGGTGAGTCTGCTTCTTTTATTCTAGAGCTTTCAGCTTTTGCTGAATTCTAGGAAATGTTTAATTTCTTTCTATTTCTTCCTTGACCCAGGGGTGATTCAATTGATCACTGTTCAATTTCCATGAATTTGTGTTGTTAAATTCTAACTTTAAACCATGTTGATCGAATAAGATACAGAGGGTTATTCCATTTTTTTAATTTTTTTTTTTTTTGCTATAGTAGTGTGGGCTTGCATCCATGGTCTCTTAGTGTCAGCAGCACATCTGTCCAGGATCTTGCTTTCATTGTTTCCAATGAGAATCAGGTGTAAGTCTGATAGGTTTACCTTTATATGTTCCTTGAAATTTTTCCTTTTGCAGCTCTTAATATTCTTTCTTTATTTTGTATGTTTTGTGTTTTGATTATTATATGGCAAGGGGACTTTGCTTTTGGTCCAATCTATTTTGCGTTTTGTAAGCTTCCTGTACCTTCTTTAGGTTTTCTTCTGAGATTTTGTTGATTATATTTTCTGTACCTTTGAGCAGGAGTTCTTTTCCTTCCATTACTATTATTCTTAGGTTTGGTCTTTTCATGGTGTCCCAGATTTCCTGAATGTTTTGTNTTTTTTTTTTTTTTGCTATAGTAGTGTGGGCTTGCATCCATGGTCTCTTAGTGTCAGCAGCACATCTGTCCAGGATCTTGCTTTCATTGTTTCCAATGAGAATCAGGTGTAAGTCTGATAGGTTTACCTTTATATGTTCCTTGAAATTTTTCCTTTTGCAGCTCTTAATATTCTTTCTTTATTTTGTATGTTTTGTGTTTTGATTATTATATGGCAAGGGGACTTTGCTTTTGGTCCAATCTATTTTGCGTTTTGTAAGCTTCCTGTACCTTCTTTAGGTTTTCTTCTGAGATTTTGTTGATTATATTTTCTGTACCTTTGAGCAGGAGTTCTTTTCCTTCCATTACTATTATTCTTAGGTTTGGTCTTTTCATGGTGTCCCAGATTTCCTGAATGTTTTGTGTTAAGAATTTGTTGAATTCAAAATTTTCTTTGATCAGTTAAATTCCCCAATAGTGTCTTCAACATTTGATATTCTATCTTCCATGTCTTTGATTCTTGATTATGCTTGCATTAGTAGTTGCTTTTCATTTACCCAAATTTTCCATTTCCTAAATTCCCTCGGTTTGTGTTTATTTTTTTATTGCCTCTATTTCAGTTTTCAAATCTTGAACTTTTTCATCATCTGTTTGTTCATTTTTTTCTTGAGTTTCTTTAAGAAATTTATTGATTTCTTCGAGTTTTTTGTTTGTCTTTTCCTCCATTTCTTTAAGGGAATTTTTCATTTACTTTCTATGGGTCTCTATTAACTTCATAAGTTATATTTAAGATCATTTTCTTCTGTTTCTTCTGGGTTAGGTGTAGTAATGAGGAGTGGGCCTGCTTTTAGTCCCGCCTGGCTCCCGGCCACCTGACTAGCTTATATCCCAAAATAACAACACACAAATTGTATTCATTTAAGCACTGCCTGGCCCATTAGTTCTAATCTCTTATTGACTAACTCTTACATATTTGTTTAATCCATCTCCATTAATGTATATCGCCACTTGACTATGGCTTACTGGTATGAGGCTAACCAGTGTCCATCTTGAGAGGAGAGCCATGGCATCTGCCACACTGTCTTTTTCCTCCCAGAATTTTGTTCTGTCTACCATGCCCATCTAAGGGCTGCTCTATCAAGAACCAAGGCAGTTTTCTTTATTCAACCAATAAAAGCAACGCATAGAAAGAAGACCCTCCTACAGTTAGGATGATCAGGTCTTTCTATTGTATGATCACTGGATTCTGGCCTTACCATGTTGCTTCTTAGGTTGTTGAATGAATTTTTGCTTTAGTGTCTACCCTTCTCTTTTTTTTTAATAGGTGCCACCCATGTCTTGGCCTCTTTGTCTATCCTTGCAGTTGCCATCTGTGTTTTAGGGAGCTTCTCTTTGTCTACTCTGTGCAGTTACTGTCTGTGTCTCAGGGAGCCTCTGAGGTCTCTCTTGGCCCACTCTCTTGGTTTGTTCTTGGTTCACCATGTGCAGCTGCATGCAGCCTGTGGTTCAGAGTTCCTCTGAGGTCACAGTGGATCCTTTACATCCTTTCTTAATGAGAAAAATGTGATTCAGGAAACTCCATGATGTAAAATTATTTATTCAATATGAAGGGCAAAAGTTTCAGAGATGAAAGTATTCTAGGTTTATTACAGTGCCGCAGACTTGGGAAGAGCAAGTCTGGTCTGAGCAGGAGAGGTTGTTGGAGAGTTAACCAACAAGATGGCGCTTCTAACAGAAAAGCAACAGAGAAATGACAGGAGTTTTTGTGTGTATGTGTGCATGTATGAGTCTGTACATGTCCATGTGCACACATGTGTGTGCATGTGCACATATGTGTGTATGAATATGTGTATGCATGCCTCTGTGTGTGTGCATGTGTTTGCACATATGTGTGAGTGTGTGCCTGTATGTGCGTATATGTGCGTGTATATATGGGTATGTGTGTTAGCATGCATGCATGTGTGTGCATGTGCCCTTGGTGAGTCTTTATAGTTCTCAAGAAAATACTTTGTGAATAGTAATAGATATTTAGAAAACTGAACCAGTGAAAAATGTCCCATGCTACCATTTACCTTAAAAGTTGTCAGATTTTTCTAGAGTTAGATGCTGATAAAGTTGACATAGACACAAAGACATAATCAGAAATTAAAAGTGTTTATTTAACCAAAATCCACTGTTTGTGACTAAATATGCTTAAGACTAAATTGCTTTAGCACAAATTTCTGAACCTATCATGGAAAATGAAAGCATGAAGTCCAAATAAACATATTGACATCAGCTAGAAAGGCAGTTGACCTCGAACACTAAAACTATGAGCAGTACTTGTGGAAGAACACTGCTTTGCAAAAAGAGCTTCTCCCTAGCTAAAGCTATTATAATGATGGACTGAGCTTTGCCTTGCACAACAGAAATCAAAAATTGTAGGAATGTGGAAATAAGCATGCTTCACATTGTTAGCTCTTGAACCAATCAATTTGATTTCCTCTCTCTAGAATTTTACAAAAAGAAATCACATCAGAAACAGGGATAAATGGTAACTTTCTTACAGATTAGGAGCCATAATTTCTTCATGCACAGTACATGGGGCACTCTCAAGATTAAAAGGGAAGGGAGTGTCAAGATTAAAAGGGAAGGGAGTGAGAGACAAGTGTGGTGCTGTAGAGGAGAATGGCAGTGTGTTTTATATGGTTGGTTTTGTGTGACACTGGTGAAATGTGGAGTCTATGGACTAAAAAACCATGGAACATTTATTGTTATGAGCATTACACAAAAAAGGTAACTAGTTTGAACTGGGGTACATATTTCTCCTCTCAATTTTAATGTAACTGGAACTTATGAATGTCTTTTATTTGTAGATAGGGTCTTTGTAGACATAATAAAGTTAAAAAGGAAGTAACGGAGCAGGGTATGCCTTAAACCTAGTGAATGGTGCTACCAAAAAGAGAAGAAACATTTGAATTCCAAGAAATAACAGCTCAGAGGGAAATGTCATGTAAGGTTAGAGACAATGAACAGGGAGATGTGCTTACAAGCCAAGGGATGTTAAGGGTTTCTACTAAAGAACAGGCTCTGCGGGAAGGACCTAAACAGATCCTGTAGAAATTAGGAAAGGCATCAATTTTGCAATCTCTTTATTTCTGACTAGTTTCTGGAACAAAAAGTCACTAAAAAAAAAACCACATGGTTGGGAAATCATAACACAGAGAAAAGGGTTACAAATAGCCCAGACTGTAGTTCTAGTCATAGACATAGCCCAGATATCTGATCAATGCTACCTATCTCTCATTTCTCACCTTCTCACCATCTAGCATTGAACCAAGCTATTCTTTTTTCTGCAATTTTTTGTAATGGAGGTGAGAACTGTCTGGTAGATGTTTGATGCACCCTTCTATTAAAATAAAATTATATGCATTCATAAGCACACAAATAAATGCAATTCATTTTAGAACACTGATATAGAGATGAATAATTTGCAGTAGTATAGATCTTATCTATTAATTCATATTTAAGGTTGATTTTGTTATACTGTGTATATGTATTTCTGCTCTTGTTTAAGGTGTTATGTTTGTGTAGCTCATTTAAAAATGTAATGTATAAGTAATACAGATTAATAGACAGTCATCTATAATGTAGTCATATTAGTTAGACTTTCTAGATGTACAGAGATATATTTCAGATGGATAGGTATTCTTCAAATCTTTCAAAGATTTATAGTACATGACATTAAAAAGGTTTTAAGAACTTAGTCTTATCTCAATAGTGAGACATGTCTGCTTTTGGTAGCAGCAATTATTTCAAGAGGATGATGGACATCAAAGAGGCTCCTTATGGAGTTTGCTAGTCATTTGGGCAAGAAACTGTTCTACCCTGGATTGCTTTATGGTATGCTGTATGAACTGGACATGCATGACCCAAAGAAAAGTAACTGCTGAACTTGCCAAAAGAAGGTGAGACAGCCCTTCATGGTCCCTGCTTCAATGAAAGAAACTGTCACACATTCTGCAGGATACAGAAGAAAGCAACTGATAAACTTCACCATTACAAGGCAAAAGAGATCTTTAAATTTCCTACTTCACTGAAAAGTCTGCTGGATACTATGGGCCTTTAGGCTGAAGATGGATGCTTCAGTGTTATAGATCATTGGTGACTGTCCAGGTACTAGATATCTCTGTTAATTCTGGAGTTTTGGATGTTAAAACCTTCCTTTTTATTTAGATAGAAAAGGAGAGATGATGTGGAATTCCTCTCTGTATTCCATGAATATGGTTTATTACCATTGTTTAATAAAGAAGATGTTTTGGCTAATGACTTAGCAGAGTAAAGTCAGGTAGGAAATCCAAACAGAGATATATATAGAGAGAGTAGGCAAAATTAAAGAGACGTCACATAGCGGCCAAAGGGGCTGGATGCCAGCACCTTACTGGGTAAGTCACAGCCTCATTACAAAGCACAGAATAATAGAAATGCATTAAATTAAGATATAAGTGTTAGTCAATAAGAAGCCTGAGCTAATAGGCCAAACAGTGTTGTAATTAATATAATTTCTGTGTGATTACTAAGGTCTGGGTGGCTGGGAACATACAAGCAGTCTCTGCTTACAGAACACAAATAATAAACACAGACAACAGACAAATGTCTGGAGTTCAAAGACAAATGTAGATTGCCATTAAGACTGCAAGGCTCATACATACCTAGATGTGATTATATGTTTTGACACACAATGTGGACATGCGTTTTAACACACAAACTTCAAAGTTAAAACAAAACAGCAACATGTAGTTGGACTTCCTACTATAGAATGTTTGAAATGGAACAACTGATTTACATTTCTTATATGACGTCATCCTCAAATCAACACAGAAAACAAAATACAAATTTCTTTGTTTAATGAGATTCTGGGAGCCACACTCAAGCTCTCACAGATGTTGCACAATTAATAAATTAATATACAATTCAATTGTCTCCCCACCTACTCCAAATGTAGAATTTTAGACTTGAAACAGTTCCTGCTAAGGTTTCAAAATATTATCTCTGTCCATGTAATAGTGCTCCCTCTTCACTGACTCTCTAACACATCTTATTAATATAGCAAAAATTAGGACTGAGACATTTATTCAATTGTATCATTTCAAGAGATTTGGTGAAATATTTAAAAGTGAATCTTGAGAAATATTTTATATGGATCTTTTACTAATTGATTCAGATTTTCACAGTATTGTGCATATAAAATGAAGTGAGGATTATTAAATGAGTACTGATAGATGTTCCATATATTATGACAGTATCTTGTTAATATTCCTTACCAATAAAGCATATTGCTAGGAAAGTCAAAGTTCACAAATATTACATATTTCAGTAGATATAAAAATCCCTCATTACTCATACAGCTCCAGCTTCCCACAGCTCTGATTCATTAACAAAATTGTACAAGCCATAAGGGAGGTGGCACTGTTGACCCTACTGTTGCCCTATGCCAAATATTAAGGGAAACATGATAAGAGTTTGGGACAGAGAAACAAAGCAAGCCTCTGTGTAACACATAACCAGAGGCATGACACAGGCTATGGAATGGAAATAGATAATTTCTGACAAGAGGAATGTAAGTGAGCCTGTTCTATACAATAGCATGAGCATACCGTTCTGATCTTTCTTTTTTAACCTTTAAAGACAAATAAAGAGCTTTGTTTAATAGCAAGGAGTAAAATTAGGAGAATAGTGTTACTAATTCCTCCAACTTTCAACTACAATCAAAGATGAAAAAAAAAACACATTAAGTTCTTATATAAAATTATCTACCTGCCATAGGATAAAACATCATGACAGAATATGTATTGGGAAGGTCTAATTAATCGTTGATTTACGTGTGTTTGAGTACAACAGTAGTTCACATCCCTTTGTGATCTTTTCCCTATTTGTACAAATCAAAAAGGTAGATGAGAATTCAGAAATGAAAATAGTTTTCATGAATGTATTTTCATAGGAAATGTACAATTCATATAGGTACATTAGGATAATAAAACATCCCTTATATTTTAATTTTATGAACTTAGGCTGCCACATCTACTCAGGGACCCAAAAGCTCATCATGATATCATTAAAGACAGAAACAGGTTTCTGAAGTAGATAACAGCCAGTCATACATCAGAATAAAAAGCTACCTAAATTGAAAGGAGACAGATTTTAGCCATGTCCACATGTATTTCATTCTATATTTTTTCCTTGACCATGATACTCAGTTTCTCACATTATGGCTGGTTCCATTAAATGAAATAAATGATACATTCAATGGTTTTTAACATATATAAACAAAATTACTTATCTTACACAAAGACAAATTAAGTAAATGATTTAGAATAAAAAAATATAAAACTAGTGAGCTCATTCTGCCTGTGTCATTATCCAGGCACTTTCCAGGGCACAGAGAAACAGAAATAAATACGCAAGCATCAGTAGCACATACATTAAAGAGAAAATTGTTCTAAAAGGAGGAGAGGTTTAGGACAGCATCAGATAGTGAAGAGTGGAAAATAAGTCAATACCCACCTTTGAGAGAGTCATCTTATTTTTCTTTTCATTATTCTTCTGCATGATATATATCTATGTCTATATATATATATATATATA
>LOEQ01002327.1:0-58353 GCA_001685075.1 Bramus lutescens | reverse complement strand
AGTTAGCCAAGAAGAGGCTAGATATAATGGGCCAGGCAGAGCTTAAATGAATACGATTTTTGTGTTGTTATTTCTGGGGCTAAGCTAGCCATGTGGGAGCCCAGTGGGCCGAAAAGCAGGCCGGCTCCCCTTTCACTACACTTAGGCATATACCTATCTAGCTCTTATATCTTAAATTAACCATTTCTACTAATCTGTGTATCGCCATGAGGCTGTGGCTTACTGGTAAGGTTTTGTTATCTTTTGCGTTAGGCAGCTACTTGGCATCTGCCTGACTCCACCTTTTTTCCTCCTCTACCTCTGCTTGCATTTCCTGTTTTGCTCTATTCTGCCATGCCATAGGCCAAAGCGGTTTCTTTATTAACCAATGGTAATAAAACATATTCACAGCATACAGAGGGGAATCCCACATCAGACATAATTTGATCATATTATTTGCTCTCCTCCAACTCCTTCCAGATTATCTCCACCTCCCTATTAACCAACTTCCTATTCCTCATCTCTCAAAAATAACAACAGCAAAACTACACAAAAACCATGGGAACATCCAAACAATGCAACAAACCAAAAATCATCAAAAAAAGAAACAAAAAACAATGCAGGAAGCACATACAAACTGGTATTGGGCAACTGCTCCTGGGCATGTAGCCTATCCTCCTATTATCCAATTATATATTTCAGAATGCTTTAGTTTGGACCCTCCATCCTGCATCCTCCATATCAATACTCATTGATGTTATGTTGAACAAAACTGACTTTTTGTTTCCCAGTAGATATCACGTATAAATAGCTTCTTTCTTAGGTGAAGGAGTAAATGTCTCCTTATTCTTCTCTGTGCTCGCATTTTGTCTGGCTTGGCCCTATGTAGTCCTTGTATACGCTGTCACTATTTCTGTGTGTTAATATGTGTTCAGTCCTGTTGTATCTTGATGGCACTGTGTCATTTACCCTGCCTCTTGAATCTAGTAGCTAACCTAATGGTAAGTTCCTATTGCTGAATACCCAAATTAAGTGTGTCATCACACATGGAAAAATCAACCTACTGTTGGGGGAAGGGGCTGTTTGTTCATCCCGGCCACCTGGCTAGCTTAGCCCCGAAATAACGACAGAGAAACTGTATTAATTAAAACATTGCTTGGCCTATTATCTCTAGCTTATTATTGACTAACTCTTATATTAATTCAACCAATTTCTATTAATCTGTATATCACCATGAGGCCGTGGCCTACCAGCAAATTTCCAGCATGTCTGACTCTGGCAGTGGCTACATAATGTCTCTCTGACTCCACCCTTCTTTCTCCCAGCATTCAGTCCAGTTCTCCCCACCTACCTAAGTTCTGCCCTATCAACAGGCCAAGGCAGTTTCTTTATTCATTGATGGTAATCACAGCACACAGAGGGGACTCCCATATCTAACTACTGCTCAAGTAGAAGCTTCACCCTCTCCTGAATAACCTCCACAGTTCTGGGAAGATATTTTGTGTACTACTGGAGGAGAAAGGAAGGTAATCATCAATATCACCCATCTGCAGAACCTGTGACCTACAAAAGTAGCCTCCCCACAAGACATACTGAAGAAATAGCGGCACAAATGTTATGGGAGTAACCAACCATTTTTAAATGGATTTAAGGCCCTCTCCTGAGTACCCATAAGTGATGCTGTAAAGTGGCTATAGAGACAAGATTGGATAGATCAGGGTCCTAAGGAACAACACGCTACTGTTATTCTGCTAAAGGAACAGAACCATTAAAGGACTGCTAATGAGTTATTGCTATATCCACAGAGCAGCCATCACTCACCCACCACCAGAGACGCTTCTTCTTATGGTAGATTGTAATCAAACAGTGAGCCACATTTGGGTAATTTGCAGATTTAGAGACTTCCGAGCACTCAGCCCTGAATTGAGTATCTTTATCAAACCCCTCTCTTCAAGGTTCTGATCCATGCAAGAGTGGAGGTAGAAAACTTGTAAATATTTTAAAAAGTGTGGTGGCTTTGAATAAAACAACCCGTATCCCTGTCTTGGTCAGATCTGTAGGACTCTGTCTCTGAAAGCCACGTTATTATGCCTGGTATGTTTCAAGGGA
Organism: Bramus lutescens; assembly: GCA_001685075.1. Classification (NCBI taxonomy): domain Eukaryota; kingdom Metazoa; phylum Chordata; class Mammalia; order Rodentia; family Cricetidae; genus Bramus; species Bramus lutescens. The sequence goes on along the minus strand of LOEQ01002327.1, from coordinate 56,265 downwards.
ACAGTTTATTTGCTTTTGATTAATTCTGGCAATGTCAACAGTTTAACCCAGCCTTTGACATTACTGTCATCTAAAATGTTTTCAACATGAAAAAAAGCAATTAAAGAAAACAATCTACTCACTAAAGTTTTTGAACAAGTCTGTAAAAATAAATAGATGAATATATAAATGAAATCAGCATTTCCTTGCCTTGCATTACCACAATTTCACAGAACCTTAGAATACTATTGTTTTGAACCCTCCATCTATGATTTAAACTAGTCCACCACCTGTGGCCATGTTGGAGTTTTGGGACTCTGGGCACCATGCTGCTGCTGGACCCATGCCTATCTGGGAGGTCTGTGCTGCCACATGGGGCCATAGTGGCATCTGCCCCCAAGCTGCTGCTAATGCCCATGTTGTGTCCATGGTCCTGCTGCGGCTGGAATGGTCCTACTGCAGTTGGAGTTGTTTGTATGTCTGTTACCCATGTTACTACAGAGTCCTATATGATCCAGATGTTGAACCATGTGTCGAAATATGAGAGACACACTGAGTTGGCTTGCCTCTCGTCATCTCTGGGATAGCAACCTCATAACCCCAGCAACAGAGAGCTGGCCCCGTTCCACACCCTGGATTTGGGAAAACTGGCCTCATATTGTAGGAGAGCTGGCTCTGCCCCTCACCTAGGGTGGTGGTTCCAGCCACTGTAACTGATCAACTCAGCTACCACCCAGGCATACATCCAGAGCTTCGAGCTGGCACTCCCCAACATCTAGCCCATCTGTGATCTGCTGGATTACGTGAAGGGACTGGTCCTGAAGAAACATAACCACAGGATCTCCATGACTCCGGGCAACAGCTGGAAATCCAAGAGGAGATTCAGCGAGGGTCTAGCATTGATGGACCAGAGACCTTGAGCCTGTCTAATACCACATTACACAATGAACATTTGCAAGAAAAGCTGTTTGGACAAAAGGGTATATCTACTGTGTAATACGCAGTAGCTCCCCATGCCACTAAGACTAATGAAGAGATGATGGAGAGGCAGGAAAGACAGAGAAGCGAAGTGGTTTTGTTGTTGTTGTTATTATTTGCTTTCGATTTGTTTTTTTGAGTAATATTCTTAACTTTTCCTTTCCTCGGAACATTACAAGGCTGGGGGCAGATATGGAGGGACTGTAATATGAGTGGGATTGGGGTACATAATGTGAAATTTCCAAAGAATCGATAAAATCTTACATTTGAAAGAAAATACCCTCTTCATAGGTTTTGTAAAGCTGTAAGTGCTATGTGGAAATGACTCCTAGGAGATTAGCCTTGTTTTTTTAAAAGGAATAACAGAACAGTGCTGCAAACTAGAAAGTTCAGTGCATTTATTTCAGGACAGAGTCAGTGCAGGACAGAAAATGAATTGACTGGACTGAGAACTTCAAGCCTTAACATTCCTTCTTCAGGGCCATTATGAGCCTGTGCTGGGGACAAATGCAGGACCATTACAAGCCTGTGCTGGGGATTTGAAAACAAGCTGAATTTAAAGTAAACAAATAACTTCATCTCTGAATCATTTTAACAGTGTTACTGTGAGAAATATAAAGGTATAACCAAGCTATGCGTCATATTAGAAACTATTGCAATACACCATGGGTTATGAGACCAGCATGGAAGGGAGAAAAACTCCATCATCAGAGAGGATTATGGGAAAAATTATTTCTGAGCAAAGGCATAGAATCTTAAAGGATGGCTGCTCACTGGGTCAAGACATAGGCCTTTGATTTGAACAGTTGTAAGACATAAGGAATCAAAGCATTACTATTTCACAGCTCCAAAAGCACCTCTGAAAGAGGATTCTATGAAACATGGTGAACAGTGCTCGACAATGGCAACGAATAATTAGGGTAAAAAGAATATACAACACACAAACTCTTTGAGGTATTTTTACGTGATAAATGGCTGCTTATAGGATTCTAAGAAGTAGCTTTTTAGACCTAGACCATCTAAGTTTAAAATGGGATTAGTGACCCTCCAACACTAAATGCTTAATGACGCACCGGAAAAAGCAAGGTGCTAACGTCATCACAAAGGACACAGGCACATGTCAGAAAGGATACGGAAAACAAGTGGGACCACACATTGTTACTGTCATGGCTTTTGGGTAGTGAAATTATACTCTAGCTATACTTTTTTTTATTTTTTACTTAAAAAGGCAATTATTCTTCTTCCACTAAGGGCTGAAAAAGAGCATCAGCTTATGAAAGTCTTGGGCAGCACAATTTTCTAGAATCTCTTAAAAAATAAAAGTAATAGTTATTAACACTTGACATTGGCCCTAGAAAGAAAGCTAATGTGGAAGCCATCAGTCCTGCTGCAAGTGTAATCTAGACACCTGTCTGTCAGTCCGTCTCACCTCTGGGATCCATTGCTCTGACAACAACTTTGCTAAAGATATTTCATTACTGTCTGCTGTTGTTTTTTAAACAGTATTGACACTAGCAGTAGCGTTCCTACCACACACAGTTGTAAATTTGAGTCTAGGTCTCGAATACAGCTACCCTAACTCACACTTTAAAGTAACGGATGCTAGTTGGTTGCTTTTTATCCCCCAAATACCTCATTTATATAAAGTGATATCGTTCTGCAGTGATTAATATTAACAACATGAAGTTTCTGCCATATCAAGGAAACCAACGGATCACCCTAGATAAATAAATAGAGAATAAGAGATAGAATCTCTGCCCCAAGTAATGCTTGGTTCACCACATGTAACTGATGTTTTAATTCCATTCTATTTATACAAAGTTTTATGAAATTTGTTTAGGTCTCCTCATCAACCCAACTTTAGACATTGAGTCACACACATACACACACACACACACACACACACACACATATATATGGCAAAATGGTTAAGACGTTGTAAACTTATTCATCACAGCCCCCATCATAAAGGGTTTAATAACAATCTTATCTCCAAAATAAAGGGGGTGTTTTATGCCATACATATATTACCTCTTTGTTTATGAAAGAAACAATGAACAAAATAAAAAGGATTGGCATCAGAAAAACCTTGTTACATCACAACCAGGGTTCTGGGTTCATGCTTTATCAAAGCAGACTCATCTTTACATAGCCTTTGAAGTAGAACATCCTTTTTCTCTCTCTTATATCTGGAGAAACTAAAGTATGAGGTAACAGTAAATAATATAAAATAAAGCTATAGCCTACTATATCAGGTACATTTTATACAGAAATTCTCTTGAGTCAAACATGAGACTCTCCAGCATGATGTTTTAGTGACTACATGATATCATATTACTTGAATGGTTACAAAATCAAAAAATGGAAAGTAGAAGATTATAAGTTAAGCTCTAGTAAATAACACCATTTACTTCAGATCATCGCAAAGATAGAGATGTTAATGGGAGCCCAAGGAACCAAAGACAAATAACCAATTAAGTAATGATACTGTCCCTATCACTCATGTCTAAATATCCAATTCTTGCATGGCGTAAGAGAAAGTTCCCAGTAGGAATTATGAACACTCACCTATGATATGGATACTGTCTCTTCGATCCCTTTCTTTTCTGTCCTGACCTACCAAACTGTTACAACCACTCTGGCCTCTCAGCCTTGCCCTGAACTTGCCTTAGGCTCCTTCTCATCACCCTTCCGCCTTGCTTCCTGGGTTTGTGTATTGTTTCTGAAGGGAAGCACTTCCTGACACCCTTTCAAAGTGACAACCAACTTTCCCTATGTGCCTTTTCCTATCTGATTCAAGATACTCTATAATTACTAAATGTGATATGTGTATTTAAAAAATTACCTAACTCTTCTCAGTAGAATATAAATACCATAAGGCTTATTAGTTATTGTCAGCCAATGACCAGCATGATGTCTTATACAAGAAAGTGCTCTGTAAATAATATTGAGATTAACACACAAATCAAAATGGGATCAGTCTTTCAGAATCATATGTAAATGTATAACTTTTGATGTTGTTATATGTAGATAGATATTATATATGAAATGGGGATCAGTTTATTTCAATCAGTGGGGATTGTAAGGATTTTTAGGGTAAACTTTTAACATTATATGTTTTTTTTCTGGTTAAGCTCAATACATCACACTGACAACTAATACACACACACACACACACACAGAAACGGGGGGGGGAAGAAAATTGATCTGTGTGAAGTAGTTCTTTGCTGAATAAAAATATTTTATTATCTCATTGCACTCAAATGACTCTCTGAGTCAAATTTGTCCCGTTACAGCAAGTCTTCTCATGAAGTTTCTGTTAAATGCTAAAGGAAGACATGGTATTTGGTGTTCATACTTTCTGCATCTTAGGAAAATGAGTCTTGACAGGTAAATGAGTACTTTTTTCAGGGCAAAGAAGAAAATTAGAGTAAATGAAGTCAAAAGTAGAAGACAATCAGTTTTAGAATATTTTATGATAGAATAAATTGATGGCTAGTCTTTCAAAATAACATCATAATTCAACTTTCAATGAATTCTTAAAATATTTTCAACAAATATTTAATATTTTTGAAATTTTAAAATATTTGAGTGAAATATTTCTGAAACTACCACCCAATTCCTCTCTTACTTATTTAACTCAGAAATTATTTCTTTCCATTTTTATTTAATTTTATTTTTTTTATTTTATCATATATCTGCATTTGAAGGTCTGTTCATAGTCCAAAGTGTGTGTGGAAGTCCTGAAATGCCACTGCTTAACTGAAAAAATATAATAATAAATACAAAGAATATACAAAGCTTGTTTCAAAGATCAATTGTGTATTCAAACTTCTCAGACAGCTTCTGGAAGAAAATTTTGAAAATTACCAGGGACAATTCAGTTCTCACCAATTAGAAATTAAACTAGAAGGCCAATGAATTTCTGTAGCCCTTTCTTCACAGGGAAGACCACCAACAACAAAAAAGTCTTCAGAGGTGGAGATGGAAAGACAGGTAAGGATAGACAGACATAATGAAAGCATATCCATCAAATACAATCAAAATCACCCTACAGATTTGTAGACTATTAGCAGAGCTAGCGCTTTCTCTCAACATGCTTGGTAGTTTGGAGGAGATGTATCTACAGTAAGAACATGCTCTTCCACAGAACTTTAGTTTAGTTCCCAGCACCCACACTGGGTGGCTCACAACTATCTGTAACTCTAGTTCCAATGAGATCAGATGCTTCTGCCTGTCACAGGCACCTGCATTACTCATATCCCTACACATTGGCTTATGCACATATTTCACACAAGTTCTAATTGGTCTTAATAATAAAATCCTTGAGCTAGATATTGGTGTAAATGTTGAAAGATCAGAGAGAAAAAGGAGCAAGCCACAGACAACTCTTACCTTGCTAACTCCTCAGCCAAAAAAGGGACTGAACTCCGTTCTTCTTCCGCCTAACTGTATCACTTCCTGTCTGTCTGTACAGACCTCCAGACCTCTATGGTTAAGTAGAGACTTCTTCCTTCTGTGAATGTCCTTGACAACTTTGCTGAAGATGATTTTATCACATACTTGAAGGTTTATTTCTAGGCACTGTGTTGGATTCTAGCAGTCTCTAAATCTGACTTTGTCACTAACCCGCCGTTCTTACTTTGTAATAAGTTTAAAATCATGACATGTAAAGGTTATTCTAGCTTCATCTTTTATTAGAGTGTTTTGGTACAGGTCCTTTGAGATCACACATGAATTTCTAGATTGCTTAAGCCTACTTCTGAAAAAAAAATACTATTGTTGAAATTTTGTTAGGGGTTGTGTGAAAACTTTTTAGATAGAAAAAATATTTTACCTGGAGGTGGTGGCCTGTGCTTTTAATCTTAGTACTTGGGAAGCAGGGACAGGGGGATCTCTGTGAGTTTGAGGCCAGCCTAGTCCAAAGAGCAAGTTCCAGGACAGCAAATGCTATACAAAATATCCTAATTCATCAGTTGTGAAAATTATATATTTCTCCAGGCACTCTACTAATGTGATATATCACATTTTTTCTTAGATTCAACCCTTCTTGTATTTCAATAACAAATTCCACTAGTTTGTGGAACATGTTTATTTGGGTTTTCATTTTGTTTTGTTTTGTTGTCTAGTGTTGAATTTGGTTTGACAGCATTTATCAGGAATTTTGCATGAATATTTATCAAGAGTATTGGTTTATTGTGTTCCTTTTTTCCGGTATATTCATGTGGTTTTGGCACTGAATGCCGCCTAACTCAGTGATTTTATAACAATCAAATCTCAGTGCAACATTTCAACATGAGCATTTCTTATAGGTCTGTTCAGGTTTATATTTAGTCATCATTCCATCCTGGATAACACTATTCAAAGAATTCACCAATGTCTTCTAGCTTTTGTAGTTTGTTGTGGTAGTCACATAAGTCTCTTACTACATTTTCAATGTGGTCAGTTATGATGTCTCCTTTTTATGTATTCATTTTTCCTAATTAAACTATATAAGTGCATGTCAATTTGCAAGAACTTTTCAAAGGGGTTTTGAACCTGTTTATTTCCATTGGTTATTATATATTTGTCAATATTTGATTTATCTCAACAATGATATATTATTTACTTTCTTCTTCTTCTACCATAAGGTTTGCATTCTTCTTATTTTTCTGTTCCTTGTGGTATAAACTGAAGTTTCTGATTAAAGATCTTTCATTTTTGTGTAAGTCATTCATCATTTATTATCATTTGTACTCCGGCAACGCTTAAGCATATATGGGCATCCCTTTTATGGCAGTTCTCCAGTTATTCCTGTGCTGGACAGTCCTAGATGCTTGTGTTATTGTCATACCCAAGATGCCTCAGTCTTCTTTTGTGCTGTCTTCCCAGCGTTTTTTGCAGCACCTTATACTGTGCACTCCTCCAAGCAGTGCTATCTTTGGGCATCTGCTGTCATTCATTCTCATAACCTGGCCGAAGTATCTCAAGTGCCATTGCTGTATCCTGTAGTTACTTCTTTCTTTAGATGGAGATGCTTCTTACATGGTTGTTACACAGCCTATCTCTTCGTTTGAAGCCTAGAAAACTCCTGAGACATGCCATCTCGAACACATTTAGCCATTTTCTGAGGAGTGTTTCATTGTCCAGGTTTCAGAGTTATAAAGAAGGCAGCTCAAGATAAGTAAGTGTCTCATATACTTGTAATTTTGTTGTTGTTGTTGTTATGTCTCTTGCTGTCCAAACTTTTCCCACTGCCTGGAATGCAGCCCTCATTATCCCTATCTGCCTCTTGATAGCTGAAATAATTCCCTCCTTTGAACTGAGGTTTCCTTCCCGATACCCCAAAAAGTTGACTGTTTGCTTAAGGTTCTGATTCTTTTACAATGTTAAAATCCTTGTGTGCCCTTGCCAAGTGGTGTATCTCAGTCTCCTGGATTTTGACTTTCACACCAAAGTTTTCACTTACTTCCACCAATCTATTTACTGTGACCTCCAGTTCATTTGGGCTTTCAGCAAGTAGAGAGACACAAGTGGGCAAAATGCAAACTAGTGATTCACACACCCCTACTGTGCATCTATCTCCTCATCCTCCAGGGCTGTTGCTATTATTAATTCCAGGAATATATTAAAGAGTAGTGTTGAGAGGATGCATTACTGCAACACTCCTACGATTGTCTTATACTGATCAGTAAGTTCTCCACAGATTTTGACTGATGCAAAGGTATCTTTATAGGTATTTTCTAGTATTCTTATGGTTTTCTCTGGGTACCTGTAGAACCTCATTATTTCCCAAAGTCCTTTCCTTCAAATGTTATCGAATGCCTTCCTGAAGTCGATGTAACATGCATATGTCTTTTCCAAACTCTTCGTATTTTTCTGTCAGTTGCCTCGAAGTGAAGATCTGATCAATTGTGTTCCTATTAGCTCTGAATCCATGCCCAGCCTCTGCTAGGATTTCCTCTGTTCTGCTCTTGATTCTTTGCGGGATAATGGAGGACAAGATCTTGCTGCTATGGCACAACAAACTAATGTCCGTGTAATTTGAGAAGTCCAGCTGGTCCCTCTTCTTGTATATGGGAGATAAGACTGAGTGTTTCCATTCTGTGGGAATCACTTTGTGTTCTCACTTCTCTCTAAAGAGTTTAAGAAGCACCTTGGCCCCTGAGTCTATTGTAGCTGCCTCCAGCTCCTCCACCTTGATGTCATTCACTCCTGGGGCTTTCCTGCGTTTGACTCTCTTGATAACTTCCTCTATCTCGCTCCTGACAATACTTAATATATCCACATCATCTCTGGTTGAAGCATGACTCAAAAACTCAGGGTCAGAAATCAGGGTTCAACCTGAAGATCCAAAAAGCAAAACATCCAGCCACTGGTTCTTACCTTGACCTCAGTCTGAAATGGTGGTCCTGCCTCCAGGAATCTCAGAAGGAGACTGCATCTGTGAGCTGTCTCGGCCCCTCTTACATTCCTCTCTAAGGCTGGGATCAAAGGCATGCACCACCCGATTTCTATGACAACTAGGGTGGATACTGGGATTAAATGTGTGTGTCATTTAGGCTACTGGGATTAAACGTGTGTGTTACCATAATCTGGTCTATAAGGCTAACCAGTGGGACTGTTTTATTCTCGGATCTTCAGGCATTCTTTATGTATTAAAATACATTTGAAATGCCACTGTATCTGGTGTTTGAGCGGCTGCCAAAGTGTTTCTCGTTGTATTCTACATTGACAGCATTAGGGTCATTGTAAAGAGTGTACAAATTTCGTCTTCATCTTTGCTTTACTTCCCTTGATTCTGCTAATAAATGACCTTGCCCATCTTTAATCATCCAAATCTGAGGAGCATATCTGGCAGGTATCCATCTGACAAGATGTGTTTTATTATGGAGTTTAGCCTCTTCGACCTCTTTGCATATACCTTGTATATACAACTCTCTATCCTTCGCTCTTCTTTTGACTTCCCTGCACAGATAATTGTGGTGTTTTGCTGCCTGTGGATTGCCTCTCTGTTTGCTCTGTAGCTTTCTTCTTTTTTCCACCAGGTTGATCATCTCCACAGTAAGCCTTTCCACTGGTATTGACCTTTCTGCATAACCAAGCGTCTCCTTTAAAGCCTCCTGTATAGCTCTTTTGATTTTCTCCCATTCACTTTTTATATTTGTAAAGGGGTATTTAATTATTTCCCTTATCTTCTTTTCAGCGGTTCACTTATACTCTTTCTACACAGTTGGATTCATCAGTTGTTTACGATCAATCTTCAGGGTCATCTTGCCTGGCATGCCTCTCCTAAGTTTTAGTTGAATGTTGGTTGTAAGAAGTTGGTGATCTGACCGCCAGCACTAGGAAATGTTCGACTGTTCCGATACTAGATAAGAGTTTCCTACTGACCAGAATGTAGTCAGTTTGGTTGTATGTTTGTCAGGGGATTCCTATGTCCAGCATCTCGTTGGTTTGCCTGCTTGAATTTTCTGGTGGATATGCACAAATCATCTGCTTAGCAGAGGTCAAACAGTCATTACCCTCTATCATTCCTTTGTCCGAATCCATATGTTCCCATGACACTATAGTCCATTTTCTCCAGATCCCACTCTTGCATTGAAGTCACCCATAATGATTACCACGCCATTTTTATGTGCCCTGCTGACCTTCTATAGATCTGTGTAGAAACTGTTGATGACATACTCTTCTGCTTCCACTGTTGGTGTGTATACCTGTATGATAGTTACTGGATGTGTCATTGTCTGAAATCTGGCTGATATAATTTAGTCATTTACATGTCTGTACCTGAGCATGCATTTTAGGGTCAAACTGGATAGCACTGAAGCTACACCTGCTGCGTGTTTTCCGTTTCCACCCGAGTTTGCAATCCTGCATCTGTTTACTACTGTTTCTTGTGTTTCTGTCCAATGTGTTTCTGCCAATATAATGATACTCCAGCTGAAGTGACTGAGCTCATGTATCAGCAAACCAGTTCTCCCAACTGTGTTTAGTGTTCTCAAGTTCCAGGTCCCTATTATGGTGACTCTTTGGGGTGTGAGGAAATGCCTTTCCTGTTCATTTCTTTCAACTCCCCTTCCTCTTTTTCAGTCTTAAGAGACAAGCATCATCTGTCCTGTGATTAGGACACGGAGGTACTAGGGTACTGTCAGATTCTGGAACTTTAACCCAGGTGTTTCTGTTGAACTTATCCTTATTGGGTTTAATGATCTGAGTTGATGAGGATAACTAACCAGGTCCCTTCCTCCTCATGTGCTAGCTTTTAGCCAACCAGCTGGATGTCTTTGCACCCATGTACTAAATTCTCCAGGTTTCCAGAGGACCTAGCTAATCGTTTCCAGTCTCGCCATCAAGGAGGCAGCTATCAGGAGACCATTTAAGTCATTTCTGAAATATATTTCCCTCTCATTATTTCCTTTACTATGGCATAGTGTGTTACACTTTTATTTTTCTGTCTCCAGATCATATCTCATTTTTTCATATCTCATTTTAAATCTCCTGTTCCATGTTGATTTTCTATTTGGCTCCTGTCAGTGAAAGGCAATGTTGAAGTCACCTATGATAATACTGCAACCGATCTCCTGCTTTAATTCTGTTTCTCTACTCTGCTGATAAGTATACTGAAGGCCAATTTCAATGAAATCGCTTGGGTAGACTCATTAAATTTGTCAGACAGAATTTAGGTTCAAAGCTGCTTCTATTAATTACTTTTGGCCTTCAAACAATTTGCTGTAGGAAAATGTGAGTGCATATTAAAGCACTAATATTTTTGTAGTGGACACAAAACTTGCAAATAAACAGAGGGACAAACTCAAGGGTGATATCCATCTTTATCTGAGACCCACCTCTGATGGTCCTCAACATGACTTATGGGCTAACTTTACCCTGCAAAGTGTCCCATCTGCTCTTCAGAGGCTCAACAAAGACTTCACTCAGAGCAAACACCAAAATACTGATAGTGAGCACTTTGCATTAAGGATGCTTGATAATTGTGTGTAGCTTAAGTCAGATCTGCTCAACTTTCACACATTAGCATGATATATCTGCATTAGAAGACCCAAGAATGGACACTGTTATATCATCATAAACATGAAGACACCAAGAGAACTGGGGGTGTTGGTAAGTCTTCCAGCATCACAGAGGTCTCAAACAGAAAGGCTGGATTTGAGTGCAACCTTCTGTCTCAAAGGGATGTATCTTTAACCACTGTTTTATCAATTTCAAACTCAAGTTATGCATATAATGATAATAAAATAATAAATAATAGGTTTGGTTTTTTTAGATGCTCTTCATATCAGGATAGCAGGAAAGTATGGAGATAAATGGGGTAATAGTTGAACTCCTACATTTTCTTTGAAACTAAGACCTATTTTCTGTAAAACTGGAGGAATTGTGCCTTTCCTTAAGAGCTGTTATAAGCCCTGTAAGTAATTTCTATTACTAGTTCATCTTTAACACATACAAGCAGGTAGATGCTGCTTAAAGGCATTTTGATATATTTTCTCACTTATTCACATAGCTACCTTAAGAGATAGATATAGCTGCATCTTTGTTTCAAACAGGAGGAATTGTTTCTTAGCAGTATTAAGCCATGTGTATGAGGTCACAGAAGGTTCACATGATAATAGGAACTTGATCAAGTATCACTCTGGTTTGCTTTTGAATCAAAACTGCTGTAATTCTTCACTTTTAAGTGCTTAACAAACACAGTTAATATTCTCCTTTTCCTCTCCTATAGCCCCTCCAAACTTCTCTTCATATTCCTTGCCCACTTCCTTTTCATTTCTGGGACTTACATTTGAAAATCCCTTCTGCATTCCAAGTGAGCTGGCAGAATATTAACATCAACAGAAATAATAATCATGGCAAATGTTGAACTATGTAGACTGCCTCTCATTCTTACCATATCTGTAGCATTTTAGCATTAAATAATAATAGTTCTACTCATTGTATCTGAATCCTCTGGAGATCCAGTTCAAAACCCAATTAACAGTATCAAGCAGCAAATGTTCTAGATGCTATTGTAGACATTCTTCAGATATTGTCTTATTTAAATTACATATCAAACATGGAAGAACTCTAAGCTCTGGTCTGGTTTTGATGCTCTGCAGAGTTCTCATATGTACTAACCACTCAAAACAAACATAAAAAGCACAAGTTATTTTTATCTCAGTGACAGTGTTTTTGTTTTGTGTATTTGGAAGGTTTGAAACCCACAGTGATGTTGTTTTAATGGTTTTATATAAGCATGCTCCAGAGGTAAAAGTTTATATTGCAAGTATCAGAGAAAATGTTATAATAGTGAACGCATTTTTTTAACCTTGCAATAAGGAACAGCACACTACAAGCACCATCCATTGAATTTTAGAGTAATATTTGTCAGTGCACAAAAACTGGTTGGAATATATGAAGACCTGGAGATATGGCTCAGTGGATAACAGGTTTGTCATGTAACTGGAATGATTTGAATTTGAATCCCCAGAACTAAAGAGAGCCAGTATGATGGTGTGTCTCTGAAATCACAATATTTTCCCAGTGAGATGGGGATCAGAGATGGAAATATCTCAGGAAACACTCAGTTTAACTATCCTGGTACAGACAGTAGTGAACAGAAAAGAAATGCTATCTAAAACAAGGTTGAAGGTCAAGACTGACACCTGAGGTTGTCTTCTGATCTTTACACTTGTGCTGTGTACAGGTATATGTGTGCACATGTGTATACACTCATACCGTGTATATGCACAGAGAAAAGACAAAAATAAACAAACCTACAAATGAAAAACTATCTTGAGCTTTGTGCCTTTCAAAGTAAATATTGATTGCAAAGTATAATACAAGGGGAGGTGTGATTAGTACAGATTAGAAATGTATTGTTCCTGATTATGGAAAATGGTTCTTCTTTGTAATACTAACTCTTGTTCACTTCAAGAGAGGTTATGTCTCATCGTGGGGAAGATTTTAAATAAATAACACAACTATTCACACGTGTCACCAACTAGCAAGTACTTCAAAGGAGAACAATGGTGTGAATCCCTGGCCAAACTAGTGTGGAGTTTAACAGCAGGTAAAAGAAGATGAGTGAGAAAGGAAATTAAAGCCAGAACAAAACGACATGCAGCAGATCTTTGCTGGTGAAACAACCCAAATGTTGGGTGCACCTTCTCCAATGTAGACCTTAATGGAGATACCAAGGCTTAGATAACATCATGCTAAATAAAGACCACAAGCATAGCAAATGAATCAAAGAAGGTGGCTTGAATCAACATTTCAGTATGAGAAACAGTCTATCATCTCTTCTACAAAAATTTTGAAAGAGAAAATAGACTCCCTTCAAGTCTGGCAAACTCTGGGAGTAGTTGACAGCCTCCTCCTGGCTGAGCTCTAGCTGACAGTATATCAGTAACTTGTTCAGCTGCAAAGCCAAGTTCCCATCCTGTGTTTCAATGGAGCGGTCACTTTGCCTTTTACTATACAAAATGACTTTTCCTCTTCCCAGTCCACTGATACTTCATTTAGTCAGAGACGAGCATTTCTAAAGGAGTTATCTTCTAAATGTATCTCACAATCATAAGCCTGTATTCGAATCTCAAATGCTGTAGTTCACCATAACATAACGATCTCAGGATCAGAGCTTATGTTCTCAGACACTTTCAAGCCTCCACATGATCATCTGCAGCGTAAACATAGCACCAGCTTTGAAAAGCAAGACAACCACTGATTTAGAGCATCTCAAATTTTACTTCTTTGAAAAACATTTTTGTGATAATTGTTAATGCTTATAGTTAGTGTAAAAAGAAATAGATCTCATTACAACCTTCTCATGCATATTCACACACACACACACACACACACAGCAGTTGGTTTACTCAGCCTCCAACCCTTCCTCCTTTCCACTATACTCCTTCCTCCTCTCTTGTTGGTTCCCTTTCCCCTTATATGTGCATGGCCATGGTTAAATTCTTTGGAAGAGTGAACATTCCATAACATTTCTTTTGTATCATCTTTCTGCTAAGGACAAATAAGGAAAGTGTATTTGGGGAATAAACATTTGAGACTCAGTTTTTGTGCATGCAGCTCCTGATTTCTTCTAAGAGAGAAATAAAGTGTGAGAACAAGAGAGCAAGGAATGTCAGAGAAAATATATTTTGCATGTCTGAGTTATGTCTTTCAAGAACCCACATGAATTTTGCCTGCTCCTAAAATTTTCCAGGTTTGCTATCCAGAGTCAACAGCCTCTATTCGCTGTCAAAACCCCCACCAGCATCTAAGGGCACAAGACGCCAACAGTCACAATTATTCAAGACTAACAGGGAAGTCTCCTTTGGAAAGTGTAAGCCCCAGGCAGGCCTCTCTGCATCACAGGGCAAATCCTCAGAGATGCTCTGGCCCTCCTGCTGAAACCTCATCTTTCACTTCTGCCTTTGGGTCATTTCCAAACAGCAGGGCACCAGACAAACCCTACCTTAGGTGGAGCCAAAGCTAAGTACAGGAGGATGGAGTTTCACTGTGGCTCAAAGTGGTTTTACCTCTGAGACTTAACAGTAAGTCAGGACCTAGCAGTAACGCGATCATGTGTTGCTTTAGAATGTTAATCGCCCCACCGAGTTATCTTCTTATTTAAAAATAATAATAATAAAAGAAAAGAAAAATGAGCCTATCATTCATATGCCACTTTAGTACTTTAAGGAAAATATTTAATTATAGTTTGCTGTATTAATTCTTATCTAACCAATAGATTTTGTGTTTAGGGTAGGCGTTAGGGGAAAAATTTTGAATGAAATTACTGGAAGTTTGGTTGCAACACTAATTCTCCTTGGCAAATCTTTCAATGCTTGCTTTCCAGGCCGTTACTCAAATACTTCCAATATTGTTGCACTCATGGAGGTGAGAACTTTTGGTATTTTGAAGGTGAACTGGCTTTGCCATCCCTGTCAACAGATTCAGGTAAGTGCAGCTTTTCTCCCTATTTGCTGGTTTTACCCCACAAACGGCCTTGCCCATTTTTCTGGACACAAAGAACAAATGACAACAGAACTACTCTCTGGGGTTTGGAAGGGGGCGAGGCTTCCAGCTTGTTTTATCTTCAGACCTTAGCAGTGAGAGTTGTGGAGGGTTTGCAGCCTCACCACCAGGCCATGCTGCTGGGCTGCTATCCACGATGAGAGTTGATGTTCAGAACACAGTGAAGTCTCTTGCTGGCCTTCCTTCTTGATTCATTCTGTGGAGAACAAGAACAGAAGCAGGCTTCACACTGGACACTTTATTGGTTAAAAAAGAAAGAAACTTGCTGTCAACTATGAACGTGGAGCCTGTAATGAATTTACTTTTCCCTTTTAAATTAATATACAGAGCACAAATCAGTCCCCCCAGATACAGCTGAGACTCGTGCTCCTGGCTCTTCTGCTGAGGGTACTCTCAAATCAAAGCTTGCCCTGTGATGCCAAGGAAACTGATTCTGCCTTGACTAGGACTTAATACACCAATGAATTAGCTTGACAAATTAAAAGTTATACTTAGGACAGCATAACACAAAAAGTTCAAGTGATTCATGAATTACGATATCAATCACTGCCTGTTTATTAACTAATCTTGTTGGTTTGATGCGTGTGTGTGGTTTGTTTTGAGGCAGGATCTCACACTATGTATCCCTGGCTGACCTGGAACTCATGATATAAACAGTGCTGGCTCAGAGAGATCTACCTTCCTCTGCTTTGAAAATGCTGGTATTAAAGACATGCATCTGGCCTTGTTTTATACATTTTTGAAAATATGTTTAAAATTGAAATGTAGAAAAATTTAACCATAGTTTGCCTTCTGTGGAATCTACAATAGATTGTTATGCATTTTAGTTAAAAGAATATTGCACCATTTCATCCCTTCATTTTCTCTCCTTAGTCCCTTCCAAATCACCTTCCATCAACTCCTATGTACGCCCACTCTCAAACTGATACCATCTTTCTGATTATTATCATTCTATATATTACAAATATATAAATCACACATATATAAATACGACCTTCTGAATTGTTCTTATTGTCAGTATATATTGTTTCAGGGCTGACTATTTTTTATTGGACTGCCTCAGTGAGACTATCACTCTCTCAGCAGGGATCAGTCGCTTGTAGTTTCTTGTCTAGGGATGCACCCCTGTGCATTTCCCTCTTCCACGTTAGCTTGTCTGTTACTGATATTGCAGTTGTTCAGGTCTTGTTTTACAGCCCTTTCTATGAGGGACTGCTTTAGAGCAGGCTTCAGGCTATGCTGTCACTTTGGCCCTTTCCTTCTACCATATTCCCTCAGCCATAGATGATGGAGTTGTGGTATAGATAAACCCACTGGAACTAGTGCCTTCATGATTTCTACATTGTGCCCAGTTCCAGGCAATAGAAAATTTAATGTGTATTGGAATACATAAGCCATATGCTGGCCTCTTCCCCTTCATATCTTTTTACTCTGTAAACAAGACAGTTGCAGCAGAAACATGTTCTTATTTTCTGATTCTTGGGTCATACCAAAAGATAATTTCATTTAAAATTTTTGTTTGTCCCCTCTTCTTCTTCCCCCTTCCTTTTCTTTGACGCTTTCTTTTGTACTGAGCTAGCAATGGAACTGAGACACGGGTCTCACGTAAGCTAGGTAGGCATTTTCCCGCTATACAGTGTCTGGGACACCTCCAAAGCCAGTTTCTGTCAGACTGTTTCTAACCTGAATGTTAGAAGATAAATTTATTATTAGGTTGCTATACTGACACCGTGACACACAGCAACGTCACTTCAGTGGCTCTGTGGCTGATGCTCAACTGCCAACGTAAAAACTTAGAATTCTTTCTGTTCACTATGGAGGAGACAAGGCACATTGCTAAAAAAGTTTTTTTTTTTTTAAATAATCTATTCTGACAAACTGCCAGGGAGACAGCACACACAACCTCTTTTGGTTTTCATGTTGTTCTTTTTCATTGATGTACTTAGAATCGTGGATCATTATCCTTCTCAAGATCATAGCAAAATCCTCCATAGATAAGAGCACAATTACTTCATGTTCCATCAAATTTATAAACAAATAGAAGCACAGATTAGAAGACTATTAAGATTTCTGAAACTTATCAACATGTCCCATAGAATTGAGTATAGTTCTTTGATATGTATAGTTGGCTCCAAAGTGTCTCACTGTGTGCATCCTTAAGTTAATCATTAATGTTTTCTGGAGCCCTAAAAACTCTGAGCATTTCTGCCACACACTAACCTATTCAGAAGAGAGAGAACGCATAATTTGACAAGGCCTTTCTTGATTACTTGGACTTAATCTTAAATTGCTTATAATATAGCTTCACTTGCTATAACTCAGAAGAAACACTTTACGATATGCCATAAAATTAAAAATATTGAATACTTATCATTTTATCATTGATTGTAAAATATTTTTAAAGGTAAACTAGTACTAAAATAAAAAGACTCTCTGGGCTGTGAATACAGCTAAGTAGTGGAGTGCTCACCAATATAAGTGAGACCCTGGGTTCAACATCATATTTTTGTCTTAAAATATTTAGTTCTTAGGGTATGAAGGAAATATAAATTTCTAATTGAGATGCCAGAAGTGACTTCTGCAATATTTTCAACTCTAGGATTATACTAATATTATACACCTTGAGTTAAAAAAAAAAACTAAGGAAAAAATGCCCCTACCAGAGCACAGAGTATTATAATGAAGGAAATTCTGATATAAAGTACAGGTCTTTACGTCTGGGAAATATAAAGCATGAATAATTGATCATGATGACTCTCCTTCCTCTTTTGCATCCAGTCACTCATCAGAGAGTGTTTTCCTCCTGGCTTCTACAACAATGAAATGTCATTGTCTTTCCCTATATTTAACTGTCAGATTTACTTTCAAACTGTAATATAAGAATAAAGACACATTATGGGGGGAAATGTATTCATTCTGACCAACATGGAATCATTGGAGTATGATTTGCACTAAAATGTATCAAGCTAAATTCCTTCATACCTGAGTTCAACCTAGCATATGCAGTTACCCTCATAATTACCCACATTTCCAGTTCATTCCAGTGTTTTCCAGAAAAAAAGGAAACTATTTCAAAATTATAAAAGAACTGGGAAACAACTTCACCTGAGTCACTGAGTCACTAGAGTGGCCAAGCAATATACTCCAAGACTTTATCAAACTCTGTGGAATCTGCTTTTTCCATGGAGGAATCCTGCAATCTGTTTGAAACTATTTGTCTAAACTGCTATACACCACATACACATCAATTAACCTAGTATTATGGCAATCCATGATGCCTATTGAGCCCTATTTCATCCTGGCTGCCATATCCCACTGTCCATAGCTCGCTTCAGCATATTTTCATGGTATCTCTCTAGCCTTTCTTAAACTTGACTTTGCAAAAGTGATTCAATAGCTTTGGTGAGTTTTAAGTCAGACTTCATGTTTTTCAGGTTTCTTTAGCTATATTAACCTCATATATTCTCCAACCAAATCATTTTTGATGGAAGGAATTTTGTCTTACTCATTCTTGCATTGACAGTGCAGAAAGTCTACCACATAATTGGCTTCAACTAAGATCAGCCAAAAATAAAATAAATAAATAAATGGAACAAGTAGAATCTAGCTATTGCCCAGTCGCATTATATCTTATTTGAAACTATGTTACAATACTCTCATAAACTGGAAAACTATGGGGTGGGCAGTGATAGTAGTAGTATGGATATAAAGAAGATTGGCTATACATCCTTGCTCTCAAAGGGTTGAGACGCAAAAGCTAAGAGTCAGTTACCCAAACTCACTTCCTTTATTATTTCAGTACCTGATCATGTTTGACTCTTCATTACTCCTAAGGACATTTCTAGAAACTTGAGGTGAGTTTCCTACTCCATGGAACTCATACCCATTTGACAGCAGTTCTTGTCAGGTAGACAGAACACAGCTAGTGCACAATGCCCTAATGTGTGATTGCATCACATAAACTCAGCACAGAGCATGCTGCTCATACAGGCATAATTCACTAAAAGAACCAATTTTACACTTATTTAAGAAACCCCCAATACTTGATTTTCATCATCTAGAAGACAAGCTAATGAGCAAGAGTAAGTTCATGTAAGTGGTGTAGGCTTTCTTCCACTCTCTCATTTCATACCCAGGTCAGCCTTATTTCACAGTCTTCATGGCGCTGCAATTATCTTTCCTGCTACACTTTGAACTTCTTGGAAGTTCCTCTTTCTCACCAACCACAACAGGATCTGCTCTTCCTGTTCACTGGTCTCAATCCGTATCTCTGAAAGATAAGATGCCCTTCTGATTTTAGTTTCCTTCCTTTTTGGCTTTGGAAACCTCTCCATCCACACAGCCCTAGCTTATATGTTGACCAAATATAATCCCTTGATCTTCTGCTGTGACCATTCTCAGACTCAGATAACCCTGGCCATGTGTATTCTTTCCATCTGGACCTCAAGGAGCAACTGATAAAATGAACCTTCTCCATTAAAAATGTGAGCTTTTGCTCTTGACCCATTTTTAGCCCTCCAAAAGAGTTATTTATTCTTATACTTTTAAATTATATTTATGCATTTATGTCTGTTCTGTGTAATGCTGTGTGTGCATGAGGGACTCATGGAAGTCAGAGGCATTGAATCCTCTTGTAAGTGTTTATAGACTTGATGTGGTCTGACTTCTGTGCTGGGAACTGAACTCCAGTTCTCTGCCAGGGTAATGGGCATTCTTAATGCTGAGTCATCTCTCCAATTCCTAAAGTATAACTTTAATCATCCTCTTCTGAATATATACATTTGTGAATCTCAAAAGTCTCTCGAGGTCTATGCAAGTTTTCAAATT
Source organism: Bramus lutescens (assembly GCA_001685075.1). Classification (NCBI taxonomy): domain Eukaryota; kingdom Metazoa; phylum Chordata; class Mammalia; order Rodentia; family Cricetidae; genus Bramus; species Bramus lutescens. The sequence continues at coordinate 36,477 of LOEQ01002327.1, read as the reverse complement.
TCAGGTTGTTTTCTCTACTGAGTGAAAATGTATAGTTCATTACCTTCATTATTTCAGGTTGAATTTTACCTTCACTTTCTTGTTTTTATCATAGACTCCATTGTTTTCCAATCTGTATGAGTTCCATTTTAAGGTATTTTCAGCTAACAGTCACCCTTTATCTAATCTAAATTCTCTCTCAGGATCACTCTGGTAACTCAGTTAACTTCTCCTTAAGCCATCTGCATCTCTTTCCACAGACAAGAAACTAGAAATTAAATAATAACCTGATAAAGTGAGAGCACTTAGTCCTATGTCCTCAGTCTACTATAGAGAGAGCATGGACATATTTTCAAATAAATTATAACAACAACACTAATGAATTTCCATGTTTAATGTATTAAAAGGACACATCTAATAAATAGCCATAACTAGCCTGTGTCCTCTCTTCTAATATTGGGTACTCTTGTTTCTAATAAATACTCAATTATTTCCCTTTGCTGTCAGTGACTATCCAATGATTGAGTAGAAATGTAGCAATGTCCAGAAAGCTTTATATTAACCTTAGTGCAACATAGAAATCCAAAAGAGCCTTGCAACTTAGCACAGTAAAGAAACATGAGAATATAACTAATCACTGCCGATCAGCATCTTCTTAGCAAATAAGGTTAGTCAGCCATGCTGACAGGCTCTGAAGAATCTCTCTGGACATCTGAAGATACTTTGTTGATCTTTCTGTGACCTGCATGTGAATACTTCTCACTTTAATACATATATATTCAAAAACACATTATGTCCTGATCTACGTCTCCAATCTAAATTATCTCTTGGTCTGTGTGCTTCTCTTTTAAAAATTTGTTTTCATTTTACAAGGGGATAAGGAAAAATAACAAGGAGACATTGATCAATGAACACTGAATAAATCCATAAAATTGTGAAATAATGATGATATTTTTAAAAAGAGCTAATTTCATACAAGTAGTGATTTGATTCAAGCATTCAAAGTCATCAAAAAAGTGACAGTAGATATTAAATAACAATGTAGTTTATTCCATCATTTTTAATCTGTTAGGTAGTTTTAGTTAGTTTAAACCGAAATCGTCCATACCACACCCCTGAAAGGTTTGCTCTTTTAAAGTATTTTACTTGTCTGCAGAAATGAGTGAGGGACTGAGTGGGCAGTCTTTTCCAGCGTCCTCCAGCCCTCTGAAGTGTAAGTTTCTCTATAACCTTGGAGTCACTAAAGGCAAGTTATGTGTGAGGGGTGAGTAGTTTTTTCTTTTCTTCTCTCTCTCTCTCTCTCTCTCTCTCTCTCTCGCTCTCTCGCTCTCTCGCTCTCTCGCTCTCTGGCTCTCGCTCTCGCTCTCTCTCGCTCTCTCTTCCATTTCTTTCCCAGAGACTGGTGAAATCACCCTGGCTCCAGAGCTTCACCCCCCTGCCCTAGCTAGAAAGGTCATCAGTCGCACCAAGTCAGTTTTGGAAATCTCCCAATCAGAAACAAATAACAGAGAGTCCTCTGGGGATCTTCTGAGCCTTTTACAGACTTTCCAATGAGCAGTTCAGCTTTGTACTGTGTCTCCTTGAGAAGCAGCTGTTTGTCTAACCTTTGAACTGACGAATACGTTAATCTGAAGCATGATTTAGTTATGTGTGAGCTCCTGGGGATGCCATGAATTTCTGGCTTGCATATATTCTACCAGTCTCCACAATAATACATTTTGTACTTGCTTAAAAATAGTCATTTTCCCCTTCTCTTCTTAATGATGTACGGTTATTTGATGGGGACTGCCAGATAGAGTTTTTACACCCCTATTTTGATTACTCTGCCTTTGTTTATCTGTAATCCCATTATGAAGCAGTGACTACATCTCTGGAGCCTCGTTTCACACACTGGAAAGTTGCACCCAAGGTTTGCACAGGTAAGATGTGGAGAGGAGCACACATATGTGATGTTCAGCCACAGTGCAGCCTTTTGAGCAGAGATCAGCCAAAATGTCACCTGTGCGACAAACTGGAAAAAAAGACAGCCCAGTTCATTAATCTCTGTGAGAAAAAAATTTTGTCAATTCAACAGAAAGCCAAGACTTACCAGCAATTCCCAGGAAGACAGTTGGGCACGAAATGTGTAGCTGGAAATCCATCTCACTCTTCCATGATCTAAAGAAGCAAAGGGAAGCTTAAAATCAGTAAAGTAAGAGACTGTAAAGGTAAGTGTCGAGACTTAAAAGGAAAATATTAATTATTAACACATTAATTGTAAGCTACTCAGAAATCTTGGAGTTGCAAATGTCTCAGTGAGTTATGAGTTTGTTTTGAAGGAAGTAAATTGCTTCTGTCCAGTGTACAAAACTGAGGCACAAGGGAATTCTGGTTTAGAAATATATAAAATCACAACTGGCCTTAAGTATTGTGGAGTGATGGTCAGAGTATCACAATAAGATCTGGGAACTCTGGAGCAGTTTGCTAGGTCACAGTATAGCTCCTTCTGGGTACCATCTGTAAGGCCACCAAAACTCCTTCACTCTGGTCATCTCTTAAGATGTGCCACATTACCAATAGATTCCAGTATTCTTAGGAGCCTTTTTAAAAAAATATTGAAAGCCATTATTCAATAAATAAAGAATAAATAAGTAAGTCTCGAGTAATATGGCTGATTACTAAATAAAAGACACACGGAAAGAGAATTCATGTTTTAAATATTAAAAAAACTAATCTATGTGTGAGGTTGTAGTATGTGATTTAATTATGTTGCCCTTGCCATTATGGAGAGATCAAACATTCTACTTTACACCATAAATATATATATATATATATGTATATATATGAATATTATTTCTCAACTATATCTTAATTTAAGAATTAGATGATGATAGACTTTCAACTGTATGGGATGAAGCATTCCTTATCTGTAACTAGATTACCTCATCAATAACATCATGTGAGGGAGGACCATGGAGTTTCTGAGATAATCTCTAGTAGTGAAATGTCCATGACTCCAATGGTGCATGTATGGGTGTACGGATGTATATGTATGTGTGTCTGTGTGTCAGCTGATACTGAGAGTATTGTTGGTCAGCATTATTTGTATTGTGCTAATGGGTTACATTGAGTTTTCTCATTTTTTTGGCTTTACTTTTATCAATTAATATTTTAGTTGGCATAGAATTAAGTGGGTCTTGGAGCTGGAGAGATGGCTCAATGGTTAAGAGCCATGAGCTCTTTCACAGGATTCAGGTTTGGTTCCCAAAATCCACATGGCAGGTAGTTCACAACCACCTATTACTCCAGTTCCGAGGGATCTAAAACCTTCTTTTGTCCTCTAAGGCGCTTCTATGGCCATGATACACATAAAGTCACACAGGCATACACATAAAAATAATAATGAAATATTTAAAAAGTACTGAGTCTTTATGACTTGATTTTCATATAGTCACATCCTACCTTTTATATATATGTATAATATATCTTTTATATATTATATATTGTATATATATATCGCTCCTTTGGTTTATATGTCATATGTTTTGTGTGTATGAATACATATTCATATACATGTATATGTATAAATATATATGATGTTTGTGTGCACGAAATTAAACATGTGATGTTTACCGTGGTGATCTCTGGGTATCCAGGAAACCATTTCCTCTCAAGTAATGTAGTTTAATTTTAATTCTAGTTGGATAAAATTGTATCAAGTATGTATACCACACACTCATTGTCCAATCATAGGTGATGGGATATCCAGGCTGGATCTATATATGTCTATAGTGGCAGTGCCACTACAATCACAGATGTACACTATATTTTTTTCTTCCAATAGTTCTTTCATATAGTGTTTCTATATTCTTATTTTCCAGATGAGGATGTTAATGTTGCATTGATATTTGTGTCTTAACTACAATTACATCTTTATTATGTTTCTAGGTGTCTATATTATCATATATGCAAGAAAACTTGATTGTCAATATTTGTAATGAACTAAAAAGATTTATAAAACCCATATTGCCTGTATTCACACAGCAGAAGTTCTATGACCCTTTATTAATTCATCCTTATAAAAGTAAAACTCTGCACATATTCTATTTTAATCATACCCAAAATATCACAACCATTTTTAAGCAAATATTTCCCTTGAGTCTTTCTTGCAAATTTCTCAACTGTTTTTTTTCCCTAAGTTACATTTATTTTACTGTTTTTCATGTATTGTTGAGTCATGGTCTTTAGTTTTCAAGACAAGAGCAAGAGAAAAATCCAAGACTACATCCCTGATTTGTCTGATATCATCTCTCCTCTTGATTTCATTGGCTACATTTCTTTTCCTATAAGGAAAGAAGGTTTCATTGCTGAATAACTATTTACTCGCTTTTCTGGACTGTCGGGCTCTAGTTGTTTTGGCAGAGTGTAAGAAAGGGTCTTCTTTTGCATCCTTTCCTCATGAACCTCATTAGAAATAATTTGTTTTTAATTAAATAGAAGAGCTCCATATTGTTTTTATATGATCAGGAGCCAGAAGTTCCCTGCAATAATAAATGTCAACAAATGCTAAATGAGCTTTCAGCAGCAAAATTCTGGGACATCTTGATGTCAGCAACACTCTAGGTTTGGTTTTGTTTATGCTATTGTTCTGTATTTTGGAAGAAAATCAAAGCAAAATAAAAAATTGCCTTGATCATCTCATCTTCAATTATTATTAGTTCCTTTACCCAAACCAGGAGGATATAGACGTTTTTGGCTTTTCCTATGTTTACTTTAAGCATGCTGTTTTCTCCATAAGTGTGCCTTACTCACTGAAATAGCAATGACTAAGGTTAGGTGTATATCAATCGATTCCCTTGCTGTTGTCTTTCGCAAGAATTTTTTCATCATTGAGGAAAATCAGGTCAGCCTCTCAAGCTGAACCTGAAGGAGTGACCATGAATGGGCACTGGTTTCTCCAGCTCGTATTTAGCTATAATTTTCTTAAATCCCAGATATACCTGTTTAGGGGTAGTGAGTCTACAAATAGCAAGTAGCTCTTAAGAAAATACCTTACCCTATACACCCATGGACCAATCTGATGGAGATAATTCATCATTTGAGGTTTTATCTTCCCAAAGGTGTCCAAGGTGTCAGACCCAAACCAGTATCAGCTATCACAATTACCACAGGTTTTTCTATGAGAGTTTATATATCCTAAAAATAGAAAATTAATAGGTAAGTGCTATCAGTGTTTACTCCTCAAATTTGAGTTAACATAAAATGAAAAGTTCTACTAAAAATGTAATTTCTCCGGGTACTCTGAAAATATCAGTGCAATTTTTTGTTGATGTTAAATGTGCCGTCGACATAATATTTTTTCAAGAGTGATTTTTTTCCAAATTGTCATGATTTTTGTCCTTGCCATCAAAGCATGACTTTCATTTTGTATACCCAGGTATGTGAGTTTATATGCGGCTTATTTGAGGATCAGTGAATCTGTGTGTTCTTTATTAAATTTTAGACCTGAAAAATTGGGAATTATTTTAAAACAATCTTCCTAGCTTTTTCATTTAACTATGTGTGTTGTTTAAACAGATCTTTCCAGAAGAAATGTGTTGGCAGCATCTTTAAGTTTTCTTATTTCTTTTATTTATATTTAATAGGTTACATTTTGTGAAGGTTCAGTTCTATTGAATATTCTAATATCTTTTTCCACATTAATAAATAGTATTTAAAGATATATATTAATAAAAGTAATAGAATAATGACAAATGTAATGATATATACATATACACGATTTAAAGAGGTGATTCATTATAATTTTTATTTGCTTCATCTAGAAAACCAGAAAATATCCCTCTGCCATGTTTTTGAATCATCTATTGATGTGGGGTTTTCTTACTTAAGCATGGTGTGTATTAGGACCCAGTATGTTCGATTTCTCACTCCTCGTGGTAGATTCTTTCTACCCAGAATAGAAAGATGAGAACTTTATTTTCAGTTCCAATTGACTACACAGGCCAACAATTCTTGACTCTCCTCTATAAATGCCACACAGAGGTAGAGAACAATGTGTCTAGGGAATACGAGTACTGAAGAACTTCATGATGTATATGATGCATGAAGTTGCGTTCAGAAAGGAAATGAACAGTAAATAACTCTATAGCAAACAGAAATAATAATCAAGAGAAAAAATTAAAGGCAAAACAAATGAAGCAAAATGTGTTTTCTCTCGGGGTTTTAACTAGAGTGAGATGGTTCATATCTCAACTATCATTTATCCTCTTTCCGTTAACTGCTATTTTGTTAGAAGCAAAATAAATCAAACTAATTGTATTTACAAGAAACCATCTTTCAGTTCATGAAGGCATAATAGAAGCCTGTTTTGTTCCTTTGCCCACTGATTTACTCCATCATTAATGCGGCTGGCCGTAGATTGTCATGTTTGGAGTAATCTTGCCTCTATGACTGCCATATGTCAGTCTGGAAAGTGGGCATCAATTACTGAGCGTTCTCTGTATTTTTTTCACAATTACTACTGATTAAAAGCATCTAAACCCTCCCTGGAGGAACAGCTATAATAAACTGAAGTCATTAAAACAGCAGTATGGCATAAGAAGTAAGGTCAGGGAGGAAGATACATTGGCTCCAATGTTTGAGTGAAGACACTGTCTTCAAAATGGATTGCTGAGGTCTACCTCAGTGTGAGTCACTTTATTCAGAAAAAAAAAACAACAACAACAACAACAAAACCTAAACCCATCTCTCCTTCAATTCCTCATCCCATACAAAATTACTATTTTAAGAAACTAGATGTTGGATAATTTATTGCACACCCATAACTAGGCTACATAACATAACGACATTTGTGATAAAGCAATTTAACACTAATGGACATACTAGCTTGTTGACAGTTGAAATTTGACTTAAAATGACAATGAGAGTCAAGGTGACATGCTTCAACCTACCATGGTGTGGTGAGACGTTTCCTCCAGCTTCTCCTAGGTGACAAATGGAGACATATTGCATCTCATTACAGACTGACAGTGGCTCTGAAATTCTAAGAAGCCCACACCTGGATCCTGACTTAATTCTGAGGCATCTAAGCCCAGACAATTTGGAAGAGGTTCAGAGGGGACTAATCCCAACCGTGACCCGAACCACCCTCAATTAAAAAGGAACATTATAAAAATGCAGCAATCCAACAACAACACTCTACCCCACACACAAAACCCACAGTGATTAAAGAAGGAAAGTTCTGGCTAGAGATAAAAGATAAAGCATGCGACTCACTACATGAATATGTTCCTCAGGGCCAACAGCTGGTAACTACAGGAAAGGCATGATCTGGCACTTCAAATATTTGAGAGCCACTTTGCCCAAGCAACAGAACAGCGTTTTATGAGGTGTTACTAACAAGGGAAATGCATTTTTCTTCATTTTTTTCTCATAGCATACACTAACAAATTTGGCACTAATGCGGTGATGAACTCCAGCAAGCACATTTATGTTTTCTCATCTGCAGCTACTATTGCATGAAAGAGGCCTCATTATCTGCTACTGAACACAGGACCAAGGGAAATAATTTGCTTTTCCAATAACTCCAACGTAAATACAAATATATAAAAATTACATAAGCATATTAAATATAAGACCATATAATTAATAGGTATTATAGCTTTATTCACTTGTTTTCCATTTATTTTTTAAAAATAATCACTCATCTTCTGGGGCATGAGCTTTAGCCTTTAATGGTTGGATCATTCCTTCAGCTCTTTCATAGCAATCTCTACAGCCTTTAAATTAGTGGAATAATGTCATAAAAACACATTTTGTATGAATGTACTTTCCATCTCAAAAACTGAAATGACAACCATCTTTTTTCCATCTTGTGCTTTTGGTTTATATACACTAAATTCCAACTGTGCACTTATGCTAGGGTTTAGTGACTTGATATCAGGAAGATTTAACTCTCACCAGGAAGATTATCTCCAACTCTGATTACTTTCCATTACAGAAGGGAAGCAATTTTTATGGCAGTTACTGATTCTGAGATCTAAAGCAGTGGTTCTCAACCTTCCTAATGCTGGGACACTTCAATACAGTTTTTCATGTTGTGGTGACACCAACCATAAAATTATTTTTGTTGCTGCTTCATAATTGTAATTTCACTAATATTGTGAATCATAATGTACATATCTGTTTTTTTCTGATGGTCTTAGGCAATCCCTGTGAAAGGGTCCTTCAACCTGAGGAGTTGTGATCCCACAGGATGAAAGCCACTGGTCTAAGTGCTCCAATAGGAATATATATACAAGGAAAATGGAGATGGAAGGAAATACGTATCTTAAGAATTACCTCTTGATACTGTAACAATGATATTCTCAGTAAAATCTATAAAATACCATGAAACACACACACATCTCTTTATAGTTATCTACATATGTATGTTATATATAAAAATGTGTTAAGATGTGCAAAATGATACACTAAATATTACCTGTATTTCTGGATATATTTGGAAGAAGTACTTGGGCTTTTATTTTTTTCATTATTTCAAGTACACAAGATAATGCAGTAGGTTAAGGCACTTTCCCTCTAGCCTGATAATCTGTGTTGAAAACGTGCTACCTACAAGTGGAATAAAAGAACTGATAAGTCTCATATCTCTTGGAGTTCTCAAGAGGTAAAAGGAAAGAACACCCCTCATATTGGTCTCTGTCCTCAGCACATGTGCTCCACATGAGCTAACACGTAAATACACATATGGCATATATACAAATACAGAGTAATTAAATGTGACACAATTTTGTAATTAAATGAAATCTACATAGAGACCCATTGATGCTAATCTGTCTGTTGCTATTGAGATTTGGGAGAGGAGTAAGCATTTATAATCTTCCCTCTGAAGCATTCAATTCATGGCTATTCCAGTGGTCATTTTGAAGATTGAGATTTATTTGCTATTTATATAGCTAACTGTCTGCAAAAGCTTGCAAACAGAATGAGTTACTATTTTTTCCCTCATGTCTACTCCCAGTCACATATACTCGTACCCCATACATGTAAGATGCCTGTGAGAGTTCCATATTTTTATTGATGGTTGAACGGAAGTCTGATAGTATCATTAAGCTTATTACCTTCCCCCTGCCCCATCATTCAGCAAAGTAAGTTATCTACAGACTCAAGCTTTTCCAGTCTTGCCTATTATATTATCATAGGCAAGACTAACAGTGTCATAGTTAGGGTTTCTATTGCTGTGAAGAAACACCATTGCAAAAGAGAGAGGAAGCTGTTAGGTCTGACTTGAGCCTCTGAAACCTCAAAGCTCACATGTCAGTGACACACTTCCTCCAAGGCCACAGCTCCAATAATGCCACTTCCTGAGCCTATAGGGACCAATTTCATTCAAATCATCACAAGCAGCAAGCTTAAAATAATATTTTAATCTGTCCTTTAAGTTGTGCAGACTAGCGAGTGAGTGCCCCCCACACACACCAAATTCATCTCTGCTTGTAGCTTCATATTTTCATTCACTGGAGTCATTTGTTGAAGCACTATCTCTAACTGCTTTAGCTACGGATCTTTCTGCTTCTTTAACAGCTTCTCCAGAAGCTGCAAACACACACGTGAATTGCAGTTATCTACTTAGGAACCTAGCTGGTTAGCGAGGTTTAGCTATAAGTAACATTGTGTTGTAACTTTGAGAATGAGGTAGGGATAGTACTGTGAGATGCTTATTGGGATCAGCATCTGGTAGGTAAAGAATGGTGGGGAGATTTGATCCCTCATGAATTATAAGTTGTCACTTTTCAATTGAGGTAGTTTTTCTCTTCTTTCTCAGAGAGTTAATGAAGTTAGAAACTTTTTTTTTTATTACCATGGTGGGGTTGGAGGATTGCTAGAGATATCTACCGGGCAGAAAAATGCTGATAAAGATCCTGCACTACAAGAGATAGTTCCCACAAAGCATACTTTTAGTAGCCTTAGACATGAGAAAGCCTGGCTTATCAGACTCACAAGAGGAGCTCTTGAATTAGCATACACCTAGTTGAAACAAAGTGGCAGAGTGTTTTGAAGTCTATCTTCTTCAGTGAGAAATATGGATAATCAGGCAGGCCTATGAATCCATCACTTAAGAGGAAAGCAGCTGATCACTCCCCAGTAAGAACATCTAGCACTCTGGACCAGGGGAAGAGGGATGGATCTGATGTCAGCATAAAGGAGAAGTACTTTTTGTAGAGTAGGATTGAGGAGTTATGGTCTTTACCACATCCACTCTAGCATATCTTTGGCTGTACTTGCTCAAGGAATATTGAGAGTGAAATACTCTTTCCCAGGAACAAGAACACCATTAGTTATCCAATACCACATGGTCAGCCCTGAAAACACACACACAAGTAACATTAGACAGTCTGAGAATGTTGTATCTAGGAATATATATGTATACAAATACACATATATGCATGCATAATAATTAACAAAAAAGGATTTGCATTTGAAAAAGCAAATGAAAGGATATAATATGATTAGATTCAGAGTGAGGAAAGGAGGGGAAAATGATGAAATTATACTATATCTTTTAAGTTAATAAAAAAAAATATCGTACTTTTTTGGCTGAGGATACAGATAAATAAACACATCTGTTTGATCAGTTTCTACTGAAATATAGTTAACTAGGAGATACTGAGTTCCTTGAAGTAGACTGAGTGTGTAACTATAACATTAAGTCTCATTTATGTGCTTACATCTCTAAAATTTATTATCTTAACAAATCTATAAACACAAGTATTTCCAGCTCTAGGTTTCCAGGATAAATCACATGACAACAGTTGACTTTTTGTGATCAAAAGTAACTTGCTGACATTATTTTTTATTTTTAAACAAAACAATGTAAGAAGCAGATGCAGCCCTCACAGTCATCTAACCTGCGCTTCAGTGTCCTCTGTCACCTTCTGTCACCTAGGCTGTGTCCACAACACATCAGCTCATATTAGACTTCATCACCTTCAATGCAAATGAAATCTCCTGGGTCAAGGGGTAAGTCCCTGAGATCTGATCGTCGAAATTATTTTTCTACTTCATCCCAACTAGAAATTCCTTCTTATAGATTCTCCCAATACTCATGATTGTTCCTGAATGTTGAACCTTTGCTTCTGAATAATGACCAGAGCAATTTTCTTTCTAAGGTCAAAAAGCGATTTTGTATGTATGTACAACCAGGGCTGTGATACAGAGAAAGCCTGTCTTGACAAAAGAAAAAATATATGTATATAATGTTTTCTAAACCGTAGTTTCTCATCTGTAATATTTCTAGAAGCTAATGGAAAAGCTGGAGTCTACTCATAGACTGGCCACTGTAAATACCAAGGTTAAGATTCACATTTTAATAATCTTTATCATACTATTTATCAAAGTTATTTATTTTTTTCAAAAAGAAATACCAAGAAAGCATTTTCTCATGGGGAATACATTTTATATCAGTAATGTATTACAAATTCCTTATTTTATAACTATTATCTCAATTAATGTTCCACATCTTAAATAGAAAAAATAGTCTCTGCAATTATTTTTATATGTAATTTTTAAAAATGTCTAAAATACAGCATGACTTAGGTTTAGAAAAATAATGGAGATTTTGTTTTTTCCTCATTATTTTTGTTACTGCAGGTTCAAAATTGCTTTTGAATATGTTAATTATTTCTCTGATATTTTAAATGCTCAGGCCCAAAGGACATAAATGATATTTGAATGTAATGAGGCTTTTCTTTCTGGAATGTAGTCCTCACTATAAAAGTATAAATGATACTAGCAATGAATTAAATATGTTAATAATTATTCAACTTGGTTAATTCTAAATTTAATAATTAACATAAAATTGCACAAAGAAACATTTGATCCTGTGTAATATGTATATTCTAAAATGACATTGCATGCTCGGTCTAGAGGAAGTTAATGAGTGCTCATTAAAAATTCCTACTATTTATGTTTATGCTTATTAGTAAATAATAATTAATAAACAGTAGTGATAAGAAAATGGAGTATGTAACTAGTCCTCTATATGTAAGCCCCTGGTGTTGATAGTTTCTTTGAATAAATTATTCCCTTGTTATGTGTTTAGGAGGCTAGTGTTACTATATCCATTTCAGTCACCAGAATTAACTTTATAGAACACTGTCTGAACAGCAATTTTCTATTAATTGAAACAAACACTTTTTTTTCTCTTTCAGCTACAAGAGAATGTTAACAGCAATGTATCACCTGTGTGTAGGGAGAAGTCATTTTCTCTGCCATTGTCTTGTCTTATGAATTTAGTGTCTCTTTTGTTGTAATCCTGACATGTAGAAAATAAACAAGTGTTTGTTTTTCATTGAATATTTAATAGAAATAATAGACTTAAAGCACCTTACTACGAAGGGCTGGTTAGCTGTCATATTCAACAGTTCTCAAACCTTATTGGGCTATTATTACAGAAGTAAATTTTTAACTCAAAAGTTAATATGATGGTTCATTGTTAGTTAGGAGATGTTGATCCTCAAAGCATTAAATTATTCTAAGACCAAACAGCAGATTTTTAGGAGCTAGACCAAGAAATGGAATAATCAACTACTTCCCATGTGCCTGTGAACAGAATTCAGCCACCTGTCTCACAAAAGCATAGAAGTGATCAAGGAATGAGCAATAATTGATGAACTGCAGTGTTCTTAGCCACACACTAATTATTTCTCATTTATTTGCAGCTATAATTCAATCATCAAGTTATCTATCAAATCTTTTTTCTTTCTTCCTCTTTTCCACTCCTTTCTGGCCACCATGTTGTGAGCAGCTTTCTCCATCATTTTCCTTATCATGTGTCTCTGTCTTACCCTTGGCTAGAAAAAAAGGAACTGAGTAATTAAACATAGAAACTTCTGAACCTATGATTCAAAATAAATCTTTATTCTTTAGGTTGACCTCTGTGTTATGTCACAGTGATGGGTTATGCCCAACCTCTGATGCTTGTAAATTCTACATAATAGGAAGCATGGGTTTTTAATCATATATTATATCACATAAATGTCAAACAAATTATTTGAAGACATGAGCATAAGCACTATTATTTCTGATACAAATTACACATATTATATATGTATTAAATATTTCTTTTACATAATTGACAATTTTAAGATCTTTGACTAACTTGTTGAATTCTTTTTATTATTTTTGGCATATTATTTTTGTCAAAGATATAAAAGTTAAGTTGTTATGTTTCTAAATATGGGAGCTGATAAAATTCAATAATATTACTATAAAGTCAAGGGTTGAGGTTTTTCATTTATTCTGTCTATTCTGCAATCTTGAAAAACTAACAGGCAAAAATCAGTTTGTGTTCACCCTCTTTGTGTAATTGAGATACACTTTACTACTTCAGATTTCAGGAGTTACTTAACACTTTTCTAATTAGCTCTTCTGATAATTAATATTGCAAACCATTGTTCTATAGCATTCATATATTTTATAGAGTTAATTATGCTAAAAGTAGAAACCTAAAAAAATTCCTGACCTCAATATTATTGAGCTTGGTTTTACATATTTTCTTTACAAATGAAACAATACTTTCATTCAGTTTCTATTTAGTAATTGCTGGATGGTTGAGTTCATACAACAGGAGTGTCAGATCCTTCCTTGATTGATCCTAGATCTTTAGCAACAGGGTCTTTACTGACAGTGAATTTGTCTGGCACAGGGACATACACTTCTGACATTTGTGCTGACTAGTGTAGACTTTTCTTCTTGGGTTAATTTCTACCCGAGTTCCTTTCATCACATTTTTGCATTAGCAGTATATGGCAGACCATTAGTATAAGGATACATATAGCCAGTGTTACTGTCTATTGTCTTTCAAATATACATACTATCTATGTTTCACCCAATGAGGCTTCAAGACTAAATTCAGAGAGGATGTCCTTTAGATTATAAACCACTGGGGACTGCCTACCCTGTCTGGTTATATAAAACATCTCATTGTATACTGATCTCGCATGAAATATAATTATTTATTAAGTATCTGTGGATATATGTTGGACTGTCTTGGACTGTATTTGACCATTAAACTGCAAAGCATATAGGACAATTCACCATGAGTGAAGGTTTCTTAACTTCTCTGAACTCAAGTTATATTTTTTGCATTAGACCGAGGCCTTCTGCTCTGTAGTTAAAAAAAAAAAAATCCTGTTTTTGGCCTGTCAGAAACTTTCTTATTTAAATCTCTTCTGTGCTTCTGTGGCCTCCTGACAAAGCTGTCTTCATCTTCTAGCATCCTTCTTGAAAACTTCCACATTAATTTCTGCTTCATTGTCTCCCTGTCAGATTTCCTTGGTTAAAACTCCCATGAGGTTCTGCCCGCTGCCTGTAGGTTGATCTACTCTTTCAAAAACACACATATAAATCACTTTTGGCTTGAAGAATGCTTGTGATAAACTTTTTATCTTAGGTTACCTGATCCCACAAATGATAACTGAGCCAGAAAGAAAGGAAATGGCATTGCTGGAAGAGGAAGAAATTGATACCATGCTTAGTCTGAAGTGAAGGAAACTCGAAAGAGAAAACCACAGAGTGGTTGTTGCTGAAAGGGCATTTTCGCCCTTTCAGCTCCCAAACTAAAAATCTCCAATGGAGTCAAAGGATAAGCTGGCTTGTCTCACTGGAAGAAAATGATGCTGAGCTTCTCTTTTCCAAGTCCATAAACTGAACCCAACAGAAACACTCCAAAAATTGGGGTTGGGCAATTATTTTCATTAAAATTATTATTCTTGGGACTGGAGAGATGGCTCATTGGTTAAGCGATGATGTTGCTCTTGCAGAAAACCCAGGTTCAAGTTCCAGAAACAGCATAGTGGCTCAAAACCATCAGCAACTCCAGTTACAGCGCCAGGAGATCCAACAGGTGCACATATGGCGAAGTATGCAAGCTGATCAGAATGTACAAGGGAGCTATGAGTGTTGTATAGAATTCAAGAACCTGAACATGGCAAAGTTTTTCAGGACCAAGTAAAGGGTCCTCGTTTTTCCAATGGGTAAATCCTCTATTATTACAAGTGTTGGAGAGGTGAGGTTCAGGTCTTTGATAATTCAGCCGTGACTTTCTTTTGCAAAACAAGCTTGTACTAACAAACTGAGCAACTTATGACAATGCAAATTCCTCAGACCTTTCTAAAACATTAAATCCTGATTCATGAGATTCTAACATTTGTCACCTCTATTTTCAACCTCGAATTTCAGATTCATACACCTTTTTCAGTTTACTACAATTACTTGACAGGCTCCACCAGATCCTTACAGAATATGTTATTTCTTTCTGGAGTAGAAGCTTGACTTCTCTACTGAGAGAATGTTGAAAACTGATTTTAGTTATGATTTGTGAGCACCATGAGGGCTAGAATTATAGCCTGAGAGTATAAATGTTTTAGTTTGACACCTGCTTTTGGTGAAACCATTACGTAGTTTTGAGTGAAAAACTGTGAACATACATTCTATAACAATACACAATGGCTGACATTTAAAGGTTTTGTTCTTTAGGTTCTCTCTCTTTCATTCTTTTTCTCTCTATATAAGTATGTATGTGTGAATGTGTCTGTGTGATGTGTATTTAAATATCTCTCTCCTTCTATATTTATGTATGTATATATGTATATATGTCTCGCTGTGTCTGCGTGATATGTATGCATACATGTATATATATATATGTGTGTATGTATGTGTGTGCTCATTCAATTATATATAATTAAATATACATGAGATCATATATATGAGATAATTTCATGCAATAAATATATATGAAATCACATACACATACATATGAGATCATTAAAAAATACCATTGTATATATTTTGGATATATATATATATATATATTCGGATATATCTGCCTATATTGATGTTAGAATAATCTTATTTTTATCTAGATGCTGATTGGAAGTGTCACCCCAGCCCCTGGCATCCATCCTAAGCCCCCTCCTCTGGGATATTTGGTTTGAAGCATCACCCTGGCCTGGGAGTTCCTAGGTCCGGACTTCACCTCTGGAAGCCTACCAAGTGTGAACCTCTCCTCAGGGAGGGTCAGGACAACTTTCACAAGCTATTTATGCTGTGTCCCAAAAAGGAACACGTGGTCTTGGTTTTGGCGTACTCTCCCTCTGCCTGCTGCCATGCTCTTGGCCACCATGGACTGCTGCATTTATTAAATGTGGGCATCTTTGATTTGGTCTAATTTAGTCTAATTGGAATTATTTGCATCGGCAGAGAGGGTCTTCTTAAGAAATATACTTAGTATATAGAGGTTTCCACTGAGAGGGTCTATTTTTCCCACTGTCTCAGCATGCCATGTGCTGGAAAACACCCTTCATGTGCTCTCTGCCAGGCAAGATTGACTTTGACTTGGTGAGTTTCCCTTTTAAAGTATATGACCAGTAGGGTCCCCAGGACCCATTTGCTTTTCAGGTTTTGTGTTGAAGTAGTGGCTGCACTGGAAGCCTGACCCATGCAGCGAAAGCCGAGCTTTTGCTGAGATGAGATCTGGGTGTTTGGAGACGTCCCCATTCATTTCTCATGCACCCTCATTTTGACTCAAGGGCCCTCTGGACACGTCACAACAGACTTGAGTCCCTTGGACACGCCACAACAGACTTGAGTCCCAATAGGCATGGACTTCTGTCAGGTATTTGTGATTCAAAGCCAATTCCTAAAACACACCTAGGAAGCCTTTTAAAAAATTCTTTTAAATTGGGGCCTTCTAAAATCTAACATAAAGCAAGCAAGGCTCCATAGCACATGGTTTCTAGATGCATGTTTCTGTCTGCTCCTCCTGCTCCCCACAGGTTTTCTCTTACAGCGTTTGCTAAACTACACCAGGATTTTAAGTTGGTCAGCTGACACAGTTTTTTAAAAAGTGTTTTATTTGTCTGTATGTTGGAATGATGTGATCACAGTATGTCTGTGTAAGTATGCTTGATTTATTAGAACTCCAGACTGTAACAGCTCTGGAAAAACACACGTGGGTAGCTGTCATTTTGACCTCAGCACCATCTTTGGGTAAGAGTACCCACATATGCTTGCATTCTTTAATTTATTAAAATATTCTTTTTAATCTTCTTACATTTACTAGCATTGGTATACTGTAACTAATTGGATAAAATACATGTCTAAATTTAGCTTATATGCCTAGTTTAGATGACAGGTAATGGTACCCAATTCTTAAGTGCCTTTGCAGATCTGAGGGTATGGCATTTAACAAAAGAGCCTCTAACACTGAGATATGCTGGCTTCCGCAGCACCCTATAGCTCCTCCAAGAACATACATGGTTACAAAATGACCTTCCACCTCCAGGCTTGCCCTTGGCCTTGGCAAAGCCACTCAAACAAACAAACAAAAAAAAACAAAACAAAAAAAAAAACGTGGCCTTTCACCTCTACAGCTTCCTGGATGCCTTCCGGGGAATCGATCTTATCCTACCAAGACAGGTAGATTAAATCTTCCCCTCACTGGAAAAATCTTTAGACTCTTGTATTCAACAGTTAACAGCAAGCACTGCTTCTAAGACTAGTGTTCTCCAAGGACTAAAGAGATGATTTGGGATTGCCTGTGTAGCAAAAACCTGTCTCATTCCTGCTCAATTATCCCTCCCAGATCTGTCTAATGGTATTTGATGACTTAAGGTATTAGTAGCACATTACCTCATTTGTTAAGTCGCCTACAAAAATGCAAACAGGTTTGCCTCTTTCACAGGCTTCATAGTCCAGGGCTAAGAGGTTTCAGGTGTATCTTTAAAATCCAGAGTTCCCAATTCTCTTTGTCTTTGAAAACATTCATAGCTTTTAACCTAAAGCAATAGCCTTTTGCTATGACACCAAGATGTAAATCTGTTCCAGTTCTCTTATCAAAAATCTGGTTAAAAACAAACAAACAAACAACAACAACAAAAAAAAGACAACTAACAGTCTCCAGAGCCTTTTGCTAACCCCAGCCAGTTTCAAGCTTATTTTACAGGTCACTCCTGTTGCCTGGGCTAAGACCAACCTGAAAAGTGCTCTCCAGACAATGCCAAATACCTGCACCATCTCCAGGGACTTCACCATTGCTACCATCTCTCCTGCATGAAGGACACCTGCGAACTAAAATCTGGTTTAATATGCTATTGTGTCCCAATTATACAACCAAACCTCAACTATACATCCAGGGCACTCCTCTGTCCCATTCTTTCTGGCAGTTAATGACTTTGCTTGGCTAGCCCCATTCATAGGACCAATAATAACAATAATTTTTCCCTTACCCACCTGACTTCTCATTTCCCTCAAAAATCAGCAGCCTGAGGATTCCAGGATGACAGTAAACCAGATGCTGCTCCAGCCAGTCCTCTCACTGAGTGTGACTCCACCACCCAGCTTCCCTCCTCTCCTGCATCACCCCATGCCCACAGGAAGTAGCCAGACTTGAGGTGACACCCCTATATCCAAGGAGTCTGGGATGTTTGATTAAAAGTGAGACCCCAGCCCTCTGATACCCCTATATCCAAGGAGTCTTGGATGATTAGACGTGTCACCCCAGCCCCTGGTAGCCATCCTAAGCCCTCTCCCCTGGGTATTTGGTTTGAAGCATACCCCAACCCCTGGCCTGGGAGTTGCCTTGGTCTGGACTCCACCTTTTGGAAGCCTGCCAAGTGCTGACCCTTCCCAAGGGAGGGTCAGGACCACTCCCACAGGCTATTTAGACTATGGCCCAAAAAAGGAACACATGGTCTTCAGTTTTACATGGTCTTTCCCTGCCATGCTCCTGGCTACCTGGGAGTGCTGCATTTATTAAACATGGGTATCTTTGATTTGGTCAAATCTGGTCTGACTGGAATTATTTGCGTTGGAGAGACTCTTCTTAAGAAATATACCTAACTGATACCTACATAAAACCATAGTCAGTATTGTAACATTTAAACAGATGGATAGAATGCTTTTAAAAAAATCTGCCTGTTATTCCACCTGCTTTAAACTTTAGAAAGTTAGGACTTAATAGTTTGATCCTTCTCAGTAACTCTCAAAGGTAATTTCTTCAGTCATCCTGAGTTCTTATATTCTGTTTTTAAAAAGAATATATCCAGGAAATATCCAGAGCTTAGTTTTATGTAATGAACAAAGCTGATATACTTTCAGAAGTCTAGCTACATAGCAGGCATAGATAGCTGTATTTGAATCTGTTCACTATTTCTGATATGCTGAAAAGTGCAAAAAGATTGTTTATCATTAATGAAAAGAATATTCTTTTTATTTTATTTACATCTTGATTTTCAGGATAGTATGTGTGCATCTACACGTTTTTAATCCCATTGGTTGTGAATAAGACCACTGCCACAACTTAAAGCCAAATTTGAAGCAAGCAAATAGTGGTCAGGTTGATGGATTCTAGTAAAGTTCATCTCTGAGTTTCTAGAAAATGGCCCTGAGGGACATTTTGCAGAGGCTTAAATAGGCAAAACCCAAATTTCACCACATTTCCCATCAAGTCCAATCAGGGGTAAGCCTACATTCTGACATACTTACTTCCTGCCTGTGTACCTCCCACCTACTTCCATTCAGGGGCAATAGATCCTGGTGTATTTCCAGCTCAGGTACCTCATTTGCACACATTTGATGAAGAAGGACCAAACAAACATAGGACAACCAGGAACTTAACTTTATGCAGAACTCTTAACCTGCAAGGTTTATTTTTCCTTTTCTGATTTCACAATTATGTGGATGATATTATTTTGTCCTTAAATTTCCAAATTAGAATGTTTAGCAAGTGTAATGTAAAGTGCATCCTAGAAAGAATAATGAGGGAGCTGGTTAGATTAAAGCTTTTATGTTCAACCAAACTGGAGTAATTGGCTAAATTAGCTTGTTTTCCAAAGTCCTGTGTGTAGGCATTGCAAAACAAAGAAAGGATCAGAAGAAAGTTAGAGGAAGTGGTATGGTCTATTCAGAGCAACAGGGAGGAGTAATAGAGATAAAGTGAAGAATAGCAGTCCCACTGTGGGGCTCACTCAAGATTAACATGGATTAATGCTAAACATCCTGGTTCTTTGGAGGAAAAGAAGTCAGTCTGGTTCAACTGACCTTCAAACAAACAAACAAGCAAAAGTCATGCATTCAAATCCCATCACTAAAAACAGCAAAATATAAATTCAAGACAAAACAAACAACCCCCCCACCAAGATTAGAAGTGTTAATTCTTTTTTTGTCTTAGCTGATCCAAGTTGTTAAAGCTAAATCTTGCAAAATGTAGAATTTTGAATAAGAATGCCCCCCCCATGGTCTCATATATTTGAATGCTTAGTCAATAGGAGTGGCTCCATTTGAAAGGATTAGGAGTTGTGGCCCAGTTTGAGTAGGTATAGTTTAGTTGAAGGAAATGAATTCCGTGGTTTTGTTGAAGGAAATGAGTTGCTTGGGGTGGGAGGTGGGCTTTGAGGAAAAAAAAAAACACGCCCAGGAGCCCAGGCTCATTTCCTTCTTGTCTGGGTCCAGGATAAAGTTGTCAGCTAATTTTCCAGGACCACACCTGGCACCATTCTCTCTGTCATGATGTCATGATGGTAATGAACTGACCCTCTGAAACTTGTAAAGCCATCCTCCAATTCAATGCTTTCTTTCATAAGGGGTGCCTTCGTCATGGTGTCTTTATATAGCATTGTAACAGTGACTAAGTCACATGCTGTTTTCTGGCACCCTGAAAGCTAGCCATACCTGTATTCTAAGATTCTATAATTAAACCCACATAAAATGTAATTCTCATCTCTCATTAAAGAAATGTATCTTTCCTAAAAATGGAGACCAGTTTACAAAACTATATCCAAACAAATGCAGAGCATAAGCCCAGCCTCAAATGATACAGAGTTCCTGCATCGCTGGCTCAGGGTTCACTGCAGAAGAAATGGGCACAGTTGTATAGCTGTGAGATTGTATCTCCAAAAATGTCAGAGAGGCCATATCCATTAAGTTTCATCATCATGGCTTCCTGAACGACGACAAAACCAATGGAAACGGTGGCACAGAAGGAAGAACACTAAAAGGGCGTCAACCCTGGAAAAAGGACTCCAGGCACCTGCCTAGTGATGAGAGTAGGAGAAACAATGATCTCCAAGGGTCCTATCCAACAACAAGTTGTCAACTCTGAGAGAGCATATATATGTAAATACATACTGGACAGGGACTGATTGCATTTATGTATTTAGAGTTGGATGTGTGTGTATGTGCTCATGCAATGCATGTATGTGTGTCTGTGTGTGTATGTGGGTGTGTGTGTGTAACAACAATTAATGCAAAAGAAACCAGGAATTTGAGAGAGCAACGGGAATGATGCATAATAGAAATTGGGAGTTGGAAAGGAGGAATTGATGTAATTATATTATCATTTTGAAAATGAAAAAAATATTAGCAAGCTAAATTATATGCATACTAAGCCAATTTTAATAGTCTTGATTGCAGATTGTCATTAGAATATTCCCAATTTAGCTAAGCAAATACCAGACTCTTAGGTGAAATTAAAATATAGCACTCACGAGTTAGTCATGGTAGAATAGATAACTGGGTTGTCTTCTCACTAAGGATTTAACATAGTAAAATAATTGTGTTAAAGGAGGTAACTAGCACTTAGTTGCCTATGATACTTCATGAAAGATCCTAGCATTTGCCTTAGATTAATCTATAACTAGTGTCATGTATCTCCTGTCTAAGCCATGAACAACTCAAGGAAGACAGTGGAAATATTCAGTATTGACCATTGTCATACTGCTGTTCATTGTCCTTGTAGGATGGTCATTAACTTCTAAAATGATGGAAACCCATTAGGGTATAGCAAGATGTAAATAAGGAGAGGTCAAATTAAAAGTACAGAACACTCTTAGTTTCAGTCTCAAGTTGTGGCAGAGTTGTAAAGACAACAGATATTTGTGTTGAGCTACAGAATAATTAGAAGAATTAATTGATCATTTGCCCTCTGCAGTAACCAGTCTAATGATTAGACTCCCTTCCTGTTCCGCCTCTTACCTAGGAACAAACGCCCACTGACATTTTTTCCCAAGAACCTTCTATAGTTCCTGTGTATTTCCTCTGTGTGTGCCTCACAATGATAGCTTTAGGAGGCAATGACTCTGCCTTGCAATCTCATGCTTTTGTGACTCAAATAATGAAAATTTCAGTTAAAGGTGGTTTGGTGTCATTGTAGGAAGAAAGCTAACATGACACTTTTGTTTAGAGCTGCCCTCCCAAAAGGAAACATATGAATTGAGTTATTGTTGTGCCAGTATGAAATACCCCAGCTTCCTAGTAGAACATAATTAAATGTAGCTTCTTGAGTTCCTGTAGTCAGCATCTGCCAGGTTCCTATGATGAATAATGGATCACAAAGTTGTAGAAGGAGAGTAGAAATTTTTATGGATAACAAAATTTGGCTTCTAAAGGCACCAGCCCTGCTATTATATCTCTGGAGACAGAAGCACTGCTATCAACTTGGCCAGGATTTCTATGATCAAATCAGAAAGCCGTAAACACTCCCAACATTGTGATGAGAGACAGTCCACACAGGAAAGGCATAGAACATTGTGTGATTGTCTAATTTCCTTCTTTATCATCTAGTCTGGATAATGACTTGTTATCAATCATAATGGAGGTTCTAAACCATTTATTATTCAATATTGAATAATTTATTTAAATTATTCTCAACTTTTATCCTAAGCTAGCATCTTAGCGATTGCAAAGTGATTATAGTCCTTTCCCAGAAAGAAAAGAGAAATTATACTAATAACTTAGACAACTATGACTTAAGATACATTTAACTTTTTTATTGAAATAAGGTTTTAATATTGTAAAAGTATAACTATTATTTTCCTTTTAGTCAGAATAGTAAATTAACTACTTAAATAGAAAATAATCTATTTAGTCTCTTGTCTGCTCATTTGATTTTTATCTTGACCTAACTTGTCTGGGAGACATTGTAAATATAATAGGTGTTATAATAGCTATAATGTAGACAATGTGGGAGACAAGGCATTGTGGGGGAAACAGACTAGTGTTGTGGCTAGTGAATGACTATGATGATCCATAATAGGCAAGAATGTATATGGATGAGGAATGACACCTTAGACATGGAGATGAGACTGTCATTTACCAGACATGGTTATCAGTCAATATTATATACTGCTAAGGGTTTTCCTTTGCTTTTGGTTTATAATGGGAAATAAGAAAGTTTGCATGTGGCTAGATAATAGAATCTCTGAATGTTTGTACCAAGGAGTAACCATTATTATTGAAGGAAACAAAGGAATGAACTTTGTTAAAGTTGACTATTTTGTGAAGGGGAAGTAAATACATAATTATGTTTATGTATATTTTTCTGTAACAGAATGATTAAGATAACTAAAATCTATGAGATGCTAGTCCCTTACAGCAAAGCTTATCTCTAACACATGTGATTAATGTTTCAGAATAATGAGGAAATAAATAAAAGTTGTAGTTTTTCTTTCAATACAGTAACAGAAGTGAGTAACAGAAGACCACTCATCGAGAAAAGGAAGGATGGCCTTTCTGTGGTACCAGCTTCTGAGCACTGCTTCCCATTTATCTTTAACTTCCATCAAAACCACAGTACGAATTGTCCAACAATGCAAAGAGCTCACTTATCCCCAGAGCTGTAGGGGTGGAGACCAAGGCTAGCAGAAGAGAATTTATCCCCTTTTTCTCATGGGTGACCTGCCAAATGAGCATAACAAGAAGTCAAGAATACAGGCTTTTGCACCAGGGCTCCATGTCTGTCTGTAAGTACTTCAGTCCCTGGTTGTACATCTCTGGCCAATTCAAAGAGAAAACCAAGCAGAACAATAGAATTGTCCCATATTGAAAGGGTGAAGCATTGGCTTGGGGTGTAATCTTGGTATCATTTTTTAACCCTTCTACCTCTTGCTTCTAAGAAATACAAATGATTAAAGAGTACTTGGAATCCAGTGGCCTAAGATGACACAATTTAAACTGCTTGCATAAAGAGATAATATGTTTGCTCTTCCCATTTTCTAAGAAAAAAAGAAAGAAATGAAAAGCCAGACAGGAAAATTCTAGGTCAAGAATCTTCCTTTTATGTCCTTTAAATTTCTTTACAAGCTCTGTGTTTTTAGAAAGTCTAGCCATAGGCTTCCTTCATGACCATTGTAGCATACACAAAATCATAGCAGATCCAGTTTGAAGACAAGACCAAGATCACTAGACCAAAACTGAAAATTCATTACAAATGAATTCTAAGAAAGGCATATCAACTTTCTCTCTAACTTTTGTATCGCATTGTACTGAAGATATTGTTGAAAAATTTTGCAAATGTATACATGCAGACTCAACTCTAAGCTAGTAAATTTTATGTAAATATGAATTATTCCTCATTAGAAACATGCAATATTCAGGAACTAAATTTCCTTCATATTAAAGTCAAAAGCTGTTTTGGATGTGGAATTTCCCAGAGTAATTTCAGTGAAGATGGTTGCTATATGATCATTAATTATACCTTGAAGAATGAATGCATTCTGAGAAACACTGTTGTCAGCATCTCAAATGATGCTTCAGACACCTCATGTGCAGATACCATAATTAATAGTAACCAGCACATTGCATTTTCTTGTAAAGTTTTAAGTAATAATCAGTCTCAAATTATCCAGACACAGGCTAGGACAATGAATGATGAAATCTTCCTACACTGGTTTCAATATACTCTAGAATCATGGGCACAGTGCAAGTGACCCTCAGCAGATCAATGGAATTGTCTTAGAGTACAACAGACTGAGAGATGAGTCAAAACATACAGCAGTTTAACATTCTTTCTGTTTTATCCACTGATTATTTGTTAGTATGGATATAACTGCTAGACTAAAAATACTTCTGTTCCACTTAAATGAACACTTTCTCTTAATTTCAGTTAATAGTGTAGCATATATGCTTGAATTTTATAGGTTAATAGCATCAACTGCCATGTAGCTAAAGCTTTTCAGATATGCAATAGGGATGAAATAATTAAGAATATTGGCATTTATTAGGAGCATATGAAATCACTTCTGAAATTCAACATCTGTCCTTAGTTACTTTGTGCTGTTGTGATTAAAACCTTACAGAAAAACAGGTAATGGAGGAAAGGTTTAGTAGGGGTTGCAATTTCAAAGAGATTTTGGGTTCCTTGATCCTGACAGGTATACAAGGTCACATGACACAGATCAGGAAGTAATTAATAAGTAAATTATAAAATAAGAAAAAATAAGCTGGAAATAGTAGTGGATAGAACCTTCAAAAGCCTTTTGGCACCAACCTGTTTCTGCCAGCTATGCCTCATATTCTAAAGATTCAGAACTTCCTAAAAATATTGCCATCCTTCCAGGAGCAAGAGTTCCAAACATGAACAGGTAGGGTATGTTGCAGATTCAAATCCTAGTCCTAGAACAATTGAATTGACTTGGCCAAAAAAAGTTCTGAATTACTTTCCCTTGTAGTTTCTGATGGCTACACTTACTTCTTAGGGGGAAACTGTTTGCATGCCTTTGTATGTAAGGCTGCACTACTTTTCAATGCTTATCAATTTTATTATTTCAGGATATTAGAAAATATTCTTGAAGTTGGGCTCTCATTTTTAATTCTACGTAATATCTAGCATGTTGGCTTCTTTGTGGGTGTGCATAGATGTGTATATGTGTGTGTGTGGTCTGTGCATGTACTCACAGATGTATGTGTATATAGAGACCAAAGGTCAACTTTGAGTGTTTTCATCAGTTAACCTGCACCTTATTTTTTGAGTGGAGGTCTCTCTCCTTACTATTTATATCCTACCAGTTTAGATAGGCTGGCTAATCTCCATTGTCTCTGCCTTCACAGTACTGTGATTACAAGTTTGCTGTGCCATGGCTGGCATTTTATGTGCTGCTGGAGTGTAAACTCCAGTTCTCATGCTTTTATATGAGGCAAACATTTTCCAAACAAGGCCATCTTCACAGCCCATAGCACATTTACTTCTAAAGCGACAGGTTTCTGTATTATAATGTATTGGTGTTACTGTATGCTAAGACTTCAAGCATGCAGTCACTGATTAAGAATTTCCCCAAGGCCTGTATTGGGGATATACATAAACATGAACTGGGATATATTTGCATCTGTTTTCTTATTTGATTCCACTAAAGACTCTACAAGAAATGTGCATCATGATGTTTCCCAAAATAGAATATTTATTGTTATATGTATAGACTTTAGAGTTTTTCAAAAAAGTATTGTTTAATTTTCTTCTATCAGCAATTTTATCAGCCATTGGAAAAACACATAATCCTTTGACTATCTCAAGAACGACAGGCAACTACACAGTTCACCTGACTTGAAACTTCATACTGGGAAAATAGCTCAGGTGGACCTAAATTTACTCTACAGAACTTGTGTTAAACAAACACAGAAACAGAAAAGCCAGGCAACGGAACAAGCATTTAAAATCCCAAATCCTAGAGAGGCCAAGACAGATTTATTGATGCTATCACCCAGCTTAGCTTCCAAATAACAACAAAAACAAAAACTAGCAATGATAGGCTACAGCTTCTAAAAGCAAACACGGGCACAAATGTGAAAATGAATGCCCAAACACACTTTTTACCACCCCCATACATAATGTACATACATACATCATTTTCTTCAAAGATACCTGATTACTTTTATTGAAATACTAGGGATATAGCAACAGTACTGACTTGATAGCTTGTGTTACAGAAAGCAGGATAAATCTGATTCAAAATGAATGTGAAGCATGACAAAATTAATTTTAAAACCTTAATATTGAATAGGATAGCTTCTTGCTATAAATTTTGATTTGAATTTATATTTGCTTGTGCATTAACTGTATAAATGGAAAAATCAATCACAAAGGCAAAGTTAGCTTTATGTTGTGAAGAACATAAATTTTAGTGATGTTTTCTCATCATTTTAATTTATATCTTCTTTAATATGTGCCCCAAGAAAAAATTTATTTTATCTGTCACAATACGAATACTTTGTTATATTTACAAAATTATTTCATTCTGATTATACAATTATTTCCATTATTTAAATATACATATGTACATATTTATAGCTTTTTAAAATTTTTATGATCCTTAGCGTAGATCACTCTTTAAAGGAAAAGAACAGATAGAAAATTATACCTGAAAGTAAGATTAGCTAGATCAGTTAACAAGCTATGGTGTGCTGAGTCCAACAAAGGCTGCCTTTACACCTAAGAGCTTAGAACCCAACTGCCGCTCGATCCCCAATTTCAGGTGACCCAGCAGTCCGTGTTTGGCTCTGAATGCCTACAGGAGTCCTTGACAGTGTGTGGTGTGCAGCCCACTTCGGAAAGTAGAAGAATCATATTCTCTGTCAACAAAGGATGACATCAGCAGGAGCGACAGCAACAGAACAGATGAACCAATCAGAACTCAGAGATCCTCCATCTGTGGGTGCGACCCCTTTGGGGGTTGCATATTACATATCCAGCATAGCAGATATTTACATTAAGATTCATAGCAATAGGACAATTACAGTTAGGAAGTAGCAATGAAATCACTTTATGGTTAGCAGTTACCATAATATGAGGAACTGCATTAAAGGGTAAGGAAAGATTAGGAAGCATTAGGAAGGTTGAGAATCATTGAGTTAGATGCAAAGGCAAGCAGACAAATATGTAAAGCTTTCCTCTTGGATTTCTTTATATCTGGACTGTTGGCAGAAAATGCCACCCATATTTAAGATGAGACCGTTCACTTCCGATAGTCTAATCAAGAAAATTCTCCACAAGCATGCATTATGTCCAATTCTAGGTCTTGTTAGATGGACAATCAGTATTCACCATCACAGGTGACTATTTTAAAAACAAAAAAGAAGGCTTATCTTTCTAGAATCTAGTCTAGAACACAAAACAGAAGTTTTATTTCATGAACTTTGCTAATAAGTCAGCTGTCAAGAAACTGGCAACTGAAGACTGGATACTAATTTGCAAACTAAAATGTATTGTTTCCAGGAGAAAATTGCAGCAGTGGAGTATTAATAATAGCTTAGTTACTGTTTATGTTTTATATACCTACAGTCTGAACATTAGGGATGAGGAAGCTGCAAGAGTGTATGTATAAAGCCAGTGGACCTACGCTGATAAATCTAGACCACCATAAATCATCTACCTAGAAAACCCTTCTCTTAGAAAACAAGAAGGAAAACAGAAAGAATAGGTCATACTGGAACCTATTCCTTTAACCACAGCCTTTCAGTGTTACAACATTGTGACCAGGAGAGGAAATAGACAAATTCCAACAGAAACACACACTCACCCATGTCTATGATCACAAAACTATAAAGTCAATGTAATAACTCAGAATATTCAGCAACAACAAGGTCATTGGTATAAGAAAGAAGTAGAAAATAATTTTAAGACAAAGATTCTTTTCCAGGACTTTTCTACTGCTTGATAAAAATGAAGCATGATCAACAAAGTTTCTTTATTTTCTAAGATCATGTACCATTTTTAATCATGACTTAATTAGGACTGCAGAATAATTGCTCCCCTACCCTGCCCAAGGCAATAAACTTCTTATGATCTGAGTCAGAGCAAATATCCAGTGCACACAAAGTAATTTAAAATGCAAATACTATTGTGGGTAAATACTAGTTATACATCAGTAGACAGGGCATTGTGGTTGCTGTTTAGAAGACTGCATAAAATAAATTCTCTTGTAATACATACTATCTATTAAGTCACTGTTTTTCTTAAAGAAATCCAAACATTTTAGAGCTAACCAAAATATAAATATTGATATTTCTATTATGGAATAAGAAAAATAATTTTAATTTAATGTCATCATTTGAGCCAGCAAATATTTTGGTATAAGAAAAAAAAACTCATATATTTTTCAATGAGCACCCTGGGTTTGTCAATTCTTAGAAAGGTAATTTGAAATTCTACTTAGAAAACAGATCTCAGAGAGGTTCCATTGTAGCAATTTTAACAGATACACAAAGCATATTACAATTCACTATCCTGCCTTTTCTTTGTTTCACACCAGGATTAAACTAAAAGGTGTTGTCTTCCAAGGTATCTATTTGAAGTGTGGCATTCATCAGGTGGCTTAAACTGTTGCACAAAAAGAGATTCACTTTTGGTATTGGCAAAATGCCTTTATCTTACTTACTCTCTCATGGCTATCCCATGAATGAAAATGATCTGCTCTAAATGGTGTTAAAGCAAAACGGGCAAACCAGACCCCACTGAAGTCATTGTCAAGCCTTCTTCACAACCTTGCCTGTGAATGCCATTTGTTCGGATAATGAGCCACGAGCATCTGTTCCTATGATCTGGCTTTGTAAATCATCAGTAGGAAATGAAAGCAGAACGAACAGAAAAGGACTACAGACAGATATCAATGTGACAAAACTATCCTCTCCCTGATTGACGAGATCTACTCTGAGTTCTCTGTAAGCAGTCACAGGCGCTTTTGAAAAGACCTGAGCCTCTTGTTCTGCAGAAAACCTGCATTCAGACTGCTACTCATAAAAATGTTGGTCCTAACATCTGCTGTTTAAGGAGATTAAAATGTAATAAATACTGCTGAGTAATACAAACAAAGTTTATTTATAAGTATTCTGACTTAATTAAATTTGATGGATGCCTCAATTCAAAGTAGAAGTGGAGACAAAGTGGAACTAGCACTAAAGTTATTTCTATGGACGTTTGAAACACACACGTATCACCATCAGGGTCACACATCTCTTCCCACGACCACTTCAGCACTCTCAACTAAATTTTGTTAGGAGAAAAGAATATTTTGTGAACACAAAATCATAACCTCCATGGTGAATACTCACTTATTTGCTTTGGTTTGGGATAAACTTGAAACTTTTCACCCTCCTCCCCATGTCCATCTCATTTTAATCCTATCAATGTTAACAGCTCTCTCGGATTCCTATTCTCCAATTTTGAACAAAATTTGACATTAACGTGATGAGAAAGGTAAGCAAAATCCAAAGGAACTATACCTCCTCTTTTCACAAATAAGTTACAGCTACATGCATATTTCTATGTATAAATGTCTTACAACTGGAACCCAGAGGAAGAAGTTTAAAGGTAACTTTTATTACAGTTTTCCCAGGTAATAATAAATTAGTTTTATGATTTCAGCTAAGGATAATTAAATGTATAGTTTCAGCTAGGATTATGCCTATGAAGCCACACAAAGTTGAAAACAGAGTAACGCTGTAATCTAAATAATTAAGGCGACCAACTGTGGCCCTAATATAAACATTAAATTTTCATGTAAAGATAAAACAGGGTATATTATAAATTTATGTTTGAAACAGATAGATTTAAATTCTTCGACAGTGTGACTCCACCACTTGGTTCGGGACTTACATACATTAATGACCTTACTAGGCCACAAGAGTTTCAAAATTCTCACACATTAAAATTTTTGTATTTTACACTCTTCAGTTCTGTCATGACTTTTAAAGAGCTTAAATATTCAATATTCACAGGAATATATAAATATATTTTCTAAGTCTAGTCTCTCTTATAGGGTGATGTTGTAAAGGTCTTTCAGGGAAACGTGCTCATCAGAAATGAGTAGGTAGAGACTTCTTAGTTCTCCTTCTGAGTTACCCAAAGTAAGAAACTTTCTAAAACATGCTTTATGACTGTTTTAAACTTTTTTTTAGCTACAGCTCAAGGTTTTGAAGATTTCTTTGAAACAGTTGAAGAGTGAACTTAAATTCATGTTTTTTAAACAAAGGTTCTATGAGACTTACAGCAGCCTTACAAAAGACGAATATCAGCAAGAATAGCACACGACGCTCAGAGTGCGACTGACTTTCAAATTTCTCCGCAGGTATTATTTCCCATGAATAGGAACAAAGAGCCAAAACAGTTAAAAAAGCATATTCAAATGTGTGCATAAAAAGGCATGGTAAATGAATACTGTTTAGTTTGCTGACATAATTACTTGAATGTAATTTTTATGAGTCGTAGAAATCTCAGCATTTTCACTGAACCAGATAATTAGACTCTGAATAGAACAGGGTCAGAATAATTAATACATCAAAACTAGATGAACTTTTTCTAATTATTTTTATTTAATCTCTATTATAATTATTGTTATACTCTGCTGAGCATGATTACCTCGTGTTCATAGATTTGAATGCAGTCTTACAGTTGCATCCTGGGACTCTGTGGAATATTAACAAACCGTGGCCTGGAGAAATTAGAATGGTGTAGTTTCATGATGGAATTCTAAATTGGAATTTCCCATTTTTCTATATAGGTGCACAAAATTTGTACCATAATTATAAAAATATGAATTTTAAAACAAAAGTCTACTCTTCTTTCAAATGACTCTTTTCCAAAGTGCAAGGAAAAACATTTCCTCAGACTTTTTAAAAATATGATCAACTGTTCAATTTATGTGAACTTTCTAAAAAGATGATTTCGTTCAATTTTTCATTATTTGAGAGTTTTAAATATCATGATAAATCTTAATCACAAAAGCAAATGAATCAACAGGCAGCAAAGATCATTACCAACTATAATTAAAAGTATTCAAGTTCACATTGAAAGTAATGGCATAACTTTCTGGTTGTGATAATAACCACCTGGCCGTGCCAGACATTTGAAATAGCAATGAAAACATAGCAAAGTAAATTATAACCTCAGGTGAAGTCAAGAATGTTCAAAGATTTCTAAGTCACAAGACTTGAAAATATATAAAGCTATTTTAAAAGTTACTAGCATTCAATCCATTTCTGGGTGACCAAAAGTGGTATATTATAATAAAAAGAAATAAAAATATTTCTATATCAAAAATTACCCAATACACAATACTATTCAAGTCGTCAATGAGAATACTTGAGGTCATTTTTTACTCTCAGTTTTAACAGGTTAGGACAGTTTGCCCCCAACTTAGCAGTATCCTATCAGCTACCTCTCCCTTGGAAGCCCACAGACTCTTTTTGGCTAGAACTGTACCAAGGTGGAGTGAGTCTACACTGCAAGGTCAAACATGTTACAAGCCAGAATGCCACCTATTCATGTTACATCATCTAGAAACAAATTTGACTCATACTCATGCATAGGATAACCAAGGTGTGTAATATTATGTTTAACTTTAGCAGAACCAAATGATTTGTGGGGATAATCGTATTAATCAAATTAAGGCAGTCTTAGAAAGGAAGATACCATGTCTTTTTATGTGGTTCATAGATTTTGCATAAAAACAATATATATGGTTTATATATATATATATATATATGTACATGCCATAAACTAGACACCAAACTGTTTATGAAAACAAAAGAGATTAATGGTGATTGAGGGTTGAGAAAGGGCAGTACAGGAGCATATACTAGCAAGCAATATACTCTAGTATAAAAACATCTTTCTCCAACACAATACTATGTACAATAAATATATACAGTGGAATTTTTAAATTCTTTCATGCTACAATTAAGTTTTGGAAACATACTCATCAGTGGAGAAAAAGTATATAGGGTTGGAAGATTCTAAGAATGACGAGCTAGCCAAATGGTCAGTAGTGTGACATTTTACTTCATCTGTGTCATTGCAACGTGGTCTACATAGTAAGTTCAAGGCCAGTCAAAGCTACAGAGTGAGATATCATGTCAGAAAGCCAACCAACTGAACATACATTTTTTTTTTCTAAGCAGGGAAAGAGAGAAATAGCTTGGTAATAGAGGATGTGATTACTGTGTTTGAAGCATGGGGTCCAAACACAAAACAGAAAGAGTTGAAAATTTATACGACTGCCATTCAGCAGTGGGGCATTCAAGAGTGTGCCCAGCACCGAAAACAAACAAAAGTAGCATTGAGCCATAAATTGTACTTGAATATTAAATATTTCTATAGGCCCCATATTGAAACACTGGGATCCCAGATGGTGGCCCCAAGTTGGAAAGGTGTAGAAGTTCTATGAGGTGGAGACTTGCTGAAAGAAGAGGCTCACTGGGAGCAAGCCCTAAGGTTTAACGGCCACACGACTTCCTGTGACCTCTTGGTGCTTTCTGTCTCAGCAACATGTAAAGTCAAGAGTCCAGATGCAAACCCCAGCCACCATGCAGTCTCTGCCGCCATGTCATTCTCACCATAATAATCTGTCCCCTCAAACGCTTAGAGAATGCTACTGCTTTCTTGGGTAAGTTGCTTCATGCTAGACATTTGTCCAAAGCAAGGAGAAAAGTGACTAAAAAGAAGTCTAAACATTGCTCATAGATTTGTTAAGTAAATGTAAGATGATAGAAATAAGATAAGAAAGAGAAAATTATAAGGGATGTTGGCAGAATAGAAAAAAATCGTGAATGAAAGGATGCTGTACTAGATAATAAAATTGGCTTTAACTATAATAAAACACATGAGCGACATTGAAGGAAAAATCAATAATAAGTATAGTTTTTTCTTAGGCATTCAGAATATATCTAACAATAAATATAGCCCATAAAAATAAAATAGAAAGGATTAAATAATAATCTTTAGTTGAACAAAACCAAATGAAGTCGAGGGACCATCTATAAATGACAGCACTTCTTTTTATATAAAACAAATAGGGATTGCTCAAGAATGGAAGTTAAAGAATTTACTAATTCTTACAAAAAGAGACATAGCTTAGAAAAATGTTAAAACTTTGAATTTTAATTAAAAAAATACCATTATCGGTATAAAAAGCTTGAAAACAAATTTGTAGCAGTGCCAAAACATACTATCAGAAATAGAAGGAGATCTTGACATAAAGATATGCAACCCAAGAGTATTTTTACCAAGATTAAAAGGATATATATGCTAAAATAAAGTAATAACCCTCAAGCTCAGATATGGAGTAGTCATAATTTAAACTTCTCAGATGTTGGATTGGGGACTAATTACGTAAAGATGTGAAAAATGAGTGTATTTGACATTATTCTGATATTTAATTATACTCATTTAAAATAAATGTAAGCTAACCTAAAATAACAGGTCCTTTAGAAACTAGTGGATAGTATCCTACAGAGAAAAGAATTAGAACCAGAAAGCAAAGTAAAACAGAGCGAGTTAGTGAGTGAGAGAGAATTGTTTATGTAGAAAGGCATAAACAATTAATTTTATACAAGCATATATACAAGTAACATAAGTATTATATGACAGAGAATACTATAAGTGGCTGTATCATTCCTATCTCTGGTAGATATAATATATGGAGTAGAATTATGACTATATTACAAATTTCAAACTAGAAAACGTAACACTCATTGGAAAATAATTCACAAAATAGAGCTTTGTCTTACACTTTAGCTCATATAAACTTAAGGTAAAGTTTGACTGTGAAAATTTAAAGCAAAAACTCTCAAGAAGAGTTTGTAGATAAATGACAGTATCTGTTCTCGGAACATTCTCAACATTCAAAATGCAATGTTCTTTCAGAAAATGAGATGTAGGGCATCCTCTTTTTCGGTGATCATAGATGCATAGCTCTGCTTGGACTAAAGAGACAAAGAATTTGCTAGCCATCTTAGACATGAGTTATGTGCTGCCCCGGAGTAAGCTTGAATTAGTAAGAAGTTGCTGATACCTTATAAAGGACACAGTTTAACAAACAATAACTAACTCATTGTTGGCATTATTATAGATACTCTATAATCCCAGCACAGAAACTTTAAAACTTAACTAATCATGCATGATAGTATCTCTAATCTCCAATGGTGACTTTTTCACAGAAGAAATTGCCGTAAGGAATTCAGTTGCTTAATGTCTTTATTTGAGGTGCAGAAAGAGTTGACCTCAGACCAGATGAAAGTTGGACTACTAAACCCACTCAAATGGCTCTCCAGATCGCTCTACCACAGGCATTGGATGGCATGGATGTGGGTCAGTTTTGCCCTTGTCTGGTTCTCTTTGAGTTGACATACACTTGCTTACAGTATTCACTAAATAAACCATTGTCAGATGTATTTAAAAAAAAAACATTTAAAAAGAAAACATTTAAAAAAACATTACTGCCCCCAGAAAGTTCACAGTGTAGTCCAGACAGTGGGGTAGAAGCTCCTAACATGACATGTGATTTTAACTGTAGCATCCTGTCCAGGAAGAGCATATTAGCTGTCATGGATAAAATTTTTGGAAAACTGTATTTCTTACTATGCCTGCTTTTGTTCTCCCATCTTTTCCCTCAATATATGTGAATCATATTTTAAGAAAACTTTGTATTTTCAAAATGAGAAATTTCAAATTTCATCTAAAAGTATTTGAATGGTGTCATTCATAAACATCCATACATTTGTCTACAAGACATTTATTATGAATTTGTGAATTTTTATTATCTTTTTACCAGGCTTCTGCTTACTTTTAGGCTCCAGATGTCAGATGCCTTTCCTTGTGGTCTATCAGAGCATATAAACTCACAGAGGAGAGAAGCAAGTGTTACTGGGAACATGACATTTCCACTTGGAAGCTCTGTCCTGTTGGTTTCTATTTCTTCATCTTTAGTTACTCTCTGAATTATATATATGTATATATGTATATATATATACATAAAAAAATCTGTGAACCTTTTAATGACCTCTGTTAAAAACATTTTTACTTATGTAGCTTCAAGAGCCACGGGAACACAGACTTCCAGGAAGGCTGGCTCAGTCCAGAGAATGAGGAAGCAGCTAAGAGCAAATATTAACCAAGTGAGGGCAGCCTGCTGGAGCCAGAGGAAAAGCAGAGGCAAGTTAGAGAGCATGTTTATTTTATTATACTGAGAAATGCCCTTCGGCGATGCTCAGGGAAACACACAGGCTAGAAAGGGAGAAGATAGCCAGAGACATGCACAACCATCACGTGGAAAGACAAACATCAAGTATTATGTTTCTGTATTAAAAGCTTGAAGACACAGAAAGACTTCATCACCTAGGTCAGAACTTGAATTCTTGCTTTATGTAATAACGCAGGAATACACACATGCACTTTAAATTAAGATAAATGCAACCCTGAATGTTGGGTCACTTGTATCTTTGTTCTAAGAGAGATTTGCTGAATCATTTCCTAGTGTGCATACCTTCCTGGCAGCAAGTGTTCTTGTCACATAAACCATGAGCAGGCTACCAAGACATGGGCAAATCACAATGTTCCCTATCTTGAGACTCATTTATGGTTGCTATTTGTTCTTATTTATTAATAACTTTAATTTTACATAGGCAAGGATGTTCTGAAAACTCCCTATGTTGTTGAGGATGAATTGGAATTCCCAATCCCCCTGCCTCACTTCTTGGATGTTAGGATGGCTGGTGTGCACTGCCACGTATGGTTGTGGTCACACATTTTTAATTCTCTGTTCCCTAAATTAATTATGTGAGGCGTAACTCCTACACTGTGGTACATTTAATTTACAAATAAAAGGATCTAAGGAAAACTCTATTCCATGTGCAATTTTAATATATTTATTTATTTATTATGTATACAATATTCTGTCTGTGTGTCTGCCTGCA
>LOEQ01002326.1:169710-181821 GCA_001685075.1 Bramus lutescens | reverse complement strand
TATATATATATATATTTTAAAAAAGTGTCAGATCTTGAAGTTACAGACAGTTGTGAGCTGCCATATGGGTTGTTGGGGATTGAACATAGATCCTCTGGAAGAGCAGTCAGTGCTCTTAATTGCTGAGTCATCTCTGCAGCCCCATAAACTAAATTTTCATTTTGTTTTGTTTTTTGAGACAGGGTTTCTCTGTGTAACATCCCTAGCTGTCCCGGAACTAGCGCTATAGACCAGGCTGTCCTTGAACTCACAGAGATTTGCCTACCTCTGTCTGCATGCGCCACCACTGCTGGGCTAAAGAGAAGAGGTAACCAACACAGCCCCCCAAAGGGCAATGCACCTGCAGCTCTGCCAGGTGCCGTAGAGCCGCAGAATTTTTTTAAAGCATTTTTGTCAAATTCAGTATGTCAAGAACTTTCTTTTAGAAAAAAAATCTCTCCCAATGTTAGCATCGATATAGAAACACACACAAGCACTTCCAAAAAGGACTAGAGGCCCAAACAGAGTGGTTCTCACATAGTTTATACTGCGTTATAACTCGGGGAAGAATGCATGCTCATCATACACATGACCCTGGGTTCAAGTTTCACTCATCAGTCAGCAGTAGTGGAGGAAGGGCAGAATGTCAAAACCACACACAGCCAAACCTAACTAACTACAAAACAGGTAATTAAGAGGTCAGACACTGGGGGCTCAAAAAAACTGAAATTTAGTATTCTAGACAAGTACATACTCACAGAAATTTATAAGGGTGCCCAAGACATCTAATGTATTCGTTTAAAGACACGAAACATGAAACCAGGAGAAAAGAGACTTGACCCAAATGAATTTGAAAGCTATTGCTTCGGTGGCTATGCCAGCATGCTGGGCGAGCTCACAGAGACTCCTGAGACAGGCTCCCAAGCATGCCATTTGTGTGACTGGAAGATTCCTGGGATTCATATCTGCATTCCAGGGTTGCGCTGGCCGGGAAGCCAAAGCACGGCTCATTTCTTAGCCAGGTCAAGGTTCTTGCTCCTTCACTAGGTCTGCTCCACTGATCTACTCAGAGATAGGATGATGGGAGCTTGCCGCCTTCCTGGGTGTGTGCTCTTGCACGCTGATGGATGGGTGACGTGTTCCTGCACACTGATGGATTTGAGAGGAGATTGCTTCAAGGCCTGATACCTCACTGGTCACAGGGTGAATTAACAGGACCCTGACAAATAAGAGTTTGTTAGTAGAACTGGGTTTGGGTTTTGCTTTTGGTTTTTAATCTACGTTTCTCCTTTTCTCATTTATAAAAAAAAATAAACAAACGAACAAACCCTTGGGTAAAAAAGAAGAAAGCCTTCATGGAGCAGGTCTCATTCATAACCACCCTGCATGCATATCTCCTATCTCTGTGCCTGATAGTTTGAAAGTCTGGAGTCCATCAATTCCTTCCCTTGGGGGCTTTGAAATAACTATAATTAGCCCTTCTGTGGGAATGGAGATACAATAGTATCACACACAGAAGTCAAAGAGCCATAACCTGTCGGGAGGTCTGTCTCTGCACCAAAGACCGCAAGTCCCTCAAGCAAAGACTGTTTCCTGTTAGCCTCCTCCATACCGTTGGCTGTTCATTGGTTACCACAGCTACCAACCAAGAAGCTCCCTGTTCTGACAGGCCTTCAGCAAACAAGTGTCTGAGATTCCTCTGCAAGTGACACCTGAAGGAACACCAGTCGGTGTCAGGGAGGGGATAAGGACCTGAGACTGGATAAAAGGTGGCCAAAAAAATGGAGAGTGGACCGAATGGAGAAGCTCAAGGGTTCCTAGTGATGGAGATGTGTAAGTCGGCCTGTCTCTCACAACTCCCTATACCACCTTAGGCACAGTGGCATACTTAGCCTGCCCAGACACTCACGGGCAATACAGAGCTCTGCTCTACAACACACTAGTACCTGGGTATCCATCATGATGGTGATATTTCTACCACGGAAAATCAGTAAACTAGTGGTGGTGGTGCATGCGGAGGCCGCACTCGGGAGGCAGAGGATCTCTGTTAGTTCGAGGTCAGCCTGGTCTACAGAGCAAGTTCCAGGAGAACCAAGGCTACATGGAGAAACCCTGTCTCGAACAAACAAACAAACAAAAAGAAAATCAGTAAAATCTGCAGATCAGAGCTCTCACCACTCTGTTGAATATCCCAGCACATGGTAAAATCTACATACATATTGCACGTGACCGTGTTGCACTGAGAAGGAAGCTGAGTGTCACATCCCACTCCCTCCAGCTGCTGAGTGTGCACAAATCCCTCTCCAGGAACTGCCTTAAGCTCCAAGGAACAGTCCCAGCCAGGTCTGCTCCCTTGCCTGGGGCAACACCCTTACCAACTGGTCAGCTCTGGGGTGGGACGGGAGGACAAATTCCATGTAAGACAACTTTAACACACACACACACACACACACACACGCACTCCTTCACACTCCAGCCCTGCCCAGTAGAGGGAATTTTGGCTGGTTCATATATTTTGCAAGCAGCATTCCCTCTGGCTCCCACGGTTGGAGGGGAGATGTTCTGACACAATCTCCTCTTCCTTTGTGATTATGTTCCCTTGGTGTAGAAGGTTGCATGAGCTTCTTTTCACACCTGCTGTTCAACGATGTCCTGAATGAGTTTGAGGACTTGGCTTTCAGCTCCAGGGATCCTATGAGCTCTTTCGAGTCTCAGGCCCGGCCTACGTGGTGATCTTAGAATCCAGGGAACTGGTGCAGAAGGTCGGAGGTCAGCCTGGGCTACAGGGTGAATTCAAGGTCAGCTTGTACTCTAGACTGAGCACTAAACACACAAATATCAGGCTCAAGTCAGGGAGATTATCTTCCCTACTTTGTTTAGTTATTCCCTCTTAACCTGCTCCTTTTTCTTTTTCTTCTATGACTCCATATTGGCATCTTAGGTCCCCTAGAGCCAATTCCCTGGCTTTGGTCTCTTGAGTTCTATCTCTTTGCATGTGGTTCCTACGATTCGGATGCTTTTGTATTTGATTTTCCAAACACTTCTTTTAACTCATCCAATGCATTATTTTAGTTCATTTCTCACTTGAGTTCTAGGATGCTTTTTATTTATTTGTTTATTTTTCTAAAACAAGCTTTCTCTGTTAGCTCTGACTGTCCTGAAACTAGCTCTGCAGATCAGGCTGGCCTCGAACGCACAGAGTGCTGGGATTAAAGGTGCGTGCCACCATTGCCTGGTATGTTGTTTTCTTGCTAGTTTCTCTTCTTCCTTGTTGGCCTGATGAGTCCCATAGAGGCATCACTGCCCTCTGCAGCTCAGCCCCTGAGGTTCCATAACTATAAAAACCCTGCCAATATAGAAAGGTGTCGTAGTCACTTTTCTATTCTTGTGATAATAGGCCACGACTTGTGATAATAGGCCATGACCAAGGCAACTTTTTAAAAAAAATGTTTTTAGGTTTATTTTTATTATTTTATGAGCATTTGCTTGCTTGCTCATCTGTGCGCCACATGTGTGTGTGACACCCAGGGAGATAGCCAACCTCCACGTGACTGCTGACAGTCACACCCGTGTCTTTCACAACAACAAGGGCCTCTAAGTACGGAGCAAACCCTCCAGCCCATGAGCAAGACAACTTAGAAGAGAAAGCATTTGACTGGGCTTATGGTTTCAGAGGGCTAGAACCCACGATGGCTGAGCCAAGGCAGGGCAGCAAGAACAGCTGAAAGCTCACGCCTTGATCCACAAACAGGTGGCCGAGAGCCCACTGGGGATGGTGAGAGTCTATTAAAACTCAGTGCTCGTCCATGGTGACACACCTCCTCCAACAGGGGGTTCCAGGCAGGTCCGCCAGTTGGGGGCCAAGTATTCAAACAGATGAGCCTATGGGGGCCATTCTCTTTTAAACCGCCACAGAAGGGATTTCTCCATGAGCCTCCAGGACAGCAGCGCACAGGGCCCCTCCAGTCCCAGTCGAGACACCAGGATGAGGGGCTCCCCCGACTCTCCACACTCAGCTTCTCTTCTGAGTTGGGGAGGGCCGTCCAGCACAGATGCTGACTGTCCTTTTCTCTGTCATGAACGTGAAGGGGCCACGCACAGGTCTCACCAAAGCGAGCATCAGCCCTAAGCTTTCCAGGCACTGGTACCCAGGGAAGAAAGCCCCACCCCACAGCCCCATCAAAGCCTGGATAGCCTTCTGTAACAGTATAAATACTAAATACTCCGCTCCCCTGGGCTCATATGTCAAATGCTTGGTCCCCAGCTGGTGGCACTGTTTTGGGAACTGGGGGAAGCGACTCTGCCTTTGACTGTCATGCTGAGTCCTTGGTCCCATTCTTTCAGTCTGCTTCCTGTCTGCCATGAAGTGAGCAGGCTCTGCCACACACTGCACACTGCCAAGATGCACTGCCTCATCACAGGCCCAGGAGCTATGGACCAAAACCTCTGTATCTCTGAACTAAAATCCATCTCCTGCACTTCAATTTTTCTGTCAGGTGTCTTGTCATAGCCACAAAAGTTCCAACATACTCTCACTTCTCCAGGATCTGCCGCCATCTTTCCATCAGGAGGGCTAACTATCAGGCTTAAGCCGAAGATGAAGACAGCAAATCTCCTAAGCTAACAAAACCTAGACACCCCACAATATGTCTTTTACTGTAAAGAGCATGCTTGATCAGCTTGCCCTGGCTGGCTCCTCATTCACAACTGACATGATTTAACTTCCATTCTCCTCTGATTTCTTGGGAGAAAAATCTTTAGAGAAATATCCTGGGCTCATTGGATTTACTTTAAAATTGTGTTTATGAGCCAGTAAGATGGCTAAGTGGGTAAAGGGGTGTGCCTCCAAGCTTGACAACCTTAGTTGGTACTTTGGGGCCCACATGATAGAAGGAAAGAACCAGCTCCTACAATTGTTTTCTGACCTCTACATGCATGTTGTCCTAGGGTTGTGCATGTAAGATGCACGCACGCACAGATACACACACACACATAAATGTATGTAGTTAAAAATCAAAATTGTGTTTATAAGGAAAATAAGTGGTTTAAAAGGCAGTATGTACAGATATGTTATGTGTGTATGTCTCCCACATCTATAGGTATATTAAAAAAAACTAAAAAAATGTTTGCAAGGATCAACACCACACTACTATCAATGGGTGCTAAGTTATAAATAACTTTCCTTTTTTTTTTCTTGTCTACATCATCTAATACTTACTGATGAAAGAACAATTCTGTCCCATTGTTCATTCAGGGAAACACATTAGACGTAGACACGTGACTCTCATAGGAGTTTTCAGAGAGCAGAATGGAGGAGACAGTAAGCAGAGCTTGGCGTTTCCATCTCAGAGTCTGTAAAATGAGGCCTCACCTTCTCAGTGGCCTTGCAGGCTTTTGGTAACCTGTGGAGGCCAATGAGAACCAGAGACAGATGCTTCTTACCCAGAATCACCCAGGGTGGACCCCACCCAGGATGGCCCCAGGCCTAGAACAAAATTTGAAGGCAATGATCATCAGCCCAGGTCCCTTAGGTCTCCTCCCACCATCCCATGAAAGAACAACAGAACAGAACAAATTGCTGTCCATATGGACTCCAGCACCAGGTCTGTTGCCTAGCACTTAGGAGCTGGTCAACAAACGCTGGTTGGCTAAATCCATTCTCTGTTCACTGGACAATACAGCGTGCGATATAGATGGCCCAGCTGTGCTTTGGCTGACCTTGTACTGACAATTTGATCCAGACTGGAGACTGAAGTTCAAGTTGTACTAGATTTCTGTTCAACAGAAGGGCTCACATTTGACGCTCTTTAGGAGGTCTTGGGCCCTGCTGGTTCACACAGCAGGTTTCTTGTTGTTGTTGTTGTTGTTTGTTTGTTTGTTTGTTTGTTTTTAAGGAGCTATGCTACATGGCAAAGGGTGTGGCCCAGAAGGAATTGTCAGTCTCCTAAAAGAAAGGTCTGTGCTGACTATAAAAGGAGTTCAGGGTGTTGTGAGCATCTTTCTGATTCCAACTGTAAGGCAACCTCAGTTAGGCAACATTATGTAAATTTTTCTGTTTCTTTCCAAGTGTTCCTCCGCCCTGAGGTCATCTCCGGGCCTGTTAAAGCTCCCCTTCAAGGTTGCCAAGTATGATTCAAGGGAAAGATTGGGTGTGTTCTTGCAGCACTCCTCAAGAAAGCCTATAGGTGCTGAGGGATTGGTGCAAGACAGTCTTGGGACCTGTGTCCCTGATCTGTCCCACGGGCACCTGGAAGACCCAGCCCCAGAAGAACATGCTTGCAGGATGGATGATATTTAAAGGGCCAGCAAGCAATTCTGCAGAGGTACTGCTCTCTCAAGAGGAATGTGTCAAAAGAGACAGCGTAGGTAGGGCTGGATGTGCAGGCTCTCTGTATCTGCTGGCTGGATCGTGAGCATGTCTGGGGAGACCGTTTGGGGCAGCAGGTCAGCTCTCAAGGAAGCTGAAAGCCATAGTTCCTTAACTACGGGCACAGAAAGATTGCAGTTTAAGAACCAGACTGACCACACCAGCACATACCAGCCAGAGAGCAGTTCCAGTCTGAAACCACTTCTGAGCCAAGCTGCTCCTCTGGCAGAAGCTGTAACCCCATTGCTGCAAGCCATGTTTTAGGGAGTTCTTTTATTAGCCTCCCATGTAACCCATAGCCACATCATAAAATTAAATACCCCATTCTGTACATCAAGTCCACTGACTTCTTGAGCCCTGATTAACACTGGGCTTTTCCTTCTGGGATTGTATTGCAGTAACAATGTAACTGGCAGCAAAGAGGCCTTCACTGGGAGCAGTCAAATCCTTCGGGCTCACAGGCTTATTCTCAAATCACAGTGTGTCACGGGTGTGGCCCTCTTTCTCTGAAGTCTTTTTGGCAGCTTCCCATTAATCTCTGTATCTTTCATTCCCCGACCCCCACTTCTCCTTCCATTAGACCTCTTAAGTTGCTGGAGAGTCCCCTAGTACTTACCTAGAGTCACAGATCAGGGTAGCCCCAACTCACCCCTGAGAATAAATTTAGCCTGTGGGTGATATCCCAGATGGAGAGGTTATCTTTAGCCTGGCAGAGGTGGGGAGTCAGTCCAGGCCACGATGCAAACAACAGAGAGAGGAGGGAAGGAGGAGGAAGTCAGTCCCTCACCCCCAGACTACAACATAGCATTCAAGTGTGCTCAGGTGACAGAGGACTAAATGTCACCACATGCTTTCCAAAACACGAGGAACACCAGGGAATAGTGGTCTGCTTCTTTCCATCCTGTGAACCAAGAAGAATTTTAACACATCCTTTAAAAAGGGCAACAAGGCAGTGTGATGTCCGTCCTTCCTCATTCATATCTGTTCACCGCTTGCGCATTAGTTCTGTTGTCTGCAGGTGTAAAGGTTTAAGACAAGTAAAATGTGTGTAGCGGAGGGGGAACTATACGGAACTCTCGTGTAGTGTGAACTAAAAAAAGGACCAAGAGCTTTCTGTTGTGAAACTGGGCTTCCTCAGTTCACTCCAGCAGTTCCAACGACAAGACTCTAGATTTCACCCAAGGAAGACACTAAATTACTCCCTTGCCTCATTATCACGCTTATATAAGAAACTCTTTGCCAGGTCAGAGGGCACAAGTCTATAACCCCAGCTACTTGGGAAGCTGACATGGGGGAGAACAAGTTAAGGCCTGTCTGGGCTACAGAGTGGGTTCAAAGCCAACCTGGTGGATCCTGGTGTCAAAAACAAAGGGATAGAAATGAAGGAGGAGGGAGAAGGGATATAGCTCAGTGCCCAGCAGCCATGAGGCCTTAGGTTCAATCTCTGCAAACTATTCCAAAGAAGAAACAAATACAAGGAGGAAGGGAAGAAGGAGGGGGAAAGGGAAGGAAGAGGGAAGGGAGGAGAGAAAGCCTTTTTCATTGGCTAAAATCCTTCCCTGTTACAGTCTATACCCAGAGCCTCCCATTTGACCTTTAGTGTGGAATAACTCATTAAAATCTTTTGTCAAAATATCTGAGCACTTGCTGGTTATTATTAGGGCAAATCTAGAGCCTTGGCTGAACCTGAGCTGGGTTCTGACATGTCTGACAGCTGTGTGCGGGGGCCCTGGTCTCCTGGGAAGCAGCCTGTGCTGTGGGGCAGGAGACAGAAGCCCTAGTGAATCTAGGAAGACAGCCTTAGATGCTGAGGAAGAACAACTTTTTTGAGTATCTTTTGTTCACACATGTTTTGGACTTCTGAGTCCCATCGGGGAGCAATGAAACCACGGGAAAGAATTGGAAAGATTGCTTAGTGAGGTTTTTTTTTTTTTTTAGACAGGGTTTCTCTGTGGTTTTGGAGCCTTTCCTGGAACTCGCTCTGTAGCTCAGGCTGGCCTCAAACTCACAGAGATCCACCTGCCTCTGCCTCCTGATTGCTGGGATGAAAGGCATGCACCACCACCACCCGGAAAGTGAGGTCTTATGTGAAGCAGTGTG
Organism: Bramus lutescens; assembly: GCA_001685075.1. NCBI lineage: Eukaryota > Metazoa > Chordata > Mammalia > Rodentia > Cricetidae > Bramus > Bramus lutescens. Next base: position 173,375 of record LOEQ01002326.1, on the reverse strand, counting down.
GAGGGGTAGAGCTGGGAGCCCAGATACTGGTCCATCACACAATAGGGAAAAAGACAGAGTCCCCAAATGACTGGACAGCCCCATAGGAGCAGGCCCCTGGGGATACTGGGGAAAACTCCTGGACCTAGCCAGCCTTTGCTCTAGGAAGACCGCGGGGCATAGTACCCTCTGGAAGGTCACTGATCCTTGAGAACCTAAGTGGACTGAACTCACTTTGCTACACCTCAGTCATTAAGCCTCTTTGTATCCTTCCCTTCTCTGGACTGAATGCTGCTAGTTGCACTGTGGCTCTATATAGCAGCTCCTACTTGGTCCTTGCATGAGGACATTTTGCTTCTCCTGCTCATCCCCATGACTCCCTCTTCCCTAAACGTGATATAGCAGAGTAACTACAGAACATTTATAAATGCTTCAGTGAGCATCTACCCACCAAATAATTGCTGTATCGGCTTCAATTATCTTCCTGGGAGCCATCCTAGCAGCTTATTGGCCCTTACTAAAATGGCTTAACAGTATTCATTCACATTGTGGCCAACTGTGGTTCCTTGGATCTTCCTTTGACTGTCCTTTTCTTCATATCCTCCTTGTCTAGGTGTATGGGAGAGGTTCAGAGCATAGTCATCCACACTGTCTTAACACTTAGCATTATTCAGAATATGTAAGACTATGATTTTCAAAACCAATGGACCGTAATCCTCATTTCCACAACACCAGTGATCATCACGTAAACATTGCCTACAAATGTGTTAGCATCATAACAACCTTTTGAGATTGTCATAAAAATACAAAATATTATATATATGCATATCAAATCTTTGAAAAAGAGATTATTATTATTATTAGAGAGAGAGAGAGAGAGGCAATAGGAAGGGGTATATGACAGAGCCTACAGTTGCCTCAAACTCATTATGTAGCTGAGGATGACCCTGAATTTCCAACCAACTCTCTGCCTCTATCTCCTGAGTGCTAATGTGAGAGGTGTGTGTTACTGTGTCTGGTTTTACACAGACCTGGAAATCGAACCCGGAACTTCACTCCTGCTAGGAAAATACTCTATAAACTAAGCTACATACCCAACTCTGAAAAAGTCCTCAATGATGGCTGTACCTTGGATACCTTGAAGGGAGAGGACTAATTTAGTTGTACATGATTGGGAGTAGAATTTTCTTTGTATACCTCTTTGACTCTTTTTTTTTAAAGGCATGGTCTTACGCTGTAGCCTTTGCTGACCCAAAACTTGCAATGTAGACTAACCAAGCTGTCCTTGAACTCACAGAGAACACAGAGGCCTGCCCCTGCCTCCCAAGTGCTAGAATTATTTTAATTTATTTTATTTCATTTATGGCTTGACTCCTATCAAATCAAAACTTCTCTTTTTATGAATCTTTTCTGTGCATGTATGTCTATATGCCTGATTCATGCCTGATACCCACAGAGGCCAAAAGAGGGTGTCAAGATATCTTGGAAACGGAGTTACAGACAATTATGAGCTACCACGTGGATGCTGATAATTCATTCCCCAGTCCTCTAGGAGAGCAGCCATTGCTCTGAACTGCTGAGCCATCTCTCCAGCCTCTCATTCTACTTTTAAAAGCATATTCATATATTGCTTTCCCAATTACTCTTCTAAAAAAAAATATAGTTTAGAAAAAAAATTCAAAACAAAGAACAAAACAAAGCCCCTTAGCGATGGCGCCAGAAGGTGCCCATCACTGGTGTTGTACCCTGTAGAGTCAAATGTCCAACATGCCCTGGCTCCGTGGAATGCTTTGCTGCATTCAAGGTGGATTGCACAATGACTGGCCTGGCTCAGAGCCCTCACAACACTCTCCCCCATAACTAGGGCAACATGACTTCCGTTTGTTGACTCGTCGCTAGGTCCAGGCCCCGCGACTAATCCTGCTTCATGTCTGGAGGGATTTTTAAGGGCTAGCAGCTTGGGTTACTTAGCCTCAGCCAGCCTGGTTGCTAGGCCTGTTCTAGTCTTTGTATTCTCTTGGCAGAGCCGTCCAGGTTTTCCCTGGTGGAGACACAAATGACTGTTTTGAGGGTGCCTGGTTTTGAAATTCATGAAGGGATAATAAATAAGATTCCTGTGAGATGCCCCCCTCCTGCCACCGCCACACATGCCCCTATATATATGTTCACCAACCACAGTTACCAAGCACCTCTTGTGTGCAGAACAGCAAACCAGGTCTAGGGTGAAAGGAAGTGGGAAGAGAAGGATTGGAGGATTGGGACTCAGTAGTCTAGCAACACAGGCAGGTGGAGCTCAACCCCACAGGGCTCGCCAGCAGAGAGGCAGGCTTGGCATGAGGGAGGTAAAAGGAAGGACTGACTTTAGTCTCCATCAGGGGGAGAAGGAGTGGGTCTGGGATGATGATGAGGAAGAGATCCGGTTGTTGCTAGATGGTTGAGGTGGTGGGATTTCAGTAGCTGTGAGCAGAACATTCCAGATCAAGGAAGTAGGCTATGACGGCAACCCCACTAGCCCTTCTGCCTTCCTACTCCTTGGAGAAGTGGAAGGTGAACGAGCTGGCCCTGAGAGCCAGTGCGGAGCAGGGTTTGCTCTGTTTGAAACTCATACCTCCCCACCACCGTGTCTCATGAACATCTACTTGTGTTTGTTAGAAATACCAAAACGAAAAACACCACACACAACAACAACAACAAAATATTAAGGAAGCAAAGGTTTGTTTTTGTCTCGTGGTTTGAAGGAATATCATCACAGCAAGGAAGGCATGACTCCCGGAGGGCAAGGCAGCAGGTGGCCTTGCAACTCCATCTCCAGCAAGAAAAAGAGAACCAGAGAACGGTAGGACTTAGCTTACTTCCTCCTTCTTATTTAGTCCAGGCCCCCAGCCCATAGGATGCTCATGTAATGCTCACATTCAGGGGTCTTCCTTCCTGAGTTGTCTCCCTGGTAACATCCCCACAAGTCACAGCCATCTTATCTCATGGGTCACAGGACAGCAAAGGCACGCTCCCCTTTCCTTTTCAAGACCATGACACCTCGGTGACCTTCCTAGGCAGGATGGCAGTCCCATCCACTGCATTTTCTCGGTGCTAGAGAGGCCAGGAAATTCAAAAGTTAGGTGAGCGGGCTCTGCTACTATTTGCTGAAGTTCAGGTTACTTTTTTGTGTGTCGTACTGGGGAATCAAACCCTGAGCCAGGATTCTACCACTGAGCCACATCCCGTCTCTAAGGTCCAACTTAAGTTCAGCGGCTGCCTTCTTATATCACTTGCTGAAATGTTCTGACTAGGAATGGCACCTCCCTGAGGTCACCATAGATTAAGCAAGTCAGTGAGGATAAGGCAATCGTCAAACTCAGAGCCTGCTTTGGGGCCTTATAACCCTAGGCTGTGGTTACTCTGTAATCCACCCTCTGTGACTTTGAGAGGGGCCAGACCGGAGCTAGTAATCCTGAATTTATCTCTGCAAGCGATTAAAGGCGTTCTCACTGTGGAGTCTAGAGTCTTCGGATGGGATGGGCCCCAAAGGCATCAGGAAAAGAACCGGTGGGTGGAAAAGTAAACCCACGGGATCAGAGTTGCTGCATTCAGAGGACAAATGGCGCCTGAGTCCCGGTCCACATCTTCAGCTGGGATCTGGGCGCTGGATTTCTAGGCTGCCCTGCGCCCGCCCCGTGCCGGGTCACAGC
>LOEQ01002326.1:68209-83236 GCA_001685075.1 Bramus lutescens | reverse complement strand
AGGGAGGGAGGGAGGGGAGGCTGCACTCTGTAATCAAACCAGTTCCTACTTGGCCCCTGTATCTGGTTTCTCCCTCCCTAGGGCCCATTCCAGAAAAGTTCCTTGGTCAAACCCTGTTCAGAACAACTTCCCTAGGAGCCGCCATCCCTCCAGTAAGTGTGTGGAGTAAATGGACTTCAGAGTTGGTCCTTGAACGCGTAACACACCGATGGGGAAAACAACTGATAGAATAAATATCTCTCAGTGTCTGAATCTGACCTGGTCAAGATCTAGAGTTGAGATTCACCTTTGCCAGCAGGGCTCTCCTTCACAGATGTGATGTCCCTCTACACACGCTCTACAAAACATCTGTCATCTGTCCTCTACTACCTGACTAGCAGTCTTCTTTATTTTTTAAAATTTATTTAATTTTCTTTTATGTTTACTAGTGTCTTATCTCTGTGAGGGTGTCGGATCCCCTGGAACTCTAGTTATAGAAAGTTGTGAGCTGCCATGTGGGTGCTGGGAATTGAACCTGGGTCCTCTGGAAGAGCAGCCAGTGCTCTTAACCACTGAGCCATCTCTCCAGTCCGACTGCAGTTTTTTAAAATCATGAAATACAGTCATATGTGTGATAAAGGCTCACAGGTGACAGCAAACAGCCAACTTGCAATCAGACTTTCAAATGTAAATCCCATACCTCCCTTTTATAAGCCATGTGAATGTGCAGGATCCACTAAGCCTCCATTTCTTCCTGTGTAAGCTCAGGGTGAAGATGCGTCTGGGGTTTGGCCTAAGGATTGCAGGTCACAGTTGTGGTAGCAATCGCAAGGCTCACGGTATTTCCAGATTTTATTTCCTAAGAGCCTGGAGGAGTCTGCTACTCCTTGCCTACTTGAAGTTAGGTGTGGCAACTTGACATCCTCTGTCTGGTGGAGCAGGGACGGCAATCAGTATCATTTCCCAGCAGATGCAGGACTCTCCACCCTCTCTCCCCTGGCTACAGTGGTTTCTGTGTACCATGCTGAGGTGCTTGGCACAGGCCAGACTCGCAGCCAGCTGCAGATTGTTTACTAAAGAGCAACACTGTGAGTGAGATATGGGTATCTGTTGCCTCCAGTGTTGCCGTAGCATTACCTAACCCGTCCTGACTAAAACAAGACATCCTACATACAGGGCTCTCAAAACAGCTATGTAAATCTAATAGATTTATTCGTTCTTATTTTACGTGTATGGGTGTTTTTGCCTGCATGCCTGTCTGTGCACTGTGTGTGTGCGCTTGGTGCCTTCAGATGCCAGAAGAAGGGGTTGGATCTCCTGAAACTGGAGTGTGTAAGCACAATAAACACTTCATAATTGAATATATATTAATGTATATATATGCATGCACACACATGTACACATGTGTGTTTCTAAGGATAGATATGTGGCCATGGTTCTGCAGGGTGGAGCCTTCCTGTCTTCAGCTCTGATGTTGATATGGCTTCATAAACTGAAGGTAGTTGATTCTCAAGCACTAGACTCCTGGGAGGCTGGGTCACACCAAGAGTCTTTGCTAGCCAACATCTGTGAGACTGTACTCTCCTTCAGTCCTCATGATGTGGCAAGGGCAGACCACCCCATGTGGGGTGGGAATGTGGGGTGCAGGCGATGAAATGCTTTCCCAAATGCCACACTGTCTGATGAGACACCCACACTGGGAGCCAGTCAGGCCTGGTTCCTAATCTCACGCTCCGTCTATGGTACCACGTTGCTAGTCACATTCACAGTAAAGATCCACCTAGAGCAGCAATGCCCTGGGTCCCGTAAACACTGTGCACCTATACTGCTCTCCACTGACTAGGGCCAGTGACAGGGTATCATCGCACTGTGTTCCCAAAGAGAATGTGTGTCCACACTGAGAGCAATGGTGCAGAAAGCCTCTGCCCTGATGGCCATGCCAGAGACCAACAGATAACCCTTATTTGCAAGCTTGGTTAAATTTTAACTCAGCACCCAAGGGTGCTATCCAATACAAGCAAAACAAAGTCCTTGCCTTTAGCTTAATCATTGAGAGCCAAGCAGGAGGAACCTGGGAATGGAGCACATTGCTGGTCTCACCTACCGAGAAACCCTGGTCCCTCAGTCCTTACCTTTACTATGACAGGGTGTTCCACAAGGGACCAAAAACTCTGGTGGCCTGGGAAAGCCACTGAGAGCTCGACCTCTGGTCAAACTCACGCTTTGCAGTACTGGGTCTCTAGCTGTGTTGCCCTGGCACGCATACCAAAAAGTGACTTTGCATCTTCACACAGCCACATGGATGCCCCCACTCCCTGTCTCGCCAGCTGTGACCAACCACTCCACATCACGTTAGCTCTCCAGGAGAGATGGCCCCCACACTCTTGGTTGATCCAGGGTGTAAGCTGCCTCTGATGGGAGACATTTTCTGGGTCCTCCATGTCATCTCCATTTCTGTCCCCTGTCCCATGCCTGGCAGCCACACACATCCCATTGCTGCTGTGGACACACGGAGGTGATGATAGGGGAGAAAGGCAGGGATGAATCCCCGGGCATGCTAGACGCCAACTTTGGTGATGAGCTAGACATGCTAGAAGCACAATGCTCAGTTAAGATGGGTGACCCCTTCTGCTCGGCGGCTTCGCACTTTGTCACCCACTATTTTAAGCACAGACATTAGACGGAACTTACCACACTTTATGGAAGGTAGTTCTTCTAGACCTTTAGACTACTTCAAATTGCTCCTAAACAGAGAATATATTTCAAGAGCCCCAAACTTCCCCGATAGTGCTGTTCAGCACACGTCCGCCAATTGCATTACTCGGTGACTGGATGAAATACCTTTGCAATGATAAACTGCTCCTTCTGGGCCTCACAACATCCCTCGCGGAGGAAAGAATAAATCCTCATTTTTCTGATGGAAATGAACGAGCTCCAGGCTCCCTGCCCCTTGCTTGCTTTGTCCATCATATCAAGTTTCAAGTCTAGAAAAATCACTCCTTAGGTCTTAATGTGTCCACAAATTTCCTGGAGAACTTGATAAATAAAATGCAGATTTCTGCTTATCTGGAATGAGGTCCAAGATCTACATTTCTAGCAATAATCGTTTGTTGCTGGTATAAGTGCTTTTGTTCGTCTTAACTACTTAACAGGTGGCTGAGGAAAAGAAAATGCCCAGTTAGGTGGAAAGTATGTGGTTGCAGCTGGGCCCTTTGGACAGGTAGAAAGCAGTGGGCTGCTTTTACTGATGAGGGAGGAAAATGTTCACAGGAATCCATCCTTCTTGATTGCACTACTGCCCAGCACGCTGGGAGACTCAGAGACGATGGCGGCACCATGTCTTATCCTCTAAAAGGTGATGAGTTCAAAGCATTGTGTGGCTGGGGTCTCTAAACACAAAACCCAAATGGGAGAGGAGCCAGAGGTGGGTGAGCGCGTGCCAGCCAGCTCTCACACAAAACCCAGCCACGTCTTTCTTTTCTACCTATGGTCCAATTAGACTGGAGATGGGGTCATCTTTGATCAGCCTAGTCCTTTTAAAAGAAAGCAGGGAAAACAGTGGCTTTAGGATTTTTCTTTAAAGCCCTGAACCTCTTCAGTGGAAACTGCTGCCCTTGCGACCTGTTGATGTAATTGCTGTAATTGAAGATTCCAGGCCCCCTGTGGGTGGACAGGGCCCCATTCATCCATCAGGTCAGCGAAGTGTAAACCTGCTGAGTCCTTCAGATGCCCTGGCCGCAGCCTCCCCCTTCTGCGCCCTCCTGTGCCCTCCTGTGCCCTCCTGCCCCCTCTTGCCCCCATGGGCTAGGCTCCCCACAATGCCAGAGCAGCCAGGCCCAGGCTGGTCCCTCTTAGGATGTGGGAACAGTGCCTAATTAAGGGGTTTGTTCTCATCTCCATGGGGCCATCTTAACGACTCCTGACAGTAATGAGAGACACACACGTGTGGANGGAAGGATGGCTTCCCTGCTGCCTTAGCACCCCGTAAAACAGGAAGGCTAACACACACACACACACAGACACACACACACACACACACACTCACGCACGTGCATGCACACTGAAGTTCTGCAGTGATCTCCAGCAAACCTTTATAGCTACAAGGAGACTGTTCCAGTTCTGAAAGAGGAAGGAACCAAGGAGACAAAATAACTTGCCCAGAGGGCACATAGTGAGTCACAGTCACTGGGCCCCAGGTGTCCTGTTGCACCTCAGAGCACTGACTTCCTCAAAGAGGGAGGGGCTCTCCATCGCAGTCCCAGGGGAGCCCATCAGAGGGTGGAGAGGAGCAGACAGGCTCATTCTCTGAAGCCACCTGGTCAGAGGGCCACGCTCACAGAATAGCAAAATGGTCCTGGCTCTGCAAGAGCTGGGTGAGATTTGAGAGTCTCGAGGATACCCTTTGATCACAGGAGAAAGCCAACCTGAGTGGGACACTCCCTGCAGCAGCTCGGCCACACCTCATCCTCCTGCAGGTTCTTTGGGTTCCTGTCTAGCTTCCTGCCCTTGCCCCATCACTCACAACCCTCACACTCAGCCCCTCGTACGCCCACAGCCTACCAGCGCCTTAACAGGTAATTCTGCTTTGAACTCTCTGCTTCTCCACCATAGACTCTCTGGCCAGCACCATGTACAGAGTTTGCTCTCAGGAAATAGCCATCCAATATGATAACAGCCAAGCTGACACCTGTTCCAACTCATTCTAAGTGACGTTCGTTCATTGTTATTACCACAGTTCTGCTTACAGAGAGAGCCAGGGAAGTGCCCTGCATTTCAGGCAGGGCAGACACGCTGAAGCTAACATGGGCTAAATCTCAGATCAACTGGCCTGCTAAAGATAGAGAGTCGGGCACGGTGACACACACACACACACACACACACACCTGTGGTTCCAGATGCCCAGAAGGGCCTTCACAGATCTATAGGGAGGACACTTGAGAACCCTAGCTCATCCCAGAAGAAGACTGGAGTGAATGGCTCTCAGGGCTCTCCCCTTGAGAGTGGACTGCACTTACCAGAAGATGCCAGAAGACGCTGCTGACTACGGAGCTCTGGGATGTAGTCACCGCCTCCAGCTCCTCTGTTCTCATCAGAGTGGCACAGTTCCTTCCTGTCTGCTCCTTACTGGATTCCTGTAATAAGTCATCTGCTCAGGGGTCACCCTTCACTGTCCCCACCTTCACCACCAAGCAGAATGGTTACTTGCTGCTGCTACTTGCCAAGGTTTCTAGAAACAGGGCTCTAACTCTGTGTGTGCCGTGGTTTGAACAGGGAGACTCACATCTCAGAGGGGGTTGAGGGATACTTTACTCCTCAACTCAGCAGTTAGAAGGGGGACCCTGTTGTTTTGGAAGTTTGCAATGTAATAGAATAAGCTCATATGTAAGCAAGTGTGGCCTTTTCTCAGCCATCATATGAAGAACGGTGGCTATGGAGCCCCTCACTTCCACAAGCTAAGGTAAGACATGTATGTGCCTCTGACGCTAAGTGCAAACATGGCTAAAATGCAAGAGAACCCTGGCCCAGCATACAGAACTGGTGGCAGTTTAAAAGCTAGTGCAGAATTTCTGTACATAGCCAGTTTCTGCAACAGCAACTGCAGGCAAAGTACTGTGCTGTCCAGTGTAAGGATGGGGCTGATGCTGTGCAGGATTACTGCTTTCTGGTACAGATGTGGATCAGGAGTAAGAGTCAGGACTTACCATGGGGAGGTCTTGGATTTGGCCCCAACACACAATCGAGGACCTATGCTTTCTTTTGAACCAATCAGATATAAAGACAGTCTTAATTCTTTGTCTAAAATGTGTTCAAAGTAAGAAATAATGACAAATAATTTACAATTGAATGTGTGCACTGTTATACTATGAAAATAAAACCGATGTGTCCCTTAGGGGAAAATTCACAATATATACCTATATTATACTTTGAGAGTCTTTATGACTCTCTTTGTTTCTACTGGCAATTCCCCTTTTGCAAAGCCTGCTTAAGTAAGGCAAGAAGACGACGGTACAGAAACGGTGAGAGGTTATACACATTCACATAAAGATATAGGAATTTTATTTTGACATCATGTCAAATGACAAAAGCAAGTTATAAATGATCATAGACATAAAACAATCAAACTTCTGGAGTCATGAAGAAAAATAAGAAAAGCGTTCAAACATGAGAGCAATTGCCTCGGTTTACCTTCCCTGTATTTTTTTTAAATGGTTATTCCATTTATTTACTTACCTTGGGGAGGGGGAATGTGTCACAGTACACATGTAGAAGTCAGAGGAGAACTTGTAGGAGACGGTTCTCTCCTTCCACCGTGTGGGTCCCAGAGATCAAACTCCAGCTGTCTGAGCTAGCTTGCTGGCCCCCCGTATCTTTACATTCTCCTTGCCAGTCTTCCTCTAATTTTTTTAAAATAACATGTGTTAGTTTGGGAGGAAAACAGAATTTATATATAAAATCATTGCCTGTAAAGCCTGATGCTTCATGCTCCAACCTGGAGGACAATAGTGCTAGCATTCTGTTTGGATGCCATCTTGCCACCGGCCCAGACACTCATGTCTCCCTGAACACTGTGATTAGTGGGAAGGCTTTGGAAGTGACCGGATGTTTCAGGCCATATCAGTTCAGGTGTGAACTCTCTGGAGGAGATTCACACTTATTTGTTTGTCTGCTTGTTTTTTTAGACAGGGTCTTGCTATGTAGCTCTGACTGTCCTGGAACTTGCAGAGATTCTCCTACCCCTGCTGGGATTAAAGGTGTCTGCCACCACACCTGGTGGACAGACAGACGCTTTACTTCTATTTACAGTCTTGACCACAGCTTGTCACCCACCAGGGAACAATGGGTAATTGGGTGATGTGATGGTCTGTCTAGCTGGTTTGATTGGGTGACATGATGATCTGTCTAGCTGGTTTGGATGATCAAACAGAACTGAACTTTAGACCTGAGAAATCCTGGGAGGACAGGAACATCCTTGCAAGTACTTCAAGGTTCAGCCTGAACCCTGTTCCTTGATGGCTTCTATGGGTCCACTGAGTTCCTGCTCCTTCACATGGCAGCAATATCTCTTCCTGTATCACTGTCCCTGCCTCCACATTCCCCTGTGGCCTTGGACAACTACCATTTGAATCATTATACCAGCCAGTTTGCAAGTTGTTCATTGGCTCTCTCACTTGACTCTGGATGAAGCTTTGCGTTTTCCCTTTGGTTTAGATCTCCCTTTGGGGGCTAGCACAGTCTAAGCACATCTGATCAATCTGATGCTTCTGCACATGTTTGCCAGTGAAGGCAACACAGTTGATTCAGTATCCATCCATCCAGCCTGGGCTAGGTGCAGTCTTTAAGGATACAAAGGCACCGGGAGAGAATTAGCATCAAACTTCCCTGCAATCTGTCACTCACTTGAATCCTTTCCCTTAGAGAGCATGAATGCCATGGAACAGGAAGGGGCTGTGCCTGTCTTATTCACTCAGATAAGCCCCAGGAACTGCCCAAATGATGAATGGCTGGCAAGGGAACCCCAAATTTCATCTCTTCCAACTCTAATTACTACTAATCTAACCACATGCTCGGCCTGGTGTGGGGGTGACCTTGCTTTCATTGCGCTCTCTCTTCCTTTTTTCTCCTTCTCTCTCTTTTATCCTATAGTGCAGCTGGGGACAGGGTGGGGCGGGGGTTGAACCAGGGCCTTTGAACTGACTAGGTAAGTGCTCTACCATTAACCTCCATCCCCAGTCCTTAGGTTTATGAGACACAGTTTTCCTATATGCCCAGGCTGGCCTCAAACTCAAGGTTCTCTGTGCTGGATTACAGGCACCTGGTACCGTGTCTGATAGTGCACTACCATATCTCCCCAGCTTTCTTGCCTTTTTACTGAGAACAATTGATGGAAACCAATGGGTTTTCCCAAAAGTCAGATTACTAAACAATGTACCCAGTAATCTCTTTAGAATCATACTTATAGACGTGCATGTTCATATGTGTGGAGATGCACATGGAAGTGTGGAGACCGGAGATCAGCCTTCAGCGTCATTCCTCAGGATCGGTTCACCTTATTGGTTGGTTGGTTGGTTGGTTGGTTGGTTGGTTGGTTGGTTGGTTGGTTGGTTGGTTGGTTTTGAGACAGGGTCCCTGACAGAGTCTGGGTCCCATCAGTTCAGCTAGACTAGCTGGACAGTGAGCTCCAAGAATCTGCCTACCTCAGTTTCCTTGGTCCTGAGACTTCAAGGGCATAGCCCTGTGCCCAGCTCTTCACATCCGTGCTCGGGGCTGGACTCGGCTCCTAATATTTGTGAGGTAGGAAATTACCGAGTGAATTATCTGCCCAGCCTAGCATGTGTGTCTTTAAATCCCCCCCCTTCTCTCTCTCCATATATGTATGTTTTTCAAGACAGGTTTTCTCTGTGTAGCCCTGGCTGTCCTGGAACTCATTTTGTAGACCAGGCTGGTCTTGAACTCAGAGATTTGCCTGCCTCTGCCTCCAGAATGCTGGGATTAAAGGCGTGTACCATCGCCTAGCCTTTAGATCTCTTTATATGAGATGATTACTTAGAAACAAACAAGAAGATATGCTACAGGTATAGTACAATAGGAGGGTACGTGCTCAACACACACGACACTACATAAGAAAGTACCGTTTTTAATTGTTTTCAAAGGAGAGAGCCCCCAGAGTCTTAAAATAGATTTAAACATTCAATGTAGGGCTCTTTCCATGCATTCTGCAAAAAACCGTATCACCTACCATCTTATATTCAGCTCTACATCAGTCAAGGTCTCGTTTCTTAGTGATGTCACAAACATGTGGAGCGCTGAGCCTCTCCATGGAGCCAAACCTCCATGCTCACAAATGTGGGCACTGGCTCTGGCTCCCACTCTCACTAGAAACAGCTGTTGCGATACAGCAGTCTACAGCATCCTAAAGAGAACCTTCTCGCACTTCAGCATAGCTAACCACCCAAAAGCAGATTCTGCAGAACATTTAGTAGGTTTAGGGAAGACGTTCAGAGTCACCATTGGAACCAACTCCCTGCATCTGACTGAATGACATTTCCCGCAGATCTTACGTTGGCATCCTAATTCCCAGTGTGATGGTATTGGAGACAGGGTGTGTGTGTGTGTGTGTGTGTGTGTGTGTGTGTGTGTGTATTGGTGAGGAGTGAGGGATTAGGTTGAGATGAGGCCAGAGAGGACTTCATGGTGGGATTAATATCCTTAAATAAAGAGACACCAGGCTTCTCTCTTGATTTTGAAACACTCAAAGTACACCACACAAAGATATAATCTGATGGCGGAGGTAGGGGACTCAGCAGTAGACAGTGACCCTGCTGTGACATTGTTCTGGGCTGTAGGACTATGCAAACCCTCTACCTTCTCTCTGGCTGGCATGTTCAATTTGCCCAGGTATTTAATGAAAAGCACCTAAACTGGTTCTTTGCAAATGGCTCTCCTGGCCCGGATCTGCTTCCCAGGCTGCAAACTGATTTTTCTTCTTGCCTTGACTCTCCTCTTGTGGTATTCTGGACAGATTTCTCCTGTGCACAAGTCAACTTCTATGGATGACTTTTTTCCCTTCCCCAGGATGTGGGGTCAAGATGTGTGGTCCAGAGCAGAAGATAAACAATGTCTTCTGAGAGCAAGGCCAAACGAGCAAAGCACTGAAGAAGTCCATGAAGAGACGTGGGATCACATAGAACTCTTGCTTCCCTTTCCATCCTCCCCAGTCCATCCAGTTCTAACTGGAGAAAACAGTGACTGGCTGACCAAGATGCCTTCTAGTCTCCTTTGTGCGAGTCTGACATCTTTGCCTTGGGGTTCAAGGCCCAGGACGGAAAGTGCCTCTGGGCACGCATGGGCTAAGGACCAGAGATGTTGTCCAAAGCCATCTTGAGTGTGGTTGCTCTGCTGAAGGCACAATCCTTGTCTGCAGGTGGCCTGATAAGATCTTGAGGGGACAGGGACAGACAGAGGGGTTGATCTCCCCAGGGAAGGCTTGGGCTGGAGATCCAGGGAGGGAAGTTAGTGGTAAGTTTGGGATTCAGGCCTGCTCATTCTTTCTCAGTTCCCATTTTCCCTTCTCTAGTCTGAAAAGGAGCAAGTTTCCCACCCACCCTTCAGGGTGTAGTTGGCACCTTAAACTGCCACCAACCCTGATGTTAGCAGAGTGACAATGGGCAGGATGGGTGTTTAATATGGCATGATGTAAGCTGCGCTTGTGATGAAAGAGGCTCTGACAAACAGTGCAAGCTGACACCCTGAGAACCGCCTGGACTATGAGGTCATGCGGTGCGACAGGTAGGTCCTTCTGTTTTCTCAGCCCTGACATCTGATGCCCCGCCAGTTATTCAATAACCAGAAACAAGGCTGCTCCTCCAAATTCCTGAATCTCCCTGAGGAGGGAGGGAGAGCAACCTGCTTCTCCGCTGGCAGACCCTGGGTTTGATCAAGGGCACCCAAGAAGAATTAGCGTTAGAAACCTGCCCCCAGGAGAATGGGCGGCTGGGACAGGAAGGTGTTCAGAAGCCATAGACACCACTTCTGCAGGGAAAGGAGGATTCTGAGTTCTATGTAACCCAGACAGTTAAGCCTGGTTCCCAAGAAGAAGACAACCACAACTCCCCCTTCTCCCCCTCCACAGATGTCCAAGGAAGCAGACAGTTCTCATCAGACTTACTTTTTTGTTGCTGGTGGTGGTGGTTTGTTTTTATTGAGACAGGGTCTCTCTATGTAATCCTGGCTCACCTTGAATTCTTTATGTGGATCAGGATGGCCTTGAGTTCACAGAGATCCTGCTGCAAAGGTGTGCCCCTTTGGGCATGTTACTACCAAAGAGGTTGGTGGGAACTGTTAGGAATTTTCCTAACGCGAGCTCTCTGCCCGATGCAAAAATCCCAATCAAGCCAAATGACGATCTGAATTAAAGGATATCCAGGTATAATGGGATTCCTGCGCTCTTGGGTGGCCCCACACAGGCACTTTGGAGGCTGAGACACAGGACACCTGTGAGGAAGGTTCAAGGCTGGCCTGGTCTATACAGCAGGCCCCCACTCCAGACACAGTGAGAGTCTGTCTCCCAAACAAGCAATCAAACCAGGGAAAGAACTGTTGGGGGGCCAGAGAGATGACTCAGCCAAGAATGGGGGAGGGGCTTCGAGAGATGGCTCAGCAGTGAAGAGTGCTTGCTATTCACTCATGGGTTGTGGAGCTCAGATGTTAGCACTCTTTTAGCAAGTCAGGAATGCTTGATACAATGCCTGTAACCCCAACACTGAGGAAGGTAGAAGTCACTGGATTAGAACTGGAAGAGATGGAAACAGCCAAGAAAAAAAAATCCTGCAAACTCCAGGTTCAGGGAGACCCTGCCTCAAAAGAAATAATACTGAGTGATAGAAAATACCTGATAAGTTTCTCTAGCCTCAGTGAGCATACGTGTGTGCACGCATGCGCGCGCGCGCACACACACACACACACACACTAAAAATTTAAGAGGTTAGTGGGTTAGGGGAATTCTGGAGGTGTAGCTCAATGGTAGAGCATGTATCTAGTATAACCCAGAGTTCAATCCCCAACACAAAAACAAACAACAACAGAAATGATTGGGTGCTGAAGGAGCAAAGGTAGCTCCCACATACTTAAACAAAAGGGGGAGGTGCTGCGGGAGCTACCTTTGCTCCTTCAGCCAATAGCCTTTGAGATACCAGCCCACTGGGGTGTGGTATCTTTTGCTCTAAAAATAAGCAGTGGCAGCTCCCTCTCTCTCTTTGCTAGCTTACAGATCACCGCAGCAATTGGGGGATTGTTGGAGATCTTTTCTTATTTCTGAGGAGCAGAAGCTGGCTAATTCTTCACATGCTTATTCCACTTCCAGTTGTTTACCACATATATGAATCAGTATTCAACAATTTACTGATTAAAAACATGAAATATCTTGATAAGACAGTATAATTACTGCACCAAAAAAGTAAGTCTAAGGAGACACAGTTCCTTTTTAATATTTCATAAAGGTTAAGAAAACACCTACGTCATTGGGGCGGGTAGCTGGTCACATCTGTTGTGAAGCAGCCCAAACTGTCTTAAAATAATGGAACCATATCGCAAAGGTTTTGGATGGAAGTCCCAAACCAAGGTGTCAGCAGGGCTGCCTGCTGACGGGAACACCATGGGGAGAATCCAGATGGCCTCTTCCACTCTGGTCCCAGCAATCTGAAGTCAGCAGATGTACGACTCCAGCTTCTGCCTCCAGTGTCCTATGACTCGGTGATAGCGATGGTGAGCTTCCAGGATGGCTGGCTATCAGGAAACCTGTCTGGTTCCTAGTCCTTCGCCTTCTCCCTTCATACCATCCTCGCCTGGAGCATAGGTGTCTACTGGCTTCGTGATACCAATCCTATTGTTTAAGAGCCCACTCTATTTCACTAGGATTTTGACCCTAATGAATTACATCTGCAATGACTGTTTTCCAATAAGGCCACATTCTGAGGTACTGGGGGTAAGGGATGAAGATCATTATAGGGAACAAAATCCAACCTCAACAACTATAATCAGAACAAAAGCAAACATCATGCCTAGAGGCTCCAGGTCATTCCCATCAACCTTTCCCATTAGCAAAGCTAATTCTGCCTTCCCAGGAGAGGAGCAAGGCACACATTCATGCGAAGCACTCTGATACACCAGCTGTGGGCAGGCGAGGCCAGACAAGACCCCTGCTACTGGGAGGAGAATAGTAGAAGATGCTGTCATTTTGGAATTCTTTATCCTACTGAATGGAGATGCCATCTGGGCAGTTTGGAGCCAGCTACTCTGTCCCAAGCCTCCGTCATACTATATCCCATGCGCTCATATATGAGTTTATGCTGCAAGAAGCCTCGGCAAGAAGGGAAAACAACCTAGTGATTAAAGAGCAGTGTGTTACACGGGAAAAGACACACTACCCTAAGATCAAGACAGCAGAAGGGAGGAATTTTGGATTGTTTGTTTGATTGCTTTGGGGGTTTTGTTGGTTGGTTGGTTTGAGAGCCTCTTAACTGGGGATTTTTAAATCTCAACATGAAAACTCGGCGAGGCATGAGCCGGGACATGCAGCGGTCGGGCATTTGCCTAGCATGCGCAAAGCCCACGGTTTCGGTCCCCCGCACCAAAAGCCTGTGAAGGTATGTGCAGTGTGCGATCAGCTAAGAGGGTGTTAGGAAGTGAGAGGGCTTGCAAGAGCAGCTTCTGCTCGGTTCAGCACTACCTGTTGGCCCTCTCCCACGATGGCCAGGAGGCGACTCCTCCAGGCGTGGTTAAAAGGGAAACACTAGACTACTGTATTAGGCACTTTTGAGTCACTGTGACCAAAACACCTGAGAAAACAATTTAGAAGAGCAAAGATTTACTTGGGCTCAGTTTCAGAAGATTCGGCCTATGGTGGTAGGCAAGGTGTGACACTATGGCCGGCCGGAAACTGAGAGGAAGGGTTCAGGACCTGGCCAGGGCGCAGAGACTCCAAGGCCGCATCCTCAGGGCCCTAATTCATCTGGCTAGGCCCCCACCTCCTACGTAGGTCCCCACCTTTGCAGCCTCGGAACCCTCCTGAACTGACTGTTTCTGGAGAAACATCACAGACACCCTCAGAGATGTTCAAGAAACACCCAAAAGATGTGCTCTACCGTCTGCTAGGCATTTCCCAGGCCCGTCAAGCTGACAGTCTACCAGTTCCTACCAGCCCTGCCAGGGTCTACCTTATCAGAGGCACATATGGGGAGAGAATGTGCCCAGCAGGTTTGGAACCCAGGTCCCCTCTCTTTTCCTCTCTAAAGCTTTCCACACATATTCTTGGGGTGACCCAGAAAAGAAGGTGGGTGTCGAGGGCACAGCAAAATGGCGCCACTTTTTTTAGGTGAGTATTTTTTTGTTTTAAAAAATTTTTAATCCTTTTTTATATATTTTTAATAATTCATTTAACTTTATTTTATGTGCATTGATGTGAAGGTGTGTCAGATCCTCTGGAACTGGAGTTACAGACAGTTGTAAGCAGTCACATGGGTGCTGGGAACTGAACCTGGGTCCTCTGAAAGAGCAGTCAATGCTCTTAACTGAGGAGCCATCTCTCTAGTGCCCAGGCCTTGTTGACAAGCCTAACAACTCAAGTTCTGTCCATACAGTAAAAGGAGTGAACTGACTTTTGTGTTTCCCTCCACCCTCCACACATGAGCTGATACATGGACACATGCACACGCACATACACATATATACAAACCCTGATTTTTTTTTCCACAGGGCTGGAGAGATGGCTTAGCAGTTAACAGCAGTGGCTGCTCTTCCAGAGGACCAGGGTTCAATTCCCAGCACCCACATGGCAGCTCACAACTATCTGTAACTCCAGCATCAAGGAATCTGGCACCATCTTCTAGCCTCCTTGGGTACCAAACGCAGGCACAGTGCACACATATATATGTACCCATACACTTTAATTTAAAAAAAAGAATGAATTTAAAAAATAGATGGGTATCCATGCTCCCAGATCTCCCCTTGCAACCAGACCAACTACCTTTTCCTGCTGCACCCACTCCCCCACAACACTACCTTGATAGAGGGAGGTACCGCTCAGATACAACCCTAAGCCCTGAACATGCCTTGTAATTCCGTCCCCTCCTTTGCCAGTCCCAGGAGGCCAGGAAGGGACTTTTGCAGGGTTTTTCCTGGCTTGGAGATGGGCTTTGCAATGCTGCCTCTGCTCTGAAGCTGGCTTTGCTACCCTGACAAAGCCTTCTAAGCCGCCTGGAGCTCACTCCTCTCCCAGAGTCAGCCTGCAGTCTCTCTCCAGAGGAGAAAAAAAAAAAATCAAGAGTTACAAGGTGTGAGTAGAGAGTCGGTTCTTTAGTTTGTTTTCATTTAGCTCTTTTATTGTTGCTTTGGTTTTGGAGACAGGGTCTCACTCTGTAGGTCAGGCTGGTCTCAAACTCATAGAGATTACCTGCTTCTGCCTCCCAAATACTTTGACTAAAAGCATGTGCCAACACACCTAGCTGCTTCTTCTTCTTCTTCTTCTTCTTCTTCTTCTTCTTCTTCTTCTTC
>LOEQ01002326.1:13315-27240 GCA_001685075.1 Bramus lutescens | reverse complement strand
AAGCAAGCAAGCAAGCAAGCAAGCAAGCAAGCAAGCAAGCAAGCAAAAGGGACATGACTGCTCCAAGGCATGGTGGAGGAGACAGTTTATTGTAGATAAAAGAGAGAGCATAGCCAGAGGCAGGGACATCTGGGAAGTCCAGGGTAAACATGGCTCTGAGCCAGGTTATAGGAGGAGAGAGGGAGAGGGGAGAGCCAAGAGACCACAAGGCCAAGAGGGCAAAAGCTAGACCCAAAAGAGTCAGGTAACCAAAATGACTGGATTATATGGTTATGGGCAGCCCAGCCCCTGTACTAGAGAAGTTTAAGGTGGGGGTGGAGTATGCCAGCCATACCCTGTAACAGGAAGGGAGTGAGGGATGTTGGGAGAACCTGGCAGCCAGATCCATTTTGATGGTAAATAGGCACCTTAGCCATTTGTCCGGGGTTTGATACGTTACATAGGTCCATGCATTATCCAGGCAGAACTGGGCAACAAACCCCTGGGGAATGAGTGTCTGTGTGCAATTCTAGGTCCCCACAATGTTGTCCTTGGGCCAAAAATTAATGCTCAATAAATCATCCTTGAATGAACATGTTTGGCAATATTTACCTATGTCCTCTGCTTGTGCCAACCACTGTGCTCAGAGATTAGTGTCGGTCCTGCCCCTGACACTGCTCACAGTCCAGGAAGGACATAGGCTCCTAAACAAGCTCTCTCTACAACCAATGTATCTGGGAACGTTAGAAGAAGCAAGAGCGGGCAAGAGGCAGGAATCTTCCACAGAAGGAAAATACACTCAAGAACCTAGAGCCCTGAGGCAGAGATCAGAGTCTAAATGCCTCCATGGCTGGACCAGAGAAGCACAGCATTAGAGGATGAATCAGTGGGGTCATTGGGGGCAGGGAGGAGGCTAGGAAATGAGAGCCGAGCAGTGTAGGCCGGGTCAGCAATCAGAGCATCGTAGGTTCTATATACCATCTGGGTAAAATATTTCATAGACCTTCAGACTTAACAATCTATTTTCTTTCTCATGCTCAAGAAGTTATAGAAGTTTCCATGAGCTTACGTATGTAACTCTGAGATGCTCTCCTGAACCTCCCTCCACGCTGGCATCCACATGCTGGAAAGTATTACTAAGCATGGCTACATAATTGGTCATCTAACCTGTTCACTTGGAAAAGCAAAAGGGTGGTTATCAATAATTTCACCCAGGCAATGAACTGGACTCTCCAGGGTAAACCTGGGCACTGCTCACACTAGCCACTGAAGGGATTTAGAGGCCAGTGGTATGGTCAGCCAGCCCCACATGATTGGAATTGAGTTTCTCTCTCGTTTCTTCATCTAACAGTGAGACTAGGGGATCATTTGGTTTTGATGTCTCAGGGCCCTTTTCAGCTTCAGCACACTGGAACTCTGCCTTGGGTAAGTGCTTGGGACTTAAGAAAGGATGGGTAAGGCGTAGCCTCGAGGAAGTTTTGGGGGTGGACTGCAATTCAGCCTAAAGGTCCATACCAATATCCTGTGTTTTCAGTTGAAATCCAATAAAAATGCCCAAGAAAAACACTCCCCCAGGAACCTCTGCTCATCCACCCACCCAGGGAGAGAAAGGCGATGCCCAGGAAAACATTCCATTGAAATTAAAGCCCAGGTGCCAGTCAGCCTCTCCCACAGTCCCAGCCCCTTCCTTCACTATCCCTGCTGCCTCTTCCCTGGCAACAGCAAACAGGGAAATGGGGCTGGAGCTGTGAATGGATTATGACTTCATCTGGCACGGGGCACAGAATGTGCAGTGAGCGGGGACACTGGTGATGCTGGTGCAGGACACAGAATGTGGTGCGCGGGACTACTGGAGCTGCTGGCACAGGGCACAGCTGTGTGGTACACGGGGCCCACTGATGATGCTGGCACGGGGCACAGAATGTGGTACATGGGACCACTGGTGATGCTGGCACGGGGCACAGAATGTGGTACACGGGACCATTGGTGATGCTGGCACAGGGCACAGATGTGTGGTGCGTGGGGATCACTGGTGGTGCTGGCTCAGGGCAAAGATGTGTGGTGCGCAGGGACCACTGGTGCTGCTGGCACGGGGCACAGATGTGTGGTGCTTTGTTTACCCTGGAAAATGAAAAAAAACCAAGATATTCAAATGCTTTTGAAAAGGAAATAAAGTTGCAAGACTTACATGATCTGATTTCAAGATTCATTTTGGAGCCACAGCAATCATGTCAGCATGGTGTTGGTGTAACAAAGGCAACTAGATGAATATAACAATATAGAGAGTCCAGGAATTGAGCCTAAATATACAGTAACTTGATTTTCAATAGACAGAAAGGAAAAGCTATACAATAAATTATGGTGATAAACTGGATAAATAATGAAAAATAATATTTGTTTCTACACTGCCAGTAGTAAATAACTTGATGTAAATGTGAATTCTAAATACAAAACCTGAGTTATAGAACTTCTAGAAGAAACACAGGAGAAAAGATTTTGTTGCTAGGATTAGGAAAAGATTTCTTAGATATAATATCTAAAGCACAGAACTATACATTCAAATAATTAATAAGTTATTTTTCAATAAATCTAAGAATTTTTGTGTAAGTCGGTTGGTAGGATACGTTTATAAAATTCATAAAGTGAATCATTCTCCACCACTACATAAACCAAGCATAATAGTACTTACCTATAATCAGCACCACAGAGGGTGAGGCAAAAGATCAGGAGTTCAAGGTCATCCTTGGCTGCATAGCTTGAGATCAGCCTAGGGTACAGAGAAAGGAGAGAGAGAAGAGAGAGAGAGGAGAGAGAGAGAGAGAGAGAGAGAGAGAGAGANNNNGAGAGAGAGAGAGAGAGAGAGAGAGAGAGAGAGAGGAGGGAGGGAGGGAGAGAGGGAAAGAAGGAAATGAAAAGAAAAAAAAATTATGGAATTTCTCTTCAAGGACTTGAAGTTGGGAGAGGAATGTGTTGTGGCATTAAGGAGAGATGGAAGGAAGAGTAGATGTGGATATAATGATAAAATATATGTATAAAATGCTCCAAATGCTCAAAAATATTATTTTAAAAAATTCTTCAAAAGGCACTGTGTAGCTCAATGCCTGCTCTGCATGCCAGGTGCTATGGTTTGCGAAGTCGGGCAAGGGCCTGGAGATTGGAAAACACACAGACACACAGAGACACTGGAAATGCCAAGAAGCGCCTTTATTGTGTTCCAGGGCAGCTTTTATAGGGTCTCCTTCCACGCCCTAACTCTCAGCTGTAAGCTCACCAGAAACCACTCCCCTGCCATCAAGAACTCCTGAGGGTCTCCTGCTCAGAGCAGCTGCAAAACAAGTTGTTTGCTCAGAGCAGCTGCAAGCATAGGGAAACAAGTTATGTACTCCAGCAGCCAGGGGGTCCACAGTCCCCAACAGAACTACATTAGGAATAAAAAGAGTGGTGGTCTCCACTTGTAATCCCAGCACTTGGGAGGCAGAGGCAGGTGTATCTCTGTGAGTTCAAGGCTAACCTAGTCTACAGAGTGAGTTCCAGGACAGACAGGGCTACACAGAAAGAAAAAAAAAACTTGTCTCAAAAAAGCAAAACAAAGCAACCAAAACAAAAAGAATAATAAGAAGACGAAGAAGAAGAAGAAGAAGAAGAAGAAGAAGAAGAAGAAGAAGAAGAAGAAGAAGAANAGGAGGAGGAGGAGGAGGAGGAGGAGGAGGAAGAGGAAGAGGAAGAGGAAGAGACTTTGGAGAAAATAAAAAAAGAACCTGAAGAAAATATTTACAAATCACAGGTCTGATTTGGGAATTGTATACAGATTATGTTTTTAAAAAAATCTTTATTTACCTTATGTTCTTACAACAGAATGGCCAATTCTAGGTAATAAAGCAGAGAGGTTTACTTGGCTCTTGGTGTGGTGCCGCTCTGGCGGCATCACCACATGGTGGAGAAGTAAAAAGAACCCTCTGAGGTCACAGGTGTATGAGCAAGCAAATGAGCCCGGAGGGGACTCAGGTTCACTCTGTAACAACTGATCCTATGGAACCAGCTCAGTCCATAAAGAACTGCATTAATTCTTTCTAACAATGGGTCCCATGATCCACAGAGACCCCAAATCTTAAAGCTCCAAGCACCACCACACTGAGGGTCAAGCTCCTAGTACCTGGGCTTCTGAGAGAATAAACCACATCCAAATACACAGATCTTACAAAACTTACAAAATATTCAAATCTATTTTCATCTCATCCAAAAAGCATAGAGATGGCACAAAGCGAATGAAAAGACACTTAGCATCAGTTATAAAAGAAGCACAGATGAATACCACATTGATAGCTGGTTATGAAGGCACATGCCTGTAACCCTGCACTGGAGAAACTGAGGCAAGAGGATGGTGAGTTAAGACTAGCCTGGGATACTAGCAAGACTGCTCAAAAGAATTAGAATGACATCCAAGCCTACTACGTACTCACTCAGATGTCTAAAACAACGCAAGGAACAGCAAGGATACAAAATGAGCCGGACACTCAGACCATTGTAGGAAGGTTGCATGGTCTAAACAGTTTGAGAAAACAACTTTGTTTTCAATTTAACACAGACCTCACACACAATCTCTTAGACCTGAAACGAAAGCATGCTCACACACAGACATGAACTAGGCAAAGTGATGCTTTTTATTTTCCTTCTTCTTTTTTGTTTGGTTGGTCTTTTTGTTGTTACTTACAGTGGACAGGCAAAGCAATCCTCAGCAGTAAAACAGAATGATCTACCAGCATGGCTATGTGTCACTTAATTACAGCCATAGTCTGAGAAAAAACGTCACTAAGTAATTTAGCATAGTGTGCTAATGCAAGCTAAAAGGTCTACAACATCACTAGACATTATGATCTTTTTGTTTGTTTGTTCATGAGGTAGCCTTAAGCTGATTTTCTGGTTGCGTATGGCCTTGAACTCTGGACTTTTGCCTTCTGCCTCTCGAGTGCCAGGACTGTAAACCTGCGCACCCGTGGTAGATCCCTTTTCCTGAGCAGCTGAGCAGCTGTTAGGTCTCAGGATTTGGGGCAGCATCCTCTCTGGGGCAGGGATACCTTTTCAAGCCCAGTGACCCCAGCTACTTCTCTGATGGGAATTTTCCTTTAAACAACCTACCTAATCTGCCTTTCTATTCTAACTTTATCAGACGGATCTCGAGACCTTTCCGGGAGGATGTTTACAAAGGACTTCTAGTGTTGCTGAGAAGGGAGAGAATGGGAAAGATGGGGTTTCTGAAGGGCAGGCTCAGGGTCGGTGAAACCAGACATAAAAGGGCCTTTCTTTACCTTCCAACAGGTCGTCTGTCCTAAAGTGGTGGTGGCAGGACAGATGGCCACAGGGGTGAGCAGTCCCTCCTAATCCCTGGAGCCAATAGAGGTTGTCTTTCAGGCTGGACTCATGCCCTTACTGCAGTTAGTTACTCCAAGATTAAAGCCTATTTATTGCTCTGAATACAAAACTGAATGAAATTTATGCCTTGGCAATGCTGCAGCAGGCATGAGCAGCCCGTATGTGGCTGCTCTGTTGAACTTGTCCATATCAGGTTTCATGGTCTAAATTGATGAGGATGACTGACCAGGTCTCTTCCTCAAGAGGGCGCCAGACCTCATTACAGATGGTTGTGAGCCACCATGTGGTTGCTGAGAATTAAACTCAGGACCTTTAGAAGAGCAGCCAGTGCTCTTAACTGCTGAGCCATCTCTCCACCCCTGTTTATTGCTCTACCTCCTCCTTATTCTGCTTCCTTTAGAATTGTCATATTTCTGCCAAGGGTGGAGGTCTGTGGGGAGGAAGGTTGGAGTCACTTCTTAGAAAGGGGATGGCAGCTTAGTCTAGGCATCATCACAGATGACTGTGCAGCAGCAGCCAGGACAGGGTAAATTGTTTGTTTGTTTTTTTTTTAAGTGGGGGATTCTAGGACTTGGTAGCCACCTTTTCTAACCATGCCTGTGACAAAGGCACAGACGTGAAATGAATCCAGCAATCATGTACTCGTTAAGGGTTTATAGTCATTACCCCCTGGTTAGTTGTATGAATCCCTTGTGGAAGACATATCCCCACACCCAAGCATTTGACAATGACAGCCAGCACCAGAAGCAACTGCACTCAAGACATCACTTTAGGGCAGTGCTCCTCAACCTTCTTAATGCTATGACCCCTTAATATTGTTCCTTATGTTGTGGTGACCCCACCACCCCCAAACATAAAATCATTTTGTTGCTATTTCATAACTGTAACTTTGCTACTGTTATGAATTGTGCTATAAATATCTGATATACAGATATCTGATGTGTGACCCCCGTGAAAGAGTCATTTGACCCTTATGGGGGTCACAACCCACAGGTTGAGAACCACTGCTTTAGGGACCTTTTCTTTGCTGACAAGATTTTGCCATGTAGCCCAGGTTGACTACATCCTTTTGCCTCAGTCTCTGGACACCAGGCTTTTCCTCCCTCCNTCCCTCCCTCTCTCTCTCTCTCTCTCTCTTTCTTTCTTTCTTTCTTTCTTTCTTTCTTTCTTTCATACCCCTATAAGAACAGTACTTCTGCCATCTGCTTTGGGAAAACATTTTTCTCTCTCAGAAGGAAGACTTCATCCCAGTGGAAGCTGAGTTTCCGTTGTCATAATGAAGCAGGGAAGAAATGATTCCCAACGAGCTGTGTAGCTGAAGTTGGCTTTAATCATCGAGCCCCATTTGGGATTGTTAATCTCTAGTTCTTTTGCTCACACTAGACTCAGCGGGAGTCTCACCTCCCTTCAGTGAACACTTCCGGTGTCTTATGGAGAAGAAAATGAATTTGTCCCATTTTTTTTAAGCTAAAGTCTTACTGTAAAAGAGAAAGACTTCGTTGGTGGCAGCCTCTGTGTGCTGACAGAAACTCTAAAGGAAACCTAGAGTTCAGCAAGTGAGGGCGCTGGAGGGCCTGGCTTCAGAAGGAGGAGGGGAGAACAATATTCCTTCCAGGGCTTAATCACCAGAAAAGCGACCCTAGTGCCAAGCTCTAGCCTCGGTCTAGCCTCAGCATCATTAACGTGAAAAGGTTGGAGAGCCAGATTTTATTTCGTGGCTGTTTCCAACAAAGATTTTTTTTAAATAGACTATTTTTAGAGCAGATTTTGTTTTGTTTGCTACTGCTGTTTAGAAGAAAAATCCTATCTTTCAACATTTTGCCAAAAACCAGCCTGGGAACAAAGAGCAATGGCGAGATGGTGAGGAGTAAGCCAAGCTCACCTACAGCAGGCTGCACCAGTCTGGGAACTTCCGCCATTACGGGGGTATGGTTGAAAGTGTCATTCCCAGGTAAAGGGACCCCCTACCCCTTCTCCCTGACCCCCTCTAGATTACTGGTATCGCTGAAGGGCGGGGAGAGAGTTTTGAATCAATAGGATGCTGTTCTGAGGGAAGGGGATTGGCAATTGTCATGACTGAGCATATTGTCCTGCCTTTTCTGTCAACAGTTTTCAATCTAGGAGACTCAGAGATGGCGCAGAAGGAGGTCACCTAGGGACATGTGGCCTGCACTATGGTCCTGGGGTTGAGTTTTATGACAGCAGAGAATATGCCTAATCATCCAAGGGAGGAATGCAACAGTTCCAGTTAAACCATGGGATAACTCCCATGGCCCACTAAAAATGAGAAGTCTTGGGTTTGCCTAGTGTAAAGAAGTCCTAACCTTTTGTCGTCTGAACCCTTTGAAACCACAGGTTTTAAGAAGCTTTTGTCTATTGACATGCTGTCTTAAATGGAATTAATAATTCCATCTCCCACTAAGTATAGTTGTTAACAGCAGCAGTTGCTTTTTATTAAGTAAGGGCTCTCTCCGGGTGCCCCAAGGACACTGTGAGGTAGATGTAACTGTCCCTTACAGATGAGGACCTTGGGCTTCAGCAAGGGCATTGAGCCCCACCAAAGCCTCACGAATAGGAAGTAGATAGTCTCAGAGCTGCCCCTAGAGCTCTCTGCTACCAAGCCAGGGATTTCTCAGGCCCTTTCTGGGAGCCAGCATAGCCCAGTCAGAAGTAGAGAGAGGAGGCCTATTAGACAGGTCTCAAGTAGCCTAGGCTGGCCTTGAACCTGGTATACTGGTATCTAGGTTCCAGGATGACCTAGAACTCCTGATTCCCTCTAGAGAGAGAGAGAGAGAGAGAGAGTCTCTCTCTTTCTCTCTATGGTGCAAAGATTACTGGTGTCAGCACTGCACCCCCGTTAGTCAGCTCAGGGGTCCAGTCCAGGGCCTTGTGTCTGTGAGCTAAGCAGTCTACCAGATGAGGACACCTCTAGCTTCCCAGAGGGAGGAAGCTTCTCAACCAGAACCGGCAAAGGTAAAGATAGGACAGGCTCTTTGTGGATCCAACAACTGTCACAGACCTCCTCTAATTGCTCGGGCCTTTGACTTCTTAAATGACCTCTGGATGTCTGCAGGTTCAGAGACCACAAACGTTGTTATATTCTGGATCAAGGGCCTGAAGAGTGGGGACTCCCAGTTTCTCTATTGGCAGAGCCCTGGAAAATAAGAAATCAACAGGCTCAGGGAACATGTTACTGTACAAAATTTTTTAACTCTGTGTGTGTGTGGTGTGAGTATGTGTGTATGGTGTGAGTGTATATGTGTATGTGTGGTGTGAGTGTGGTATGTGTATATATGTGTGTGTGGTGTATGTGTGTATGTGTGTGTGGAATGAGTGTGTGTGTGGTGTGTGTGGTATATGTGTGGTGTGAGTGTGTGTGTGGTGTATGTGTGTGTGAATGTGGTGTATGTGGTGTGAGTGTGTGTGTGTGGTATGTGTTTGTGTGTGGTATGTGTATGTGTGGCGTGTGTATGTGTGAGTGTGTGTATGAATGTGGTGTGTGTGTGGTATGAGTGTGTTTGTGTGTGATATGTGCATATGTGGTGTGTGTGTGGTGTGAGTATGTGTGTATGAATGTGGTGTTTGTGTGTGGTGTGAATGTGTGTGTGGTATGAGTGTGTTTGTGTGTGGTGTGTGTGGTGTGAGTGTGTGTGTATGTGTGTGGTGTGAGTGTGTGTGTATGTGTATGTGGTGTGAGTGTGTGTGTGTGTGTGTGTGTGTGTGGTGTGCTTGAATGCAGGTGCTAAAGGACAACTTCCAGGAGTTGAGTTTCAGGGATGGAATTCAATTCCCCATTTTACTTATTTTTCTAAAGTTTTCTTTCCTTAGGATTCTATTCCTGGCTGCTTATGATAACCACTTGAGTGATAGATACAGGCAATTCTTTTTTTTTGTTTTGTTTTTAATTCCTTGAGTTGTACAATGTTCCCAACAGTGCCTCGGCTCATCATGCTGAGTACTTACTAACACTTGAAGCAACCTGAACCTACTGACCAAGCCCAGCAGGGCCATCAATCATTAGTGACATGTTGGAGGTACTTTCTTAGACTTTAGGTTGGCCAAGGGGCTGAAGAAACGAGACATTTGGATGTTCTAACTGGATCTGGAAGATATGTCCAAAGACCTTTGAAGCAAGCTGATGTGGACGGTAATGTCTGAAACTCCTACCTTGTCTCTCAGGTAAAAGGCCTGTGGACCCCATCCGGGTTGACTGTGAGCTACTGCAGGCTGGCTTGGGTCTCCTTGACCCTGTGACCCCACAGTACTGGATATACACCTGACGCATCGGAGTCTGAAGGAAATGTCGGCTTTAGTTAGGAACCATAAAGGCCAGAGCCACCAATGACGCAGTGGGAGAAGACTGGCTGGGTAGGGAGAGGTTTGTAGAAGATGTGTGGAGGAGCCCCTCTCCTTGGAATCTTCTGAAGCCTCCTCCCATTTCCATCTTCATGGTGGTCTCCTAGAAGAATGCACTGGCTCTAAGGACCTCTCCAGGTGTGGTCTGGAGTTTGCCGAAGGGAGACAAGAATGTCGAATGTGAGGCTTGAGAGCCACTTGGCTGTGCACAGTCCTGGGCCCTCCCCTCTCCAACCCCGCCTCTGTGTGGCAAGGAACACACCCCACCCTCCGTATCCCCTGCAGAGCTGAGTCTGAGAGCTCAAATTCTTAAGAGCCACTAGTGTTGAGTTAATCCTATGTTTTTATTCATAGTTGAAAACATGTCCATTGAGCTGCAAGAAGAAATAAGCTTATACTATATCGTTAAGACACCAAACAAACAAACAAACAAAAAATCAGTGGCCTGGATGTCTGTGACTCTTTTTAGAGCTGACCTTGGGACAAAAGCTTGCTCTCTAGTTCTTGAGGAGTGTCCTTCCCTCAAGGCCACTCTCAGGAAAACTTCCATTTTGTTGCCTAGGAGAACATGTCAAAACACAATGTCAAGGTTTCCTGGATGCTGAGGCTGATAAGCGAGCTCATAATCTCTAATAATAATAATAATAATAATAATAATAATAAGCTCATAATCTCAGCTTCACCATTTTATTTGCTGTAAACCCATGTTGGGTTTCTAACGAATGCTATAACAAGAATGAATGAAAGAAAGGTAGGTGCTAAGCCCGCTTTGATGTATGTGCTATGTACTACATCTATGTGAAGTCTCTTTTTTGGACCATTTTAAGAAAATGGGTTCTCCAAAATATGGAAAGCCCATCGTCAGAATATTATAGAGTGCTTGAGAGCTTGCTGTGGAAGTCTGAACCTAGAGTCTTAGCCACTCTCTTGAATAACTGAGACAGGAGAATCCCTTGAGGTGAGGAATTCCTGGCCAACTTAGGCTGCATAACTTGATCAACTTTATCTTAAAAAATGAATAAATAAAATGCGGAAAGGCTGGACCTCGGGCCCAGAATGCCACCTGGACACCTGCCTAAGGACATGGTCTTTTTCTAGTGTGACTGCAGAGATAACTAGGTCCCAAGCCAGATGTGGTGATGCATGCCTTCTATCTCAGCACTAGGGAGGCAGAAGCAGGGGGAATCTCTATGAGTCTGAAGCTAGCCTTGTCTACAGAGTGAGTTCCAGTCAGCCAGAGCTACATAGTGAAACCCTGCCTCAAAAAAAGGAAAGGGGGGGNNNNAAAGAAAGAAAGAAAGAAAGAAAGAAAGAAAGAAAGAAAGAAAGAGAAAACTAGGTCCCAGCATAACTCAGCTTGGAAGCTCTTGAGCAGAGATGGCTGGCGTTGTGGGGGAGGGCCCTTTTCAGAGGGCTCATTAGCCCTCATAGCCACTATAGGGCCACATAACATCCAAAACCTCAGTTCATTCTCCCTAAGGTCTTTATTAACTCCCCACTTCTCTTACGATGGCCAAGAGTCTGAAGAGCCACCGCTTTCCACTGAAGTTAACAGATGTCATGGGTAGATGTAGAAAACAGTCGCATAGACTGGGGAAGGGCAGTCCTGCCTTCCAGGATCCATTCTTCACACCCAGAAGCCAGTGCTTACTGAGGTGACTGAACCAGGCCATGTCTACCTTAGTCCTCCCAGGCTCCCATAACAGATAACCACACCCTGGTGGCTTATAAACACCAGACATTTATTTCCTAGTATGTTGGAGCCTGGGAGTCCAAACTCAAGCTGCCGAGAGCCCATGCTCTGCTCTACCTGGTTTCTTCTTCTATCCTCACACAGGAGAAGAGCGCTCTGTCTCCTCGGCCCCACATAAGAACACTAATCTCTTCATAAGGTCTCTGCTGTCACATCTCACTGCCGTCATTGAGTGCTGGCATCCCCTCCCAATTGCCAGTACAGCGCTGTTAACGGTGGGGCCTGTAGGGGGCAGGTCAGCCATGACGGCTGTTCCCCATACATGGGTATGTGCCCTGGCCTTGCTTTTTTAACCTCCCAGTTTCTTCCCTGTGAGACCACAGTAACAGAGTCCTATGTCGGGAACCAAAGACAGCTTTCGCCAGACTCCAAAACTGGCAACACCTTGATGTTCTTTAACTTCCCAGTCTCTTGAGATCACGAGGGAGGGGGGGGGAATCTGTTCTTTATAGATTACTCAGTCCAAGATATTGTACGACAGCGTCAGGAACAGTCCAAGACAGCCAGGTACCTCACAGAGGCCTCACCTCTCCGAGAGCACACATACACACGATTAACAAAGGGTTGTCCAAATAACCATCTCCACAAGAAGAAACATCCCAGGGAAGGGAGGTGACGTATCCGAGGTCACACCCGATGTGATCCTTTGAGTCCAGATTTCCAAGTCCTTCCACCTGTGATGCTCATGGGCCGTGAGGTGAGGGGTTACGCTCCTCTGGGCTCGGAAAGGCATGGCGGGTAATTTATAGCCCCAAAGTGGCTAATGGTGGAAGTAAAATGGTGATGAGGAGACGACAGTGCTCGTGTAAGGGGACAGCGCGCCAGCGTGAACATTAAGCCTGATTTGATCGCTCCCATTAGAGGTTTCAGCCGAGCGCCAAACGGGTGCTTCTTCGGAATTCATCTGATGGATGTGGCAGGGTTAATGGCTCAGGATAAGGAGCCATCAGTGAAATGTCCAACTAGATGAAACATATCAATTACCAGGACGTGAGGATCTGAAAAGCTACACATAAATTATTTCTAAAGCAAAGCAGTTATTGTTAAAATGACGTTTTAATCATTGAAGCCGTTTTACCTTTTTTCACCTACTTTGTAAGTCCAATGGTGTCTGAAGAAGGTGGGTCTGTCTTAGTGTGCCAGGTGTTGGGTTTTAGGAATGTGAGCCACGCCCACATGAAGAGCAGGGAGACTGAAAGACAACCACCCACCCTCTGACCCACGCCACCCTCTTCCAAACAAGGTGGCTGGGACTCAGGAAGGAGAAGGGACTGTCCAAGGCCACGCAGCAGGACCATCAGGGCAGGGCTTCCACCCTCCCTCCAGACTGTGGTCCAGGATCTCCCTGAGGAGCATCTGGAAGAGCTGGCCACGCTGAGTTTCTTGAGCACAGTTAGGATAGCAGAAGTACAAAGGGACGGGATTGACTTCCGGTGTCTGTATACTTTACTGTTAAGAGGAAAATGCTGCTTTATTTACCCAGGTTAAAAATAAAACAAAACAAAACTGGGCCAGTGAACTAGCACATCAGACAAAGATGCTGTTTGCCAAATCTGAGATTGATTCCAGGACTGAAACTATCCTGCCTCCAGGACTGATGCGGAGGAAGGAGAGAAACTATCCTGCCCATACACAACAGTAAAGACATTGACAATCAAACCAGGAAGAAAGACAAGAAAGTCAGACAGTCAGGCGGGGATGGAGGGAAGGAGGGAGGGGTGTATGTATGTATGTATGTATGGTACATATGTACATATGTAAGCGGTCTGTTTGTATGTGGGGTGTGTGGTCCAAAATTATGAAATATGAATAAAACAGTAAAAAAAGATCATTAAAACTAATTACACTTAAGTTTTCTAGTAATAAAATGTTTGCTTTTCCACAATAATAAAGCTCTTCAATTGCATAACTCAGTCTTCTCTTTTTCTCCCCCCGGGTTTTGGTGCATCTTTCGACACAGTAGCCTGAGAAACATGGAGCAGAATCATAGCACCCTGAAGCTGGGAGCCCTTGAGCATCACCAAGTCCAGCCTTCCAGTCAACACAGAGAGCCCGGGAGCCCTGGAAAAGGAATAGTTCACCACAGTAATTGCAGAGTTCAAGAACAGGTGAGTCCCGTGGACACGATGGAATGCCTTGTGTCTGAGTGTCAAGGACATAATGCCTTTTAAAAATATTTTTTTAAGTTCGCATGTAAAATAATGACATTTTCTTTAAATAAAGATTTATAATATTGTTTTTTTAATTATGTGTATGTTGGGGCAGGTATGTGTGCATGAGTGCAGATGTCTGAGGAGGCTGGAAGAAGGTGTTGGATTCCTTGGATCTGGAGTTACAGGTGGTTGTGAGCTGCCCAGTGTGGGTGCTGGAAACTGTACTCAGGACCTCTGTATATTATGTACAAGAAAGAAAGAAGAAAGGAAGGAAGGAAGGAAGGAAGAAAGGAAAGAAAGAAAGAAAGAAAGAA
>LOEQ01002325.1:125546-152867 GCA_001685075.1 Bramus lutescens | reverse complement strand
CCTTGGCAACTGAGGGACAGTTCAGCTCACACAATTGGGAATTTATTCGGCTTCCTTTTTGCTTCCTAAACTCCAAACTTGGAGCGGCAGAAGGTAGCTACAAGGAAACGCCAATGAGTATGTGAAAAAGAAATTTTATTTGTATGTCCTAAAAGCTTATTCTCTTTAGCAGAAGTAATAGGAAAGAGATAGCAAGACTGATGTTTAGAAAATATGGCTGAGCTCTGACCAAATATCACAGAAACACTGTGACCTGTACAACATACCAACAGGGTAGTTAAGGAGCCTAGTCTCATCTTCCATCATGGACAGCATAAAATACCTATTTCAACACATCCATGGACGTAGGTGTGGAAAAATGAGTTTCTTACCTTCTGGAAGCTAATGAGAACCTTTGGGGAACCTGGACCTCTACCTTTCCCATAGAATTCAGCCATTACAGCCTCTTAACAGCAGCTAGGGAGGCTGTTTCCATTGGGGTGATGGTGAAGACTAATGGGTATCCAGAAAGCCCATCAGTAATGTGGAACCCCTGACATGGGAAACATAGGAAGCAAGCAAAGAACCTGGACTTGTACATCTCTCTGCTTCCATGTCTATATGGTTACAGAGGAAATGTCCAAAATACTTAAAACAGAAGAGTTACATAGGATACTGATGTCCTATAACAGAATACAAGATACCTGAGCTACTTTTAAAATCATTCATCACTTTAAGACTTGCTTTCAGTATCTGTGGTGGTTTGAACAGGAATGCTACCCCTCATAGACTCATGTTTGAATGTTTGCCCCCCAGAGCAAGTGGCACTGTTTGGAGGTGTGGCCTTGTTGGAGGAAGTGTGTCATTGTAGAGGCAAGCTTTGAGGTCTCATATACTCAAGCTACATCCAGTGTGGTACACAGTCTCCTTCTACCTGTGGATCAAGATGTAGAACTCTCAGTTCCTTTTCAAGTACCATGTCTACCTGCATACTGTCATGCTTCCCATCATGATAATAATGAACTAAATCTCTGGAGCTGTAAGTGGGCCCCAATTAAATGGCTTCCTTCTTTTATAAGAGTTTCTGTGGTCATGGTGACACTTCACAGCAATAAAACCCTAACTAAGACACTATCCTTACTAAGTACAGTGCTAGAATATCTACCCAGTGTATAATGTAAGAAAGCAAATAAGAGACATATAGAGTTGCTGCATCCAGTGAGACTGGGGCTGGGAGGGAATGAAAAAGGACAGATACACAGACACATACACAGAAAAGCCAGGATCAGGTAGGCTGTGCTCACTCTGGTGAAACAGTCCCAATTGTGCACAGCAATGCAGATCCTTGCTGATTTTTATTATGTACAGCTCAGGGGAAGGTAAGCTAGTCTCTCCTTAGGAAGCCTCTTTAGGGGGGCAGTCTCAGGTTACAGTCACCTGGGAGGAGGAAGCTGTAGTTGCTAGGTTTTCTATACATTGCCAACATTAAAAAGTCAGACCAGAGCTGGAGAGATGGCTCAGTGGTTAAGAGCATTGCCTGCTCTTCCAAAGGTCCTGAGTTCAGTTCCCAGCAACCACACGGTGGCTCACAACCTTCTGTAATGAGATCTGGTGCCCTCTTCTGGCTTACAGGCATACACACAGACAGAATATTGTATACATAATAAANTCAGTGGTTAAGAGCATTGCCTGCTCTTCCAAAGGTCCTGAGTTCAGTTCCCAGCAACCACACGGTGGCTCACAACCTTCTGTAATGAGATCTGGTGCCCTCTTCTGGCTTACAGGCATACACACAGACAGAATATTGTATACATAATAAACAAATGAATAAATAAATAAATAATAAATAAATAAATTTTTAAAAGTCAGACCAAAGGAAGACTTTGCTCTCCCTCTGAGCCTCATCATAAGGGGAAGCTTTGCCATTTCTGCATGGCTCTGACACAGTGAGGTCCTTGACATAACCATAGCCATGTTAAGCAACACACATTCACTTCATTTATTCTTTGCATATTCACCCAGGACTTCTTTGGCTCCCCCCACAGATTGACAAAGGAAAAGTAAAGCTTGTCCTTTTCTTCAGAGGGAATGATTGTCTACATAAAAATGTCCTAAATACTTATAAGAAAGGCCTAGGACCAACATGTACCTACATTTCCATATACCAGAAATAAACAATGAAACTTAAAACATAGTGTTAGCCATCCCTGGAATGAAATAACTAGATAAAAATTCAGCAACACATCTCTAAACTACCTGGAAAGATAAATGGACATATGGTCTTCCATAGACTAGAAGACAAAAACAAACAGATTGATTTTTCCATAACTGATATTTATGACTGATATAATTCCTATCAAAATCTTAACAAGGCTTTCTAAGTATGGACACTTTGGTTTGAAAAGTCTATAAAAAGATGCAGTAGAGTAGCAAAGGAGAATAAGCAGGAAGCATTGCTTGCCAGACTGTGATTATATAGTTACAGTAATTGAGGCGGTATGCTATTGGCAGGGCAAAGATGCAAAGAACAGAACAGAGATCCCAGAAACAGATCTGCACAAACATGCTCAACTCATCTTGACAATAATGCAGAAGCCATCCAAGGTAGAAAAGATAGTCTACCAATAAAGGGTATCAAACAACTGGGTAGCCAGAGGCTACAAACAAGGGAACTTTATCTGAGTGTCATACCCTATACAAAAATAACTCACAGATGGATAACACTGACTAGAATATTTTAAATATCTGTGTTCTTTTTGTTTTCTTAATTAAATTTTATGTCGTGATCACACTTCCCCCCCTTCCTCATCTCCTGTTCATCCCCCTGCCAACATCTACTCCTCCCCCATCTCCATTCAGAAAGAGGCTGATCTCCCATTGGCATCAACAAAGTATGGCATATCAAGTTGAGGCAGGACCAAGCTCCTCTCCCTGCATTAAGGCTGGGCAAGGAAACCCAGCATTGGGAATAGGTTCCCAAAGCCACCTCAAGTGCCCAGGGCAGGTTCTGATTCCACTGCTAGGAGTCCCACAAACAGACCAAGTTACACAACTGTCACCCACATGCAGAGCGCCTAGATAGGTCCATTACAGACTCCCTAGCTGTTGGTCCAGAGTCCATGAGCTCCCAAGGGCTCAAGTCAGCTATCTCTATGGGTTCCTCCATCATGACCTTGACCCCCTGACTCATACAATCTCTCCTC
Organism: Bramus lutescens; assembly: GCA_001685075.1. NCBI lineage: Eukaryota > Metazoa > Chordata > Mammalia > Rodentia > Cricetidae > Bramus > Bramus lutescens. Next base: position 149,685 of record LOEQ01002325.1, on the reverse strand, counting down.
CCTCTCTTCGACTGGACTCCCAGAGCTCAGCCCAGTGCAGAGAAACTGCTATTTCGATTTCCAAAGTGACTGTACAAGTTTGCATTCCCACCAGCAGTAGAGGAGTGTTCCCCTTATTCCACATCCTTTCTAACAAAAGCTGTCCTCAGTGTTTTTGATCTTAACCATTCTAACAGGCATAAGTTGGTATCTCAGGGTCATTTTGATTTACATTTCCCTGATGGCTAAGGATGTTGAACAATTCTTCAAGTATATCTCAGCCATTTGAGATTCTTCTGTTGAGAATCCTCTGTTTAGATCTGTACCCCATTTTTAAAATGGATTGTTTGGTATTTTGATGTCTAGTTTCTGGAGTTCTTATATATCTTTGAGATCTGCCTCTGTCTGATGTGGGGCTGGTGAAGATCTTTTCCCATTCATAGGCTGGCATCAAATAGCTGTTTTCACCCAATGTGTTTTTTACCTTGATGTTTAATGGAATCCCAAAAGTTTAATTTTTAAAAATGATATTAAGTTATTTTAAAACCAATCAGGAACTTCAAAGTTCCAAATCAAAAAATAATTGGTTTCCTGATATAAAAAATAAAATTTGAAGACAATAAAAATAGAAAAATTAATTATCAATAAACTGAATATAAAACTTAAATCATAAAACTTGTAAGAAAAAAATCATAGGAAAGTATCCATTCAGAATTTAGATCTATATAAGTAGTTCCTATACTTGATATAAAAAAACATAACCTATAAAAATGATACATTATATGTTATCAAAGTTAAAGCACTTATGTCTGTGAAAGGGCCTGCTAAGGGGAAAGGTACTGACTGGTGAAAATTTACAGAACACTTGTTGACGAAGGACCGTAGCTGAACTATAAAGACCTCTTAAGATTCAGTAGTAATCAGGAAAGATATGAGGTACCCAGGAGGGATCTATACACCAAACAGGAAGGGAGGGGCTAGGTGTGTCTGTACAGTGTGACTATATGTGATGAAGTCCGCACATTCTGCTCCTCATTTGAGGGGTAGGTCAAAACAGGTTTCTCTGTGTAATAACCCTGTCCTGGAACTAGTTCTGTAGACCAGGCTGGCCTCAAACTCACAGAGATCCACCTGCCTCTGCCTCCCAAGTGCTGGGATTAAAGGCGTGCACCACCACCGCCCAGCCATTTTGCTCCTTTCTATAATGCAACAAAACTAAGTCACACAAAGACAGTTAAGAATGCCATTTACTCAGAGTCACCTTTCAAATATTCCCCCAAAGGAACACTTTGATGGCAATCTGTCTCTTTATAAAGAAAAAGGGGAAAAGCAAGAATTAGTTGAAAAGACTTCTCTGCTCCTGCTTCTCCTGGTAAACAGGCACTGACTATGAGGAGCAAGCTGCTCCAGCATGATGCTGGAGACAATTCCTTCTCTAGTTCTGACTCCCGGTGGTTGGAAAGAAATTCAGACCTGCAGCTCTAATATTTTTTCCTGTTTTAATCCTACTACTTAATAAACTTCTGACTAATAATTTCTAAATTCTGAAATGACGTGAATCGATATCTCACCCACACAATGCGGTAAATAAGCACACAAGAAATAACTCACAGCATCAGCTATGAAGGAAATGCAACTTAAGCCACACTAAGATGCTACTGTGCAACTATCGGATGAAAGAAATAAAAAGTATTGAGGAGGGGGGAGGAGGAACTGCCATATGCCATTTCAACTGCGTTCTTGTGCATTGATGTCAGAGAAATGAAGACAAACGTCCCCACAGCTACCTGTACCGGAGTGTTTATAACAACTGCATCAAGATCTGGAAACCACCCAGATATTCTACAGCAGCTGAACAGAAAAACACAAACTGTGGTTTCCCCGTGTCATAGAATACTACTCTGTGATTAAAAAAAAGTACCACACCATTAAAAAAATGGAACCATAATTTGATATTAAGAGCTAGAAGAATCTCTGGAGAGCTCAGAGAGCTGGCAGGAAATCAAACATGAAAGGTGACCAACTGTGTGATTCCATTTACATGACACTTCAGATGCTGAAAACAAGGGAACAAAAGCCATAGGAATGGTGGCCAAAGAATCTAGGGGAGCTCATAGACTTCATGAGGGATGCTGAGAGGAGCAGACGTTCTGCGGCTTACCCTTGTGAATATCCACCTTGTGACCGTGAAAGTGTGCTGTAGTTGAGTAACGTGATTGCATTATAGGGATACAAGTTACACAAGGGATTGCTCTGTGTTACTTCTTACAACTGTGTGTGAATTGCAGAACTGTCTCAAAGTACAAATTAAGCCCTCAAAATCTATCTTTTATATTTTATATTGATTGAAAGTGTTATCCTCAAACTCTTCAACCTCATTTTTGTTTTGTTTTGTTTTATTTTGTTTTGTTCTTGTTTTTGTTTTTCCTGTTAAGTCGATGGTAGGCACAAGAGTGGACAAGTAATAGGTTCCATATTTTTTCCCAGGCAAAGCGTGGCGTGGGGTATGCCCTAGAAGAACATGTGTTCTCTGCTGGCCTCCCTGTGTTTCAGTACCCCAGCCCACAACACTGTTAGTGACAACTCTCTTTCTTTCTTGTCTCCAGGAAAGCCACTCGTGAAAACATCCCGAACGACCGTGCTCAACACAGAGAAGCCTGCAGTCACGGTGGATGTCGGAGGTACCATCCGGACAGTGCAAGGCGTGAATGTGACCATTAACTGCCAAGTGGCAGGTGAGCGATCCATCCGCGCATTGCTATGTTCTGATGCTGGCGGAGCTTTGGGAGAGGCTGGGGAATACACAGGCTAATTAAACACAAACTCTCCTGTCCGCTGAAATGCAAACCTCATTCAGAAAGAGCGGGCGCATCATAAAGTTAGAAAGGGGAGGTTCATTCTGCCTGAGCCTGGTAGACTAAAAGAGGCATTAGGGTTTTCATTTTTATTAGACAAATCATAGTTGTGTCCATTTATGGAGTACAGTGTGATGTAGCATGGAATGATTAAATCTAACTACTCAACATCGGTTTGCTTATGTGCCCATTGTGGTGGTGTTTATTTTATTTGTTGAGACAGTCCTGTTATAGAGTGAGGCTGCCTTACTCACTGTGTGGCTTCAAATCCATGACTTTTCTACCACAGTCTTCCAAGTGCTAGGATTGCAGCTGTGTGGCATACTCTGGGCTCCTTTGTTTTGGTTTGTTTTCTATTCTTAATTATCCATACAAACAAAATGTGGGCATGTAAGAATTCGGTGTTCCAGGTAGAAAAAGACAAAAAGCATATGGAGATTTTCCTGGAAGCTGAAAAGCCCTGTGTTGTTCAGGGAATTAGCAGGAGCTTAAATCTGAATGTGTAGGGCTTAAATCTTTATAAGATGGGTGGCAGATGGACCATGGGCGACCTTAGAAGACTAACCAGGGAGCCCAGACAAAGGAAAATAGAAAGTCATGCTGCTTCTGAGTTGGGAAAATGGTTCAGTGGGTTAGAACACTTGCTATACAAACAAGAGGGCATGAATTTGAATCCCCAATACCATGTAAAAAAACAGGCATGACGCACATGCCCCAGCATTGAGTGATGGAGATATGTGGATCCTTGAGGTGTGCCCAAGTGCCCAGCACACCTATCCAAAACGGGAAGCTTCAGGTTCACTGTGTCACAGGGTCTCAAAACCTGACGTGGAGAACAATAGAAGATGCTCTATGTCCTCCTCTGGCCTTTGCATGCATGCACTAAGTATGTACACCCTCACACATGTGCTCATATAACTCACACACACACAAAGAAAGAAAAGGAAGAAGGATGAAGGAAGGAAGGAAGGAAGGAAGGAAGGAAGGAAGGAAGGAAGGAAGGAAGGAAGGANTGGATTGTGAAAGACATCAGGAAAGCAAAAAATTGCCTGCGCTCGTATTGGAAGAATTAATGTGAAAACAGCCATCCTGCCAAAAGCAATCTACAAATTCAATGCAATCCCAAACAGAAGTCCAGGACCACTCTTCACAGAAATAGCCAAAAAGAAATCTTAAAATCTCTTTGAAAGCATAAAGACCAAGGATAGTCAAAAAAAAACATACTCAACTATTGAACAATAAAGAATATTATAAGAAATATGGTAACAAAAAGAAATAGGTAAGAAATGCCTGATTTCAAATTACACTGCAGAGCCATAGTACTAAAGACAAAAAGAGACGAACTTAACAATGGAATATAATATAAGGCGTAAGCCCAAACTCCTACAGACATTTGGTTATTGACAAGGCTCAAAAGTACACAGTGGAGAAAAGACAGCATCTTCAACGAATGGTGCCAGGAAAACAGGCTATCAACATAGAGAAGAATGAAACTAGATCCTTTCCTAACCCGCTGCACAAACCTTAACTCCAAATAGATCAAGAACCTCAATGTAAGACCTGATGCTCTGAAACTGCCAGAGGAGAAAATGGGGGGTACACTTCAGCATATAGAAGGACTTTCCAGAACCACAGGGGATAAGACCAACAACTGAGAAATGGATCCATGACACTAAAAAGCTTCAGTACAGCAAAGCAGACCTTCAGTCAAGTGAAGAGGCAGCCCACCGAATGGGAGAAAGTCCTGGCCAGCTCTGTCTCCCGTAGAGAATTAATACCAGATTACTCAAAGAACACATAAAATGAAACAGTAAGGAAACAAACACAGTCAAAAAGTGGATCACAGTTCTGAACAGAGTTCTCAGGACAAACACAGATGTCTAATGAACACCTTTGAGGTGTCCCACATCATTAATCATCAAATTAAAACTACTTTGGGATTTCGACTTCTTCTGGTCAGAATGGCTATCATCAAGAAAGATATGATGACAAACGCTAGCAAAGACATGGGAAAAGAGGAACCTATGGTCATTGTTTTGGGGATCTCAAACTTGTATAGTCACTGTGGAAATCAGTATGGAGTTTCCTCCAAAGGTACTAGAAGTAGATCTACTACTACTTGACCATGCTAAACCACTCCTGGGCATATTCCCAAAGAACTCAATGTCTTACCACAGAGGTATTTGCTCAAGCATTTCATTGCTGCTTTCTTCGCAATAGTGAGAAAATGAAACAGGGCTGGATACTCATGAGTGGATGGAGAACAAAAATATGGCACAATAGAATTTTATGCAGCTGTAAAGAAAAAGGAAAGTAGGAAATTTTCAGGCAAATGAATGGAGCTAGAAAAATTATATGGAGCAAGATAACCCATACTTAAATAGATAAACACCATATGTTCTCTCTCATGCATGAGAGATCTGAGTGCTAACCTGGAGTACCTGTAGAAGTAAAGACATTAGGGAGGGGGCATTGGAGTGAGCGATATCTTAAAGTAGATAGAATAGCAGAGCATAGATGATGTAAAGGGAGGGGTAGAGAGTTTAAGCAGGGATTGTGGAGGCAGAGGAAGAGGGAAGGATTGAACAAACATGAGATTTATGGAAAAGCAATATGGAAACTTACTGCTGTGTAAGCCAATTTAAAACTGTAAGTTGAGAGGGAGAGAGTTACAGGGGGGCATTCTGGATGATGTTGTACTGGAAAGTCCAGAGTTCTAAACAAAAACCCAAGGGTTAGGTTAAAGTCTTCTCATTATGAGTTGGTCAGGGACCCTCCAGAGGCCCCAAAACCAGACAAACTCTTGCCTTTCTTCCCGGTTGCCCACTGGAACTATTTGGTAAGACCCTGTTGTTAAAAATGCATATACCTTGGTTGCAATGTATATAGAAATCAAGCTGGAATCCTAGACCCAAGACCTTTCATGTCTGTGCCACAAGATGGGGGAGAAGTCTTGGCAAGGATTCCTTCCACACCAGCACTTGGGCTGGTGTTTCTCTAGACAGGCACTCCTCACCTGATCACTGTGAGCACCGTCCTCAGAGAGAGGACAGAGCCTCTGCCTAGCATAGGAGTTGGAAAGAAGGGAGACCAATGGGGAAAAGACAACAAAACAAAGAACGAGACCAGTGGTTTTCAACCGGTGGGTTACAGTCCATTTGGGGCTCAAACAACCGTTTCCCAAGGGTTGCATAAGATCATCTACATATCATACATGCATATGATGAGGTTATGGTTGGATTTGGGTTGGGGTTTGTTGCAGGGAGGAACATGTATGTGTGGAAGCCATCCAAACACTGACATCTTCACCACTCTCCTCCTTAATTGTTGAGGTGGAATCACTAACCCTTAAGCTCTGCCTTTGGCTACATACAGATCCCTGGAGCTCAGTGGCTAACCAGTCTCCCTGAAACATTATAATTTTTGTATTGTTTTTACCCACAGAACCATGTATATTAATCCTGATCAAAACTTAAATCTTTCTTTGTGCCTCAGTCGTTATGCCTGTTGTTGGGTTTATATATATATTCAAAGTAGTTGAGGGAAATCCTAAATTTGCTATAATTAACTAGTTGGATAGGGACCTGAAACTCATTGCATCTCTAGCCAGTGTTCTGGAAACACTGATAAGTGTGACGTGGCTCGGGAACTGCTTTCATCTGCTGCTTTGATGGCTCCTCTGTCCTTCTCTCACTCCTCACCATCTCCACTGTGTCTCTGATCGGGGCTCAGTGACCATCTAACTGTTAGAGGTAAAATTCACTGACCCGTAGTAACATCATCAGGGACTGGCAATACATTAGACTGGCAATAATGCAAGCCCTTCTAAAAGGCAGGGTAGTAACTCCCTAAAGGCTGCTGAAGGAAAGACTGTCTTTTGAGTTCATTTGCATCACTCATAGACAGTGTCTTACTGAACATCTAATCAAGGTTAGATCAGAGAGCTCCCAATCCAAGGAGACACAGATGGTAAGACACACGAAAGCCCCCATCTGGGGAGAAGAGAGGTTAGGAAACACATAATAATATAGCACACTACATAGGGATCGTCATGATTTCCTTAGTCTAGAATAGCAAGGGGGTTCTGACATGTCAGGAAATAGAGAAAAATAAGAGAATGTGCTCAAAGTTCTTCCCCATGATGGACACCTTAGCACAGTTCCTTTATCACTGTGTTCCCTCCTCTTTCCTTTCCACCCCCTCATTAACATTTGTCCATCCTGAGCCTGATTGAAAGGATATATAAAAGTCTATTTAAGGAACATCTCATGCATTACCTAGACTGCTTGACATCCTCACGTGTTTGAGCCATTAGCAGTTTCTCATTAGAGAATTTTTCTCACACATGTGCTCTCAACTTGTAAAATGTGCCTCACACATTCTTCCCAGCCCTTAGGCATGAAAAAACACTAAGCAGTGAGTATGACGGGGCTTTCTCTTTAAAAGCGATCCAGTCCACTCCTCCATTCTTAGGAGCATTCTCTTTGTGGTAAGAGTTCAGAACTGAGGGAAAGAGCAATGGAGGAAATGGCCTGGGGCAGAAACAACACGTTTGACAAAATGAACTCTGGCTGGGCTGTGAGATACAGTTGGCAGTGGCAGAGATAAAGTGCCTAAGGCTAGAAAGTAAGAAGTAGACAGGGGCTAGATCTCACAAATGCTCATAGATCATACCATAGGTTTTTAATCTAAGAGCAAGGGATACTTCTGAAGGGTTTGATGATGCAGGATTGGTGGTGTGGACATGAATGGAGTGTAGCAGTTAGGGTTGGCTGGATCCTAGCATAGAGTAAATTCTACTATCCCCCGGTGTATAATGGTTCAGATACAATAGATTATCAGGACTCTCTTAAGAATTCAGTGTTCAGCTGCAAGGCCTCTGCCCTCACTATATTACTCAGGGTCATGGGATGCTGGGGCCTTCATTCTGTTGAAATCCTGAGTCTCCCTGGGATGCTCTCTATCCTGTGAACAGAACAAGGGCTAGCTGGGAAAGCTCCTGAGGGCCATAACGAAGGAACCATTTAATACTTTTCACTTACCTTAGTCCATGGCCACCTAACAACTATGAAAGATACTGGGAAATACCCTCCTGCAGCACACGTGAAAAAGAATAAAAAGGCTTGGGGAATGATTACTAGTGCCTGCCACTGCTCATGAAGAGAAATACGAAAAGGAAGTTGAAAGCCTCTTGTCTGGACTGCTGTGGCTCCTTAGACTAGTCGCCAAAGCTGACATGTGAATTACTGTATCCCTTCTCCTTCCTTGCACCAAGCCAATCCCCTCCACACACACACACACCCTAAGAAACTTCCAGAACAGATCATGTAAAAGTACACCATTGGATGCCCCACCTCAAGGTGCTGACAAGCTGCCATGGTGAAAGCCGCCCTCCAAGTATAACAAATGGTCCAGTTAGCAAGAATATCCTGTCTGGTTTATTAAAGAAGAAAGGGATATTATAGCATCATGCTTCCTGGCAGCTAGGGGCAGATTAAAGGCACTAATCCTTATAATCGGATCCCATTACCAGCCATTCTGACTAGACCCATTTATTGATCCTTCCTGGCAACAGGGAGAACACTGCGTTGCTGTTAAGAAATGCCACAAGGGGGTAAAGCAGACACAGGTTAGTTTGCGTCCCCTTTTCAAGACAAAAATAATACCCAGGAATCCGGTGTGGAGCCTGCACAGCGATTGATCAGCAGCAGTAAAGCCCCCGGCTGAGCTTTGTTGTCGAGTGTGTTTTCTGCCATTTCTCAGCCAAGTCTCTCCGTTATAGCAGACAGAGGGGGAGAATGTTTTCACAACATGGCTGAACCTTGCAGCAACAGATAACTCATGTAGCTACAGCCAACCCCTGTAGCTTCTAGAAGGCCCCTCCTCAACAACAGTTCTGATGCTGCAATGGCCACCAAAAAAAAATACAATATGATTATATTTAAAAGGCAAGCGGTATAGAAATCATAGCAAGGCATTTCAAGTGTCCTCAGAGAGGCAGTCTGGTATGACAGCAGGCTGTGATGTGTACTTGTTGAAGAAGGGGTTCCTGACATTGAAGGTGTCTCCACTTCAATCTCCACCCTGAGACTGGTAGGTTACTGACTGACCCAGGGACAGGAAACTGCAGAGACCAGGTATTCTGCTCCTGAGTCATCAAGGACCCAAACTAACGTGATGATAGGAAGAGTTCTTTTTTTTTGTTTTACTGTGTATGTTTATATGGTATGTTCTTGTGTGTAGATGCATGTACACATGTGTGGCTATATCTTAGAAGGCCAGTGGCTGATCCTGGTAGATTCCTCAATCAGTCTTTGCTATATATACATATATATATATGTATATGTATATATATAGAGAGAGAGAGAGGGGGGGGGTAGGGTCTCTCCTTAAACCTGGAGCCCAAACACTTGACTAGTCCAGCTAGCTTGCTTACTCCAAAGATCCCATCTCCACTTCCTAAACTCTGGGATTACAGGCAGGCTGCCACACCAGCCCTGTGATTTACACAAGTGTTGGGGATCCCAACTCCAGTTTTTAAACTATACAAGCATTTAAGTCGTGGAGCAATCGCCCCATATTTCTTAATCTTTTTGAGACCCACTTTTCTCCTCTGTGTAATAGAATTAATAACAGTACCTGCCCTTTTAAGATCATTATGAAAAATAAGTGTTTACGTCTCTGCAGTGTTTGACTTATAGTAAATGCTTAATTGCTATTATTTTTAGTGATGCCAGTGAACTATTTTTGCACTGCTCATTACATGCCCAGTGTCAGGGTATTCTAAACATTGGGTTTAGGCTAGTGTGTCTGCTATCTTTCCAAGGTATTTGTTGTTATGTCTAAATGGCTAATGAGAGAGAAGCGGGGGGGGGGTTATCTCTCTAGGACCTTGCTTGTTTTTCTCTCTCCTGTATTCTTTGTTCATCTTGTCAAAACTAGTCATAGAAGGCCTGGTTGTCATTCCAGATATCTTTAGAGAGTCATTCTCTGCCCCAAGGTTCCTAGTCCCAAAGGAGAAATCCCAAACTGTGGCAGCGGCAGTAATCCACTGACAAATTCACAGTTCAGGTCTCTTTGAGAGTAAGCCTGAGGAAGTTTGCTACTAACAGACCAGAGAAGAGTTTCCATAGCACCCTCTTCTTGGGAATATTGTAGGGACTGGAGGTGAACATCCCCTTGTCGCTATCCTGAACATTTCCATTTCTCCCATGAAGCCCTGATCTCACCTGAGAAATCATGCCTTCCAGAGTATACCCAATCTTGCCCTCACAGAGAAGCCTGATTCCATGGGTCATAAGGCAAGGACTAATATTGGAAACAGGAAATTTTGAACCAGCTCTTGGAGAAGTAAGAAGTAGCTCCTTGAGCCCTCCCATCCGGGCTTCTTTGCCTTCCCTTCTTTTCCCTTCACCCTCTGCCACACATCTGCTCTTTCCTCTGTATCACTTGGCCGAGGGCATCATGCCACAGCAACGTCTATATAGATACATACGTGACTGTAACTGTGCCCTTTAGGAGCACAAGTGTTATCAAGGCAATTGTGGGGGGTGGGGGTTGCTCACTACTCCATTCACCTAGGTGATACCCTCTCTGCATCAAACAAAGGGCTTGTGACATCTGGTTTCCTTATTCTGCTTATCTTTCTCCAGAACAGCCTTTTACTCCCATTGGGGACCGAAAGGAAGATGTCCCCACCAAGTGCTACAGGGAAGCGATTCAATGCAGGAGGGAAGAACCCTCATAGAAATGATATTTAAGACCCCATTTTCTCTATGTTTTTGAGAGAGAAATGACTAGAAATTTTTTTTCTTCAACTACTTTTAGAGACTTTCCAATAAATTTTTTTATTGTAAAAATTCGAGCTCAGGGTTCAAAGGCCTGGCTGGCACCGGCAAACATCACGATGCGCTTGCTCTCCCTAGTGGTGCTATAATGAAAACTCAGCTCTTCTGCCTCTCACCTGTATCTGTTCTCAAGGTGTGTCAAGAGATGCTGTCAGCCTCTTTCTGGTGTGCTCAAGGCTTGTATCATTTGAGCTGAATCAGAGCATGTCTCTCCCTGGGATGACAAGGCTTCAGAATCCAAGTCTGCATCTCCTCCCATTAACCCTACTCTTCCTGAGCAATGTTAAGACAAATAGTAAGTGCACAGAACTCCTTGGAGAAATTAGGGCCCCTAGTCGTAAACTGTCTCTTCAGGACAACACTGCCTTGTCCCAAGGATAAAATATAACCCTTCTCTGGGAAATCGTTAGACTAAGAGTCTAGGTCTTTGGCTTTTCTTGGCATTGACCCCATTTTCCAGTATTTGACATTCTAAACATTACTTGCATGCTTGCTGCAGAGTTCTATGAGCAAACTGGGCTTGGCAGAAGGCTGGATGGTATAAGAGATGAAGTTTCTGATGCCTGCTCCCTTGGAGCCTGTGCTCTTGTGGAGCCTCTTCAGAAGGCCATCTGGGAACTCTTGTCACAGACTATAGACTGCTTACCTGAAGGCCAACTTCAAGGAAACTTCCCAAGGAGCCCAGATTGTACCTAGAGTACAGAATCTGACTTCCAAGGATAGGCACACATCCCATACACAATCTCCCTGACTGGCAGACAAAAATATAAGAATGGATTGTGGAAGAGCAAAGTCCTCTCCTTTGGTCCATTTCCTACCCTGCTCCTGATATCACCATTTTGTGTTCCCTTGTTTTGAGAAGATGCCCATTGTCTTGGTCACCTTTCTTACATTATAACAACACACCTAAGATGCCAGCTCATATGGAGAGTGTCTGTTGACTCGAGGTTCTGGAAGCTTCAGTCTATTGTCAATTGGCTTGTTGCTTTGAAGCTGAATCTGTAATTACATAATAGATCACAGGATAGATGTATAGAAAATTAAAATAAAACACTTTGGAGCCATGAAGCAAACAACTAAAGAGAGGCCTGGGGTTCCATGGTACTCCTCAAAGGTACCCCCCGACAGACCATCTACTAGGCCCCACTTCTTAGAAGATCTACCACCTTCCAGTGGTGCCAACCAGAAAACTACGCCCTGGAAACATGGGACTTATGAGCACACTCAACCCAAATGCTAGAAGCTGGAAAGATGGCTCTGCGGTTAAGACTGTATATACTGCTCTCACAGAGGACATGAGTTAGATTCTCAGTACCCACATCAGGGAGCTCACAACTGCCTGTTACTCCAGCAGATTTGATGCCTCTGCCCTGCCCCTTCCATAGGCACCTGCACTGACATGCATATAACCATATATAGATGGGTATGCATACACATAACCTTTCTCTTAAACCTAAACCATGGCAGCTTAAAAAATATATAAGCATGTTTCTATGTAGTGTCAAGTCTAATAAGGACCCAGCAGCTTTCATTTGTCTGAATCAAATATATATTTTATATCTTGGCTTTACTTTTAATATAAAGTCTATATAGACAAGTGGATGTGTCAAAACAGTGCCAGTGAACACTCCACAGCCGGCTATTTCCAGGTCAAGAACTGACATTGCCAAAGACCCAGCTTTTGGTTCACTCTTTGTCACCACCCCCTGTGTTCATTGTACTCCTCAGAGGAACCACTCATCCCCCTGCTACAAACAGCCTGTATTAATGCTACTTGGTTTCCTGTTTTGCTTTAGTTAAAGTAGTTACATAAGTTCTCCCCTTCCTTCTCTTCCCTCCAATCCTTCCTGCGTGCCTCCCCCACTTATCTTCCCTGTCTTCCACCACTCTGCCACTCTCTCTCAAATTTATGGCCTCCATTTCTTTATTTGTCACTATATATGTGTGTGTGTACATATATATGTATACATATGTGTGTATATATATATATTTCTAAACATAAAAATATAGCCTTCCTGGTCCATTCAATGTTACTTGTATGTATATGACTTCTAGGCTAGCCCCTTACTATAGGAAAGCAGTTTGGGGTCTCTTTCCTGGGGAACACCATTTCTCCTGCTCTCAGAATTCTTTGGATACCTATAGTTCTTTATCTGGGGTTGAGGCTCCATGAAATTCCCCTTTCCATGCTATCATGTCTATTGGTGTGGTCCCTGCTTGGGTCTTGTTAATCAGGCATATTGGTGAGACTTCACATGTGTATAATGTCACCAGTTTTTTACAGACATGAAATCAGACAGTGTAATATTCCTATATCTGGCTTTTCTTACTGAGCACGGTTGGTCTCAGTTGTAGAATTTTCATTTTCATGAGGTATATACATTTAGTTTTTCCATTTTAGGATGTTTTCTCCAGAGAAGTTGGATATTCTTTTCACTTGGCAAGAGTCATTTACCAGCTGCTACTGTTCCCTCCTCCTTTAACTGGCCTCCCCCTTCCTGCTTCATCTCTTAGAAGTCTTAAAAAGCTCTAGAGACAAGAAGAAACCCAAGGTGTGATATTTGGTTTGGCTGAACGACAGTAGAAGACGCCCAGGCAGATGCTTCCTGCAGAGCTGGGTGGGGGTGGTCAGAGGCTCTCAACGTCCTGGATTCACCTGCCATTTGTCTAATATAAGCATATTGTTGTCTCCATAGGTGTGCCTGAAGCTGAAGTCACTTGGTTCAGAAATAAAAGCAATTTGGGCTCCTCCCACCATCCGCATGAGGGCTCCTTGCTGCTCACAAATGTGGGCTTCTCTGACCAGGGCCTATATTCCTGCAGGGCAGCCAATCTTCATGGAGAACAGACAGAGGGGACACAGCTCCTGATTCTAGGTAANNNAAAAAAAAAATTTCAAAACCAGTCTCAGGTGTACTGTAGGGAGTGGTGACCCACCCTTCACCTCCTTTCTCCCCCTTACTGAATTAAGAACATTAAATAGGCTCAATGTCCCTTTATTCCCTCCTCCCATAATCAGCCCTTTGAACAGAAAACACAGAATGTGGGGCCTGCCAGAGCTGAGTGTGAAACCTGGCTCCACCTTGTTGGTTAACCTTTCTGGCATTAGATAACTCAAAGTTGCTCTTCTTGCTAAACCATAGATGCTGAGGTCTATGAGAAATCTGACAATTGAGGATTGCCCACTTTGCTGGGGAATGAGGTTTATCAAATGGAGCTGGCAAAGAAAATGACTTTTAAGCCCATGTTAGGTTTTTCTTTGGAGAGCAAATGAAAAACATGGATTAAAAAGTTCTTGTATGTAGCCAGGTGGTGGTGGTTTAATACCTTTAATCCCAGTACTTGAGAGGCAGAGGCAGGTAGATCTCTACAAGTTTGAGTACAGCCTGGTCTATAGAATGAGTTCCAACACAAAGGAATCTTGTCTTGGAAAAATAGAATTTATATGTGTAAAATTTTTCCATCCATCTCCTATTAGTTTTAAGTCTGCATAAAATCTTCACATGCATGTCCTACGCATAAGAACTCCTTATTAAAAAGTCTATCACAGATCCTTGTGTAAAATAAACGTTTACAAATAGGAACAGTCCTGCCAGGTGGTAGCCCATGTCTCTAATCCCAGCACTCAGGAGGCAGAGGCAGATGGATCTCTGTGAGTTGGAGGCCAGCCTAGTCTACAGAGCAAGTTCCAGGACAGCCAGAGCTGTTACACAGAGAAACCCTGTCTTGAAAATAATAAACAAACAAACAAACAAACAGTTCCTGGGTCACCATCCACCATGATGTTTCCCCAGGACAGAGCCTGGACATCTTGCAAGTTCCACCCTCTTTGCCCATGCACCTCTACTTCCTTTCCACTGGTTCAGGAATGGATAGATGAGATAGAAAAGAAGCTTCTAGATGGTACCTTAGCCTTTACTAATAGAGCAATAGTTAGAGCCCATATGCTGACTTTCTCACCAAGAAAAAGCTGTCATTCTAAGAGCAGGAAGCAAAATATGAGAAATAATAATTAGGTGTCACACCTGTGCACATCAACGTCCATTGTGGCTCTTTTCTGGGGAAACAAACTTTACACTTCAATTTTCACACCCGCAGCTGATGATGAACCCTCGCCCCTGCCCACTCAGATTTCAGGGGCCCAGCTGTGGTTTCATCTCGCTGGTGGCTGCGTAAACCTCCAGACTTCATAGGAAGCCACAGAACATTGGCTCAGAGAAAAGGAGGATGTCAGTGGTTTTCTTCTGGGTTCCATCAACTGCACTGTAATCCTGGGGTCACGCTAAGTGACAGTCCCTGGTGGGGTTTTCCTCCCTGGTAGCCCTCTCTTGCTGCCTCTGCTAACAGAGATGGAAGCCTGGGAGTGCTACTGTGATGTCAGCAGTGAAGTATTTTCTCTGATCCAGTTCTTACTGCATCCCAAATAGAGTATGGCCATGAATGTGGCTGAAGAGCATGGTACCTTCCCCATTATACTCAAACCTCCCAAGAAAATACAATCACTGTTCAGATCTCTATAAGAAGTCTTGGTTCAATTAACAAATGGCAACATAGAAATATTTCCTTTTTTATCAGTGACAATATGGCTTAGTTTGTGTATATATATATATAAACTTTTATTTTTTACATACTAATCCCAGTTCCCCCCTCTCCTCCCTCCCACTTCCCCCCAACTTCCCCTCACCCCACCAACCTCCCCATCTGTTCCTCAGAGAGGGTAAGGCCTTTCATGGGGAGTCAATGAATTCTGTCATATCACCATGTTGAGAAAGGACCAAGGCCCTCCCCCTCATGTCTAGGTTGAGCAGAGTTTCTCTTCATAGAAAATGGGCTCCAAAAAGCCAGATCATTCATTAGGGATTGCTCCTGGTCCCACTGTATGGTTTAGTTTTTAAAGGGGAAATTTTGTATATCAAACTGAAGTTTCACACCAAGTCCTATGGCTTAACTTGTAGTCTAAAAGTTTGATGTGGAACGATATGGGCATTCATTTTTTCGGTCATTCATGTGGGCAGCTGACAGATATTTGTTAAGTGTTATCTCTAAGCCCAAGTTAAGTGGACACTGGTAGAGCTTGAGGGGAAAATGAGGAGGTGTCTGCCACTGGAGAATTCACATTTGCCCTGGGAAGGAAAAACAGGCACACACATTCACACAAAGAATTGCCGTAGAAGCTACAGAAACATAAGCAGGGGCTGACATTTGGCCCAAAGAGAATAAAATGTTTCTCAGATGAGACTAGCGTTCCCTTTTTGCTTTTAATAAATACATAAAGGAGGAGGAGGAGAGGAGGAGGAGGAATAAAGACACTGACAATGGCTGTTTACTCAAAGAGATCTTTATAACAAGGCAGCTAAGGCCCAGTAGGCTAAGGACTAGCTTAAGTTAATCAATGGCACAGCCACAGTTCAAACTGTGGGTTCATAAATGTAAGCATGTTTTCCCTATGAAAGTGGTTGAGTGTCCTATGTTTCTTAATCATTTCACCACTGTCTTCTCTCTGTAATGGTCTTCCTCAAAGGCAGAAAGATAAAAAGGTTGCTCTTTAAGTAGACACCATCAACATTCATGTACATGTCTAATGCATACTAACAAAATGTCAAGCACATTAGGGGCCTGTCCATACCTACCACTGAAGACTTCAGTCCTGATTCCTTAGAAGCATGACACCCCACAGTAACGTCTCCCTGCCCTTTTTATCTGGGTCCTGCTTGGGCATGAGAATTACACCCCAAAGCAAATGTTCACAACTAAATTGCCTCACACTGAAAAAGACACTTATACAAATCCTTTTAAATAAGTCCTTGGATAATATTATAGCTATGGAGACAGTTACAAATTGCCTCATTTCTAAGGATCTTATGAGTTAAGTAAAAAAATGGTGGAAAACTATTTATCTCACACCTTGGCATATAGTAAATGCTAAAATTGTCCTTTAAAAAAATACCATCTTTGTAACATGTTTCAATTTATCAATATTGTTAGAAAGAGCCAGTGGGTGTGTGCTTGGAAGCGGTAGAAAATGAGAACTTCTGAAATTCACAGGCCTGGTTCTTATTACAGACCTTGTTATTCCAGGCATCAAATATTAACTTTGAAATTCAGACTCACCTTCATAGGTATACCTTCTTTCTAGGAAAAATGAAGTCAATCGCAACTGCGCCTATCTTACGCATGGGGGTACTTGCCTATTCTCTGTCTCCTTTAACACAGCCCTCATGCTCTCACCTCCCGATTCCCCATCTGTCTTCTCCCAGATCCCCCACAAGTCCCCACACAGTTGGAAGACATCAGGGCCTTGCTCTTAGCCACTGGACCGAACCTTCCTTCAGTGCTGATGTCTCCTGTGGGAACACAGCTGGTCCTGGATCCTGGGAATTCGGCTCTCCTTGGTGAGTCCAACCCTCTGAAACATTGGGCAAAAGTCCAGGGCTGGACAGGATTTATGGATGGGTGACTGCCTGCAGGTGGGAGGGGGGCAGCAGTGGGGGGTGGCCAACAGGAAATCACTAAATTGCCTACAGAATCCAGACTCACCAGTGGAAATTTGGCTGACTTTCCACACGAGGTGAGTGCGGCTCTCAGTCTGGACTCCAGTTTGTCTGGATTCCAATATGGCCCCTCTTGGGCTGATGCCACGGCCCAGACCCTCTCCTTCAGGGGGACTCACTGAACTCTGAGAAGGGGTAGCAGAGAAGAACCCCTTCTGTGTCTCCTCCCCACCATGAACCCTCTAACCTTTTACTCCGAAACAGCGAGAATGAGCTTTTAAAGACAAAGCCATAGTGTTAGTACCCTAGAAGCCAGCAATTTTGTCTAGACCAATTCTCTCCATGCAGAGTCTACAGCCAGCCCAGACAGACTTCCCGGGGCAAATTCTCCCTGTTTTGGAGCACTGGGGAACCAAGCTATAGCCTACACAACTGTTACTATTCCGTAGCAGTCTTTTCTCTGCCTCTGAGTTCCGGGCTCCTCACTCTGGAATCATGGCCTGAGGCACAGAAAGGACAGGGTTATGCATATAAGAGAACAGGAGTTGGGCGGTGGTGGCGCACGCCTTTAATCCCATCACTCGGGAGGCAGAGGCAGGTGGACTCTGTGAGTTCAAGGCCAGCCTGGGCTACAAGAGCTAGTTCCAGGAAAGGCTCCAAAGCTACAGAGAAATCCTGTCTTGAAAAACAAAAAAAAAATTAATTAATTAATTAATTAATTAATTAAAAACGCTGCCTCAATCAAAAGTTTTATTTTAATAGCCATCCCATCTTTCTAAATAAAACCCAGACTTTTCCTTGTACAGTTCTCTGTTAGACATTAAACATTTAAAAATGTACTTATTTTTATCAAGTAATCTGCTACTATACAATTATTATTAGTATTTCAGCAATAATACAGAATTCGAATGTCTCAGTATACATAAGAAGCAAAGTGAAGCACCATTAATACTTTATGAAGTAGCCCAGTAGGGATTAGACATACTCTAAGCAAAAACATGGAGAAATTGCAAAGAAAATTTTGTGTCTGAATAGTTGTAAATAAGGTATGTTGATGGGAGTGTACAGAGACAGGAAAAGGCACATAACAATACTTTCTGGACTTACATTTCAGGACTTTTGGGAACATTCAAACTGATCTGTGCAAATTACCATTCAACTCAACAATTGGTTAATAGATATTAATAAATGTCAGGAATTTCCGGTATATTGAAGGACACTGTGATACACTGATGAATCCAATAGACATCCAGTCTTATGTAGTGTACAGATTAAAAATGAAAATAAGATATTGAACATCCAAATTGACAATAAAATGGAATTCTATAAGATTATTAAAAATTGGCAAAATGTTGGAAAAATTGTGAACTACTTACCCAGTGAGGTCAAATTAGTCTGTGAAATACAGAACGGTATATTTGGAGTCCTAACTTTATATCTTTACTATAAAGAGGGAGAGACACACTAGTACTATTGATTCTAATGCTAGCTACAGAAGTCCCATCAATATGATCTTACAGCAATAAGGCTTGGCGTGAGAAAGGGAAAGGGCTAATGGAGGCTTTGGCTCAACCAGAATTGTATGTAGAAGACAAGTACACATAAGGCAAAGTTCCTTACAACGCAGGGAATCCCGAGGAGTATGAAGGTACTCAGGGCAGAATTATAAAAGGAAAGTAGTAATAACAAGTTTCCATCTCCACATTAGATACAAGAGAAGGCAAAGCTTTGGACTGTTAGAAAAGTCGATCAAGTGTGAATATCACATCTATCTCTCCTGCTTTCTGTATCTTCAAACACTTTTTGCACCTCAACTCATGTTTGGGATTCAAAGATGATCAAGAGTTTCGCACATGTAAGAGTACATTTGTATACATGTACATGTGCACATGCACACATGATGCACCATGATTTTATTCCCTTTAGCTCAATGCTTACTATTTAAAATTTCCTAAACTTTTGTTTCTTTGTCTCTCATACTGTGAATTATAACTACAAATAAAGATTCTCTAAAGGGATGAAGTTAGTGCCATCATGTACCTATGTCGCCTTGAAATTACAGCACTATTTAACTAATGTTTAGTTATTATATAATTAAATATACAATTTAATGCAGAATAAATTATTCAGAGGGCATATGAGTGAGGATGTAACACATTTCTGAGCATATTCCCTGGAAATTGTGCCTAGTGCAGCATTTTCAAGTTGGATGACAATAAAATCTTTAAGTTCATGTTTTCTTTATGATTTTGAAATAAAGTAGAGAGAATTGAACTGACCATAAATTCAAAGATTGAATTTACTTTGTTATTTAAATAGCAATCATCAGTAATGAAAATGTACAATTAGATGTTGACTTCCATAGGGTTTTTTGTTTAATAGATAAGTAATTCAGTTATATGAAAGAATAATTTTCATTCCAAACTAAATTTTATATCTGAATAATTTGATTAGGCATGAAATTATTATTTGATTTTAGATAATATATAGATCTGCTTGTTTATCTACATATCACAAGAAGCAGTGTAGTGGTATGTTATTTGTATTTTGATAAATAAATCTTGCCTGAAGACCAGAGGCAAAGCTAAAGCCTCTAGAGATCAGGCAATAGTGATGCACACCTTTAATCCTAAGATTTGGGAGACAGAATCAGATGGATTTCTGTAAATTCAAGGCCATCCTGGGCTACACAAGCTCAATGCAGAAATAAATTCAGGTGGTGGTGGCTTACACACTTAATCCCAGTTTTAGAGAGTCACACACCTTTAATTTCAGCACTAAAGGGAATATAAAATGGGAGGAGAGAGAGGTTTAGTCTACTTAGTTTGCAGTTGTCCAGCCTTGGTATAGAGGTAAGACTTCTCCAGTAGCTTGGTTGCCTTCATTTTCTGGTTTTCAGGTTGAAACCCAATTTCTGTCTATGGGTTTTTATTATTCATGCTACAAGACAGTATAGCATAGCTGCCAAACTTTCTTACAATGGCTAGTGAGAGAATTTGTTAAATAAGTATTCTTTTAAGATTATGAATATCAAATTATTTTTGATTCCTGTGAAGTTTTAATGAACATACAAAACTTATTCATATAAATGATATCGATGAATCTACAATGTTTATATTTATTAGAGATTTTAGTTATTTATTTCATGGAAAGAAGAACATCTGATGTCATGTGGTCTAAGAACTTCTCAGAGCCCAGTATTGGTGGGCACCTGTCCATTCAGGCTAGTCCTCTGTAAGTAACATGAAACTTATAATGCCATTTACAAATGCCCATGTATATTCTAGAATATGCAATGTGCAGCTTTTTAAAATTCACACTGAAAACAGAGTCATCTATGACAGTGTTAGTGAGTGGTGATTTAGATAAGATAAACTCGTTAGATGCAACAATAAATTCTACAAGCAGCTGAAAGTCGTAACAAAAATGTCATGGTGTCAGGTTTGATACTTGCCACATACAGTGTTCCACACAGTGGGACCTCATGTCCTATCAATGGAATGGGATAACAATACCTTAAAATTCTTATAAAACATGAAAAACTTGGCATAAATTTAGCAAAGGGTCTGGAACAGTAGTTATTTATTCAAGTTTTCCCGTTGGAATTCCTGGTTCCTCAGGCCTTCTTCTAGCAAGAAACAATATACCTGAAAGAACTTCCTGTTAATTGAAATACAGTGCTAATACGTTCAGAAAACAACAATATTTTTTTTATTGGTAATGAGTTCACCCAAGTCTTTCTTTCTAGGTTAAAACCATAAAAGCAAAAGTACCGGAGTCCTACATTGTGAGTTCACCTCTGGAAGTACCCATTTGTTCCAAGGACGGCAAAAGTGACAGAGGCAGCATCGATCCCAAATGGAATATCCAGCTGGGAGATCAAGGCTGACACAAAACCCCAGTTATCTAATGAACTCGAGAATTCATAGATAATAAGAGAGGTACCAGTCTTTGTGTCTCAGTACTTTCCATAATAGAATTCAACCATTTTCTGGAAGATGACAATTTTATTCTTTAGAGTGTTTATATACCACACTTTCTTTACCGCTTACCTGTTGATCTGAACCTAGGATAACAGATAAAAGATTGTGTGTGTCGGGGGGAGGGGGGGCAGGCAGAAGAAAGACAAGGAGAAGATATGTGACCAGAAAGAAGAAGAAAAGAGAAGGAAACCGAAAGGAGAGGATGGGGTGGGGATAAAGAGAGGAAGAGTATATGATATATTTAAATTTTCTCTAGGAAACTAGCACTGTGTTAAGTGAACAGTTGCTTGTAAAAGTATTTTATGTTATAGAAACTTTAGGAGTCTGAAAAAGTCTGAAAGGAAGCTAAATTCCCCTAGCGTATACATAGGATGTTGATGTTCACTACATACGGGTCAACAATGGGGAGAGATGGATGGCCAGGTTGCAGAATTTGATGGGATTGGCAGAGATGGTGTTTTGATTGGGGAGGAGATCACACAGTTACTACACAGCTTTTATCCAGACATCTGAGATGTGACGCAGAAGAGGCACTGTGAAGAGACGTCCCACTGGGAGACAAAACATGGATGAGTAAATATTCTGAGTGTCCACAGAGAACACTGTAGGTGCTGACTTGAGTCACTTCTGAAGGAAATGAGTGAGACTTCTTGACACTCCTTGGTGAGTGACACAGACTGCATCTTGGAAACACAAGGGTACAGCAGCCTTCAATCTGGCAGCCTCCCCAGATCCTCTCTGCTGGGACCTTCCTCTGACATGACCTGCCAGGTGTTCCTTTGGAAGGAAAGTTTGAGAAATTCCGTATGCAAATTCTCTGGGGTTAGTGTTTAGGGAAAAATAATAAGTGGGGGAGTTAAAGTGTTAATCCATGTTATATTCGCTGCCAGAGAAATTAGGTGAAAGTGCTAATCTTTAACTCTTGTGTATCCGAGATGTGTTTTCTGTCTAATGTCATGCCCCATTGAGCCTACTATAAATATATGTCAGTAATATTTAATTTCAGCATGCCTCATCACACCTTAAGATTCCAGAAATCCTCTATGAAGAAGAAAATTTAAACCTAGGGAAAGCTTGAAATTAGAGAACACATTTTCTCAAAATTACTGAACAATTTATTAGCCTCAGTACACCGTTTATTTTATGTATTATAGTGTCAACTAAAAAGAATTACTGAGATATTCTATGAAGTTTATGGTATTTATGAAATAAATACCTTATAATAAACTTAGACTTAAATTCAGATATTTTTAACTAACCAAGTACACTTAAAATGCAGATTTGCAATTTGTTAATAAACAGCCTCAAAAATGTTAACATTAGTTCAAGACTAGTTAGCTAAAAATATTTTTTGAGACATAGTCTCACTGTGTGTCCTTGGTTGCCCTCAGACTTTCTGTATGAACTGGACTGGCCTTGAACTTACAGAGATCTTTCTTTTCTGTCTTCTGAGTGGAGTGCTAGGATTAAAGGCATGTGATACCAAGCCTGGATAGTTTTAATTTCTTTAGTTCTATTATGAAACATCTATGATGAGATTATTTCTTGAGATTAAAGACAGCTGTGGCTTCATGCTTTTAATAATAGATATGGAATTACATTGCTTATAAATTTCATTTTAGAGTCATTCAAGGCAGTTTGACATTTGATATGGTCAAGGCTTAGATGTACATTAATGACGATGTATTTATATTTAAGATCCTTGTTGTATACTATGCAAAGACCTAAGAAGTTTTGTGTGTGTGTACCATCTCAATTTTTCACAAGTAAATCTTTGAAATTCATGGTTTTATTACTCAGTTAAGACTCTCAATACTATTACACTGGATCTTTTAACTTATCATATTGAAACCAATCTCCTAAGTTTCTTCACTAGACTGATCCTCTTAGTTGAAAACACAGAGCTTTAAGAAGGAATTAAAAAAAGAAAATATCAAAACCAACTGATAAACTAAAAACTTAAAAAACACTCCATTTCATTTCTTTAAAAAGTATTTTATTCTTGTTATTGAGACTTTCATACACATAATGTATCTTGATCAATTTGACTCTTCATGCCTCTCATTGACCTCCTCTCCTACACCACCCACTACGACTCCCTCCCAATTTCTTCTCTCTCCCACTCACTAACTTTTATTTTTCAGCCCCACCAAGTCCACTTAGTGCTGCCAGGACAGTCTGTGCATGGGTGTTGGACCATCTACTGATGCATGGGTAACACCTCAAGGCTCACATCTCCAGAGACAACGAACTCTTCTTCTACCTGATATCAATTATAAATCTTCAGCTCGGCATAAGGCTTTATGACTTCCTTTCCCCCACGCTGGGTCATATGTCTCTTGAGCTTCTGTATGTCTTGTGCATGCTCTTATCTCTGGCTCTTAGAATCTGCTCTTTCAGGATGATCCTCACCTCTGAAAAGAGAGGATGTGATATAGAGATGTTCCATTTGGGTCTAGCACTCTACAATCTCTTAATTAGTTCACTCTTAACTTGTCAGTCACTTAGTTCAGTTTACTAAGAAATGCTAATAATTCTACCTTGGAAACATTGGAATATAAGCAAGCCTCAACATCTCCATTCTACTTGGGTTCTGGAGCCATTATTTGACTCTCTGTCTTTCTCATTATTGAAATTAATTACTAATCTTCTGCTCTTAATTTATTACTTGCTTTAATCTTGTCTGCAAATGTCTTTGTTTGTTTATGTTTTCCAGTGTAGTCATGGCTATTCTATATGATAACTCATACAGTGCCCCTTTTCTACTCAATGTTCTCTGGTGAAAACTCTAGTGTTTTCTACTGGATTAAATGTCAGACCTTACAATAGTCAGTGAGACACTGGAGCCTGGGATCCACGGTTACTCTTGTATTTCTTGTGGTCACTTTATTGTGACCACTACACTGGCCACGTTTCATGTTGTCATGCATACCTTTTGATGTAGGAGGGTCATCTGTCTATGTGTTACTTTCATTGGTTAATAA
>LOEQ01002325.1:113023-125417 GCA_001685075.1 Bramus lutescens | reverse complement strand
GTGCGGGAGCTGGGCTGGACGAAAAGCAGGGCCCGCTCCCCCTTATTACTACAACCTTTGATGGACTCTTGACCTGGAAGGTCTGTTCTTCACTTACCATTCCTTATCAGGTGTTTCCTTTATTTGTTCTTTCCCTGAATTTGTATGGAACACCCCACTAAGACTGTGAAGTCATATTCCTCCCAGCAAGTGTTAAGCCTGTTTTATTTTTACTGCAACAGGATATATTTAGCTTTGTGAGAGCAAATGTTGCAGTGGGCAAAAATAAGTAACCCAAAAGGATTTTATTGCAGCAGGGGACACAAACCCTCCAAACTGCCTGAATTCTATTTTACTGAACTAAAAGCCTCAAGAGGTTTAAGAGCTGAAGTAGGAAGGATCTTAGGCCAGGTTTGTATACAAATTGGTCTTACCCTAAAGAAAAATGCAATCCCTTAAATCTTCATGGTAGGGAGAAGTTTTATAACATTAGCCGTCAAAACCAGGCACTACTCTCCCACGGAAACCTGGAGGCAGGGGCTCTATGTTTCTTCACAACTATATTTCAAAATATGAAAAGAATTACATTTCAAAGCAAGATAGTGCTATGTTGTAAAACAGTCAAAAGACTCTGAGAAGATTTATATCTCTAAGAGGAAGAGAAAGAATTTACACTTTTACGTTTTCTGAAGTAAATGATCCAAGAAAAGGAACATAGAGAACTCTGTGCTCAGGCCATGAGGAGTCTATATGTGAGGAAAAAAGTGATCAGAAGCCTAGAAAGAAAAAGTCAATGACTCCATCTTTTATTGCTGTTTAGCCTTCCTTTGGACTATGCATACCATACAGATGGGACTATCTCCTCTGCCTTATTCACTGCTATTAAAAACAAAGAAACAAAAAGCTAAGCAAGGTGGCATGTGTTTGTAATCCCAATACTGAAGAGGTACAAATAGGCAGATCCCTGGGACCCTTCTCCAGCGAGTTTCAGAGCAATGAGAGACCCTGTCCAATAAAACAAAGTATGTGACTCAACAAAAGAAGGCAAAACAAAACAGCTTCATGTTTGAAGCAGATGGAATTATGACATGTAGGCAAGTACAATAAAGTTGTCCCACACTAGCTCAGAATGGAGTATAATAAAGGGTTCTTTATTTAGGCTAGACTCACAGATCAACAGTCCTCTGCATGAGCAGGAAACAGGAACAGAATCCAGCAACCAAGTGAGTGCACTTGTTTCTACATCAGTTTATATAGTACCTAAGGCCATGCCCAAAGTGGGCCAGCATCTCAAAGGCCATTGGCTGAAGGAGTTCCCCCAGCAAATACACTTGAATAGCATTTTATACTGAAAACCCTTGGTTTTGAACACAAAAAGGATATTAGATCCAGCAAGGTTTATCAGATGTCACATAACTAGTTAAATAACTAGAAATAACTGTCATCTCCCCTGGTGCTGTGCTAAGTACTGAACAGAGTCCTCTGCAAGTGCTGGTACACAGTCTCGTGTGGCCCAGGACCGCCTGTGTCACGGTTGGGTTCTCATTGACTTTGTTTTCCGTGTAATTTTAAAAACCCGTCTCCTGGTTCTCACAGAAAGGACAAGCCTAGTCGGAGAGAAATTCGTATTCCCACTGTCATTTAACACTATCTCTAGGAACAAAGCCACTCTATTATCCAAATCCTAAAACGCTTATAATCAGAACAGTCACACTTCAGCCATCAACAAAGGGTTAATCTTCCTGATTCCCTCTTAATTGGTCTTAATTCTTAATTCATGAACTATAAAGAGCTTTAAAAACAGACATACAATTTTTTTCTCCTCGAGAAAAGAAGGATTACAACACAATTTGACATACCATGAAAAATTCATCAGCAAAATAGCTTCTTTTCTACTAAAAACATAAAGAAGTCAATGAATTTTCATTGCCTTGTGAAATACTTAATTGAAACTCCCGTCTGTCCTCTGGAACCCTCTGGAGGAAATTTATGTGAATAATGAATAAAACCGCTAAAATGACAAAATTGGATCTGAAATTTAGTTGCCAAAAAGACCTTCCCCCAGTGCTCTGTGGCAGTGCAGACTCATCTCAAATCTACATCTTAAAGGATAGACAGGTGGACTACTTGAGTAGTCTAAATTTCTTTTATATAAAGATTACATAAATTATTCCTATTCTTTGCATTTTAAGAAACAAAATGATATCTAATAGGTTATAAGAAGACATTGAGAAACGAATTAAATAAAGCCACCAGAAATAAATGAATTTTTTATTAGATATATAAATCTTCTGTTCTTTTATTAAGTCCTTCAAAGATTTATTAAATTTTCCCTGATTTGAGAAACACTGTAGAACTGTAATGAAAAAGATGGATGGATTTTAATTCAGTGTTTATAATGATCCAATGGGTTGATTGTAACATTTTGATGTAGAGGATATAGAGATAGTATAAAAAAGACTTATTTTTAAATTACATTTTTGGGAGTTATAGTAGGTTTTTCAGCACATTTAATTGTCATTAGACACTGAGTTTTCTCTTTAATATCTTACTATCAATGATCAATTTTTAATTCCAATGAATTACAAGGGGTACAGTTACAAAAAAAACTCTTCAAAATGTATCTGAAATAAATTACGTGAAAACATCACATTCCTGCTATGTGTACACCTACAGGCACATTCAATACATAAAATAGTGTTCTTTTACTGTAATTCTATTTTTGAAAATGTTCTTTGCTGTGGTGCTCTGCTAATTCAGGCCTAGAGTAAAACATCTCCATTTTCAGCTAAAATTTAGACGATGCTTTCACAAAGCTCATTTCTTTTTCTGTCACTGGCGTTTTGACATGTGCGTGGAGATATAAGCGTGTCACAAAAATTAAAAATTTGCATTTCAACTTTCTTCTGGGAAGGTAGCAGGTTGCCATGTACTTTGGTTTGAGGTACTGATCTGGTCTTTTTGCATCCAACTTGCTGCCAGTACTCATGTTCCAGATGCTAGCAAAACTTCCTCTTGTCTTCACTTACTCACTGGGCAGATGAGTAGAAAGGTACCACATGTGAGGCTCCTATGGTAGGTCCTGAGCGTCAAACTTCTACTTAAAAAGTCTTCATCTGGGGAAAATAGAAAAATAAGCAAACCAATACATGAATATACATGTTACATGCTAATAAGTGCACTGAGACTAAAGAATTAGGAGAGAGTCACACGGGATGTTAATCTCTTGAAAAACGGCTTATGTGATGACCAAGACAAAGTGAAGATTTAAATGGTATCTATGCCTTCTTTATGAGGCCAATAGGGCTAGGATGAAACGGCTGATAGTCATCAACAATAGGGCTTCAGGTTCTAAGCTCACAGCTGCTGAATGGATTTTTCCTCCAAGTGCAGGCAGTCAGGAGAGGAAGAGTGTTGAGCAGCCGTGTTAATGTGTAGTTAGTATTTCTAATGATGGGTTGAAGTGGTTTTGGGGAAAGACACTTCAAAAGTACAAAAGTGGGAGTTAGCGATGAAGCTTGGTGACAGTGCCCTGGCCTTTCATGTGAGAGACCCTGGGTTTTATCTCCAGTATTATTTACAGAATGGAGCCATGCATTCTCCTCTTGCCGGTAAAATCACTGGTGCGCTGTTGGAGACTGATACCTTAGAATTACTTCACATACTGGGTCTCCAGAGAGACTAGGCTCAAAAGCTGATGAACCTGTAATCGTACTGTAAGCACATGAAGCTTGAATAGGCAGCCCAGAGAACACAGCAGCCCAGAAAGCAGTGCCTCCTGTGTTCCATCTGTTTCACACAGATCAGGGACCAAGGTAAGAAACTGGGCTTCACTGATGAAAAATTATATCTAAACATTGAAAAAATTCAAAATTATAAGAATTTGTAAATAGAAAAGAGAGAAAAAAGAAAACATTGAGCATTTGGGTCGACTAAATGCCAGGTCTAACAACACTAGCCCTAGATTTTATGACTTAAAAAAAGGAAAAAAAAATATGAAATATAATAATAAGTTAATTTTCTTAGATCTTGGGAGAAGAAGTTTTAACAAGGAACAAAATTTAAAGTATTCCTTTACTTAATTGTGTAGTTCTTACTGTGAAATAGCTTGGGATGCCAGTTTGTTTCTAAGTAACAACTGATTGAGGTTCTGTATTTGGATTATAAAATTCTCACTTTGATTAAATTTTCTTAAACAGTGAAAAATAAATAAAGCACTGGTATAAGTCAAGCTTTATGGCTTCTGCTTGTGATCCCAGCACTCTGGAGGTTAAAGGAAACGAATTAATGGTGGCCTGAGTGGCTCTGTGGCTTTCGCGTTGGCTCTGGCTACAGAGTGAGATTCTGTCTCAAAAAAATAAAACATAATAAATAAACAAACAAAAACAAATAATTAATAGAAAGGAAGGAAGGAAAGAGAGAAAGAAAAAGAAAGAAAGAAAGAAAGAAAGAGAAAGAAAGAAAGAAAGAAAGAAAGAAAGAAAGAAAGAAAGAAAGAAAGAAAGAAAGAAAGAGAAAAAGAAAGAAGAAAGAAAAAAGTCTGAAAAAATTCAAAGCTCAAGGCTGGAAATCACCTAGCATATTGATAGAATTGTCTGAGTTGGTAGACATGAAGGTGATAAAATATGGTTCGAACTTGACTATATTTTGCAACTTTGTTGACTGATTAGACACACAATGTGAAAAATATACCAGTGATCACACCAACTTTGAAGGATAAGCAGCGGAGCCGCTGGAGTTCGCTACTTAACAACGAGACAGATTTGGGAAGATCACTTTGAGGTTTTCTTTGGATATCGTGCCTATTAGACCTCTAGGGGATTACAATAGGGATTTGGGCAAAATAGAGATTTGGGTAATAACAGTAAAAACTTTTATTCACTAGACCTTTAGCAAGATGTACTACTTCTAATTTTTTCCTTCTCCCTGTCTTTATAAATTCCCATATCATACTATGTCACCAATTCAGAAAGAATGGTCTACAAGAAACAAGTTAAAAGTGGAAATGTACAGTTGTATCTACGGAGGTATAAGTGAATTTTTAAAGACATAAACTGCATGAAGTAAAAGTCATAGGCAGAGCGTGAATGATAGCTATATCAAAGCTTAAAGGCTAAGTGGAGCCAGTACTGCTTAAAAAAATCATTGACAATGCTGACTCATAGAAGAAGGAAGGAAAAAAAAAACAACAAAATTTCGGGAAAAAGTGATTGCTTAAGAGCAGGCATGTTAGCTTCAGTTCCTTTAAAGGAAGAGTCCGAGATAAGGATTGAAAAAGAGAAAAAGGAAAGAATGTATTTAATGGGCTAACATATGGAAAATGGTGCCTTAGTATAATACATAGGCAATAAATATTCAAAACCATTTTTTTCTTGTTTTTATTTTTCCTATGTCACATCAAGAGTCACCTGGTAAAAGGGAATCTCAGGTAAGGGATTGCCCCTGTTAGATTGGTCTATGGTCCTATCTGTGGGTAAATGTTTTGATAAATTATTGGTGTGGGCTGGCCTACACCTTTGGGTAGGCAACCATGAGTCCTAGGAGAAAGCTGCCTGAGAGTGACCCAGAGAGAGTGAGCCAGTGAGCAGCACCATTGCCCCTATGGTTTCTCCACCAGGTTTCTGCTTTTCCTTCTTGCGCTCCGTGATGGACTAGGACCTGGATGTATATGCCAAACAAGCCCTTTTTTCTGCAAGTTGCTTGTGGCCATGCATTTTTTGTTTTTAAATCATAGTAACAGAAAAGCAACTAACTCAATTTATCAATGATAATTCTTCGTAACAGTGGAATTGAAGGAAGATTTCATTATTCAGTATCCAACTGGTTCTGGAAATTGACTTCTTTACCTAGATTTTAGTAAGAATACTTTGCATTCTAAATCAGTTTTTAACCCCTCTTCAATACTGTATATTGTGATATATGATATTTTCAGGTAATTAATTAGAAAAGATATGCAGGTGATGAGAACTTTTAGAGATTTTCTGCATCTGAAATAAATTGAATCTACTTACTTGCCCCAATAATTCATTGTTGATTTAAAAAAGCCTCTCTTTGTATGTGTTTTCTGACATCTGAGAACTCTCGAATTATCCCAATGGGACGTTTTGAACTCATTCTGATTCATCCCTCAGACAGTTGCTGTCAACTTTTATGGTAGGCAAACAGGTGGTCTATTTCTAAGCTGAGCATACAATTCAGAGCCTACATCTGAGGAAGGAAACCTGTGGAGAAACAGAGAACATTTCCTCCAGCTCCTGTTTCACCGTTCCACAAAATGAGAGGTGGCCTGAGATGCCTGCCCCATCAGTTTGCACACATCCAGGAACTTAAGCCTGGTTATTTAGTGTCTTGCAGCTTTCTGCCACATTCCTTACAATACAAAATGTACACAAGAAAAGGAGGTTGTGTTTTGCCTCGTATCTTGCCACTTTTTGTGATCAAATTCTGTTATTTCCAAGTCTGAAAGATATGTAGAAACATCCTTACATTTTTTTTGTACCGCACTCATTTATAAAGCATTTCTATTTTTTTTTTCAAAAGAAAATCTAGTCTCTTCTAGATAGAGTCAGGGATCTAATAAAAAGCAACTAGGGGAGAACCCCTATTTGACAAGTGCCACACTTGTGGAATATTGCTGCTGCTATCACGGAGTACTTCATGCACTGTCTCATTTATTTGACTTTAACCTCCATATGGAAAGAATACCAGTAAGGAAAAAGGAAAGCTAGGCTTTAAAGACAATGTAATTAGATGATCAGTTCATGTCTTTAGCAAATGTCTTTGTCACTGATTTCTACAACTTCAATGAATTTGCAGGCAACTTGAAAAAGTATTTGAGTCATGTCTATCTGTCATTTATAAAAGTACTGACCGTTCTAGATATTTTCATGTTTATTTTGTCCCAACTGTATGTGTGAGGAGTACTAGTGTCTTGTTAAATTCAACTCAAAAGCAGAACATATTTCTACTATAAAAAACTGGAATGGTTATTTTAATATGTCCTAGGAGTCCCTTAGAAATGTTAATACCATCTGCTTCCACCAGTTACTGGATGAAGGCTCACTGATGACAACTAGGGTACTCACCAATCCGATTACAAGGTGAGGAGCTCGGTCCTACCTCAGCTTGATGTGCCATGCTTTATTCAAGCTCATGACAGACCTGCCCCTTTATGAATGGAGGCAGAGGAGTGGATGGGAAGAGGAGATGGGAGTGGGAGGGAGAGAATGAGAGGAAAGAAGGGAGGAGAAACTGTAGTCAGTATGCAAAATAAATAAAACATGTTAACTAAATAAAATAAAATTTTTAAAAAGACCAACTTCTGAAGTTAAAAAAAGAAATGTTTTTTGTTTTTATAAGAGTTAATATTTATTATGATTGAAGTAAGTTGACTTATTCCAGTAAAATATGCACAGTACAATTTTTGATAATGTAAGTATGCATATTAAGAAATGCATATCCTTTTCTAATCTAGACTGAACCATTGTGACATTTTTATATCCATCTCTCTTTTCCTTATTATAATTCCTATACACAGCAACCCAAAATAATCTTTCAAAAGCAGATACCATCCGAAGAACCAGGAAAGAGCCATTAGCAGACTGAAAGCTGACTGACAATTAGAACTGCAAAGAGAAGACGAGTTGTCGTCTCCATGGGATGAAATGAAGCAAGGAGATTCTGGATCAAAGTTGACTGAGAAATAATGGCTGCAGCCTGTGAGGGAAAGTTGAATTAAGTTAACAATAAAGGTACATATGGAAGAACACTAAAGACAGAGTCACTGACTTATCACATGATTGGCTCTTACATATGGGGAATGATGCACCAACCAAGCTTTATATGAATCTCAACCCAGGTGACAGAGATAATAGAGAAGACAGGAAATTCAGATACTGAAAAATAAAAGTTAAGCTTCACGTTTGTTCTGGGAGTGAAGTGATCATGTCAATTTAGGATGGATTGCATCTCTGGTCATAAATCGAAAATATGCTTCAACAGGTTTATAGAACTATAAATATTAAAATAATATCTAGACATTCTGGATTTAGAAAACAGTGACATTAAATCAATAGAAAGACTAAAGTATAACTATACAGCTGACATCAATATAAAGGGATGAAATAAACATAAGAGCAGGAAATAAAGTAAGATATCAAGCTCATTAAATGGGCTTCAAGTATATGCCATTGATCCCTAGATCTCATTATTTTACCTCTGTATAAGCAAAATACAATACAGACACTAAGTGAGAATAAAACAGAGTTTATCTACTGTGGATGAGCAATGTTGATCAGCAATGGGACTGATTTAAATGAGGCTATTACAATAAAGACCATTATTTAAAAAAAAAAACCTAACCAAAAAAATGAAGAAGTGAATGAATGTGAGGTGTTGGTTTCTAGAAAGACTAAATATAGTAAAACCGCAACTGTCTCAAGGCAATATGCTGACAAGTATATCCTCATTACCAGTCTTTCGGGGGAGTATAAAACTTTCATCAACTAGCTGGGCATGGTGGCATGTGCCTTCAATCCCAGCATTTGGGAGGCAGAGGCAGATGGATTTCTGTGAGTTTGAGGCCAGCCTGGTCTACAAAGTGAGTGCCAGGACAGCCAAGGCAACACAGAGAAACCCTGCCTTGGAAGAAAAAAAAAACATCAATTGAAACAAACTTCTAGAGAAGAAATAAGCTTTTTTTTCCTTAAGGTATAAATGTTAGACTTGCTCTCCATGTTGTTGAACTATAAGATAAGCATCAAACATAGGTGATATTATATTTAAGCATAAATAAGAGACAATACTCTCTCAATTTTAGTGTATTAATTCTAACTTATTAAAATTAAGTGAAGAACTACTAATAAAAACAATAAGATAAGTGTCATTGCAATTGTAAAGATTAATTAATTAAATGCAAATGTGAAGATAGAGTAAATTTGATTTTATATCACATGTCAGTGTAGATGTGGTGAAGAAGTATTCATATATTAGGATAAGAAGATCACTGTTTATAAGTAGTTGAATGGAAGAAGTTTTAATATTAAAAAATCAGAAATATAGTCACGTGGTCTACTAAAATTTATACTATAAAATATATTATTAAAATGAAGCAAAAAATGTCAAGAGGATAAAAATAATAGTTTTATTGCTCTTGCTCTTAGATGTCCCCCCAGGGGTGGAAGGTAAAGTTCTTGTTGCTGAAGACACCAGCACTTTCAGACCTAAAACCCATAGGCCTCTGAGCTTTACTGACCCAAAAGCCTTCTCTCTAAGGACTAGCTTTCATGGAACCAGAAACAGCCATTCAAGTTTCCAGAGGAGGGGCCAACCAGCAGTCCTACACAGTATGATGTCTATGACCCATCCAGAATGGCACATAGCCTTAAGGGTACAGTAGAGGCACACACACCTTGGTGTTAGCCAACAGCTCTCTAATTGGACTTATGACATGCTCCACAAGAAGAAAACGGTGTCTGGTACTGGAAATCTAAGTAAGTACTCAATGCCAGCGAAGTTGTAGATCTTGGAGAAGGACCTACAATGTTACCAAACCAGAATAATTCCTAACTATAGTCTAGATATTTGTCCTCATATCAACAGACAACTGTAGTGTTCATCCATCATCAAGGAAACTTCCTTTTGCAACCCATGGAGAACACTACAGCAAGCCACAACCAATCAAAATGCAGAGTTGTGGACCCCGGTCTCAATGGATAGACATATGTTAAACACCCCCACACCTAAGGCTAAGAAAATATTGAGGAAAAGGGGGCAGAAAGATTGTGAGACTGCATCTCCTAGTAATGTTAAAAGCTATAACCCTAAAGTCTCACCAACATGGCTATCTAAATATGAGCTAAATGAGGATGATACTAATGAGCATGCAAAGTGCTTGGGAGATTGCCCATGAGATTTCAACCCTACAAAGTACTCCAGCCAACTAGGAAACACTGAGTGTGGGATAAATAGTCTTCCCCAGGGTACAGCACAAGCAGTTGGTTATTTTTATAACAAGTTATATTTATGTATTTAGGAATATATTTGAATATACTTTCACAAACATGTATGTAACAGTAAATAATGAGAAAATGCTATGAATTTGAAAGAGGAAAAATTGGAGTAAGTAGGAGTTTGGAGAGAAGAACAGAAAGGGACAAATGTAATTATACCTTAACATCAAGAAATAAAAGAAATAACTTTAAAAAGGAACAGCCCTTATTCAAACGCATAAAACTCATTGGAACATGTTAGTCTAAATAAAAGATTACACTTCAAAGTAGAAAACATGTTTAATTAAAATAATGAATTATTGTCACAAATGTCTGCCTGTGCAGAAATTACAAAAGCTTCCTAAATTAGGATTTATATCAAGGTATGTCATCTCCCAAAATAATAGAATGTCATATTCTTCAGATGTCCCAAGTACATTAGTTTATTAGATTAGTTATTAACACACTGAAAAAGTTCAAAATGTAATGAAACTCAGCAATGAAACTGTTCGGGAGCAGATATTAGAACACTCAACACTATAATATCTCCAAACTCGAGCCCCTCTCCATTGACTTATTAAACAATGGCCCTGAGAACCATGCACAAACACAGGATAGGCTCTGACTTGGACACAGACTCACAGACACAAATGCATTTTTTATAAAGGCTGCAAAGCATCAGCAGAAACAAAAGAACCGAGTCCTAATAAGACAAGAATATCCAACCTCAAATATAAGTAGGAGCAGGCTGTAGCCTATTTCAGAGCCTTGGATGTTGTAGTCCAGGAAAGCCTGCCTATGTTGCACATGACTGATACTACCTCATGTGGTGGACACTGTGCTGTGGGAACTCCACGCTAAATGAACAGCCAAAGGTAGATATCTCTGCAGGAATTAAACTTAGCAAAACACCAAAGACACTGCACACAGCTCTCCTTTGTCTAGTCTGTTTGAACTTAAAACAATCAGCTCTTCTATTGCCTTCTGAGTTGATTGGAAGACAGTTCAGGGTGTGGGCAATCCCATCCTCCCAGTAAGGAAGAAATATTGGCTGTCATATATTAACTTTTTCTCTTTTAAATCCATTTGCATTGTTTTGTGTGAATTTTGTCTTGCCTGATTAAATCCTATGATTTTTCTCCTTTTTTCTTCACCCATTATGTGGTTTCCCCCTTTTTGTTTCTCCTACATTTAATCCCATATACTTTTCCACTCACCTGTGTTAATTATCTTTAAGGTTACTCGTTCCCCCATCTTTTCATTTTGTACTTATTTAATGCCTTAATTTTAACAATAGCTAAATTCCATTTATTTTAATAGTATCTAAGCTTCTTTGTCTTATAATCTTATTGTGGATTTAATTGAAATACCCATTTTATTTTACTACATTTTAGTAAAAATTTTGGCAAATAATTGCTCCTTTTACTGCAGCTTGATCCTCACCTATAAATAGTGGTGGGGATCATATAGCCAATGAAGACCACCCACTCTAAAGACCCATATCAAAGCTTAATAGAACTATAGAAGAAAGATTGAAAGATACATTCATTCCAAAAATGTTTGTATCACAACATAGAAACACTGAGAATATTAGAAATCAAGAAAATTAGCAAATATAATATGACTAAAATCTCAAAATCAAGATTTCCTTTCCAGGAAAGTTAATTTTAAATATCAATAAAGAAATAAAGACATTTCATGATGATCTCAAGTTAAAGAATGTCATTTACAACAAACCAGTACTTTAGAAAATATTTAATAGAATCTTAAACACAGAAGAGGATGAAAGTCATTCTCAATAATTACAGCATAGAGCAATGATAACTCTGGATAACTATGGCTCTTCTGGGAAGAAATAGCTCCTGTAAAACCATCGCAAGGCTGTGAAAGAACTTGGATACATGAGGTCCCAGTGCCATTTAATGTCCATAATTTTATTTTCAGGAAGGAAATAATGAATCAAGCTTTGGTACAAAATAAGCCTTTTCATCAATATGTGGAGATTGATCAAGTTGATCATGGAGCCTTCAATGGGAAATCTATGAAATAATGATCTGTACAATCAATAAAGGAATACAAGCAAGCTATAAATATTTCAGCATGATCCGGTTTTCCCTAATCAAAAGGTTGCATAATAAGACCCTGAGAAGCCCCTTAAAAGCACATAGGATCACAGGCCTCCACAATTCAGGATACCTCAAATTTGCCCAGGTAAGTACACCATTAGAAATGAACAAATTTTAAAATCTAGTTTCTTGAGTTCTTTATATATTGTGGAGATCAGACCTTTGTCTGTTGCAGGGTTGGTGAAGATCTTCTCCCAATCAGTAGGTTGCCTATTTGTCTTAATGACAGTGTCCTTTGCATTACAAAAGCGTCTCAGTTTTAGGAGGTCCCATTTATTCAATGTTGCCCTTATTGTCTGT
>LOEQ01002325.1:96688-112118 GCA_001685075.1 Bramus lutescens | reverse complement strand
GCATTAGAGTACTACTCAGCGGTAAAAAACAATGACATCTTGAATTTTGCAAGCGAATGGATAGAAATAGAAAACACTATTCTAAGTGAGGTAACCCAGACTCATAAAGATGATTATGGTATGTACTCACTCATTAGTGGATTCTGACCATAAATAAAGGACATTGAGCCTATAATCCATGATCCTAGAGACGCTAAATAGGAAGGTGAACCCAAAGAAAAACACGTAGTTATTCTCCTGGATATTGGAAGTAGACAAGATTGCCAGGCAAAAATCACCCGTGGTTAATTTCCATCTGTTTAATTGCCCGACCCCTAAAGGTGGGAGTAAGATTTAAAAAAAAAAAAACTGCAGTAACGTGATACAAGGAATGAACAGATCAATTGAAGGATTTTGAGCTACATTGTTGGTTAAACATTCTGTTGCCTAATCAAGATAAGTAACACTCACTCCCTAGACCAAAATATTCTGTAGGCAAACTCGCTGGGTGGAATCCATAGTTATCTTTCTAAGGGAGTAGGAATCTATGTGGATCCTTAGACTTTTGTTTGAGGTAGAAACGTCTACTTATTAATATTTGAAATAGCAGGTCTGGCTATCAGCCACACCTGTTGACAATAACCTTGAGAGAACAGAATGCTCTGGTCAAAGTCAAGGTGGAATGGAGCCTTGACCTTTGTTTGAAGTAGAAACAGATCTACCACTTAATACCTTAAATACCAGCTCTGGTTACTAGCGTTACCTGTTATTTGAACTGTTGACAATAACCTTGAAGTAACAACTAAATTCCAACTCTCTGACTCATACTTACAGGCTGTCAGAGAAAGACAGTGTCATAGTTGAAAGTGGAGAAATTAAGAAAATACAAGGGTAAATAAACAAAGAAATTGTGAATTTCTAAGGAAACAAAGAAAAACATAAAAGCAAGAAGGATGAACAATTGCAAACTATTAAAAATGACAAAATAGTATCCAACACATCTGTTAAGAGGCATGACAAATAAAAGGACATGATAGAAGCGAAAATGAAGATTTTGGTTGCATGGAAACCGAGGGAAAGGAGCATCATGGAGAAACAAGAGATACAGATGAGAGCTGCTTGTGTGGTGGTTTGTTTCTTATGACAATGAAGGCAAGAGAGGATATGTGTGTGTGTGCTTTGTGAGTTTGAGTGTGTATGCTTGAGTGGGTGTATGATTGTGAATGTGAGTGTATGTGTATTTATTGTTTGCTTACTTTTTAAAATCATTTAAGTTTTTGAGATTATGATAAACCTTTTACCCTTCTATTTCCTCCTTCCAAATCCTCCCATATTCCTTTTCTTGCTCTTCCTAAATTGTTACATTTACTCATGTGTTTATATATGGATGTGGATATTTCTAAATGCATTAGTATAGCCTGCTCAGTCTGTATAATGTAAGTTGTATGTATGTTTTCAAGACTAGCCATTTGTTATTGTTTAACCAGTTGGTGTCCTTTTCCCTAGAGAAGACCGTTTCTCTGTTCTCAGCATTTCTTGATTGCCTTCCTAGTCCCAACAGGGAACATCTATAAGAGGACTCCCACATCTGTGGCTCAGAGAAGTTTGCAGAAGGGAAGGTAGAAAGATTGTAAGAACCAGAGGAATGAGGAATTTTCTGTGAGATCATGTCTCTTAGAAATGTTAGAAGCTGCATTCATAACATGGAATGAACATGGAAAACTCAATAGGCATGCTAACATAGATAAGAGGAAGCCCAGAGAACCTCAACACTACATTTAATTTTTAATCAAGCAGCCGTATTTTAGAATTTTACTTTGGGCCCCTAATTCATCATTTTGCATGTATTATACCTACAAAATACCTCATGAGTAGACAAATGAGGCTTTTTTTTAAATAGAAAAGACATCTTTTAAATATATTTATGATATTCTAAAAGTAAATGTCACTCTATTATTCAATCAACAAAAATAAATTGTTTTTTTCTGACAGTCTGAATATTCAAGTGTAGTTTACTTTGACATAACACAAATGCCAAGACACTTTAATTGTCCATTCTGCTTAAACTTGAAAAGGAATTAGGTAATGGCACTACAATTATGGAGTGTTCTGCATGTCACTCAGTCAGCTCTGCTCCTGGGGAAAAATCCCGTACATGGGCTAATTCACATTCTCTTTCACACTTTTGCAGCACTTATCCTCACTTTGTCTTCCCAAAAGTCCTCTTGATTCCCTGTTTGATCAGTGCACAAATACATACACAAATCAGCTCTCACACCCATTGACATCAAAGTATTCTTTTTTATTATTGATTTTTAATGAGCTCTACATTTTTCTCTCTTCTCCTCCCTTCCTCTCCACTCCTTTAACCCTCTCCCATGGTCCCCATGCTCCCAACTTACTCAGGAGATCTTATCTTTTTCCACTTCCCATGTAGATTAGATCCATGTATGTCCCTCTTAGAGTCCTCATTGGACAACACAGTATTCTTACACCATGTTATGGGTGTTTTTCTTCTCATAGAGAGCTACGGACATGAAATAGTTTATTTCAGGCTCACAGAATAGAAATAAAAGGAATGACTTAACACTCCAGATAAGCTATTTTTAAAACGCAGGGATGGCTGAGCAGGGAGGAACATCTCTGCTCGTGCAGAACACCCATTTCAGTTCGCAGAACCTCTATGGTGGCTAATAACTGCCTGCAACTCTGACTCCAGAGGAGATGGTACTGTATTCTACCTCTGGGGGCTCTTGCATGCATGCAGTTAGCATAGATATATTTCAGCGAACACATACACGTGGAATAAAATAAATATATTTAAAACAGTAGCTCATGGGTATGCTTTCATTACATTGCTGCCATGCATACATTAATTATACTCTCCAAGAATGATATATCTAGGCACATCAACTGCAACACTGCAGAAAAAGATTTATTTTATTTTGTAATTAAAAACAATTAAGACAAAAGTTAAAGATCAAAAAATATGTAGCATTACAGTGATATCATTAATTCAACAGGACCTATTATCAATAGGTCCCCTGGCATAGTCTCTCTGAAATATGGAGAAATATTCCATGATATGATATTGGAAGAATTTTAAAAATAGACTCCTAAATAAGTTTTAAAATGGCTTACATGCAGTGTTGAGCTATTCATTCCTTTTATAGCAAATCTGGGAATCAAAACACATGTTCTAATCACAACATGCTTCGTAAGTGGAGTGTTCTGTTCTTAAACATGCCTGAGCTTCAGCTCTACAGAGGAATCTCCTCTCTTAATCCTACAGTCTGAGAGGAGGAATGATGCTGAAGAAACAGTCCATTTCCCCAATCCCATTTGTATTTGAATAATTGTGTAATGTTTCTTTAAGGGAGTCATTCCTTTTCTTTCTTGTTTTATTGTAGTCTAACTAGTCTGTTTCTCTATTGATGATCCTAAAATATTCACAATTGTAATGAATTGCTTTAGTATTCCTTATATGTCATTTTTAGTAGTTTTATTAGGACCTCAAAGGAATTTTTCTTCATTTTTGTTGTGTTTGCTTGATTTGTTTTAGATTTTAGATTTTTTTACATTTTTTCAAGTTTACATATTTATACTACTGTTTTTTATTTATTTTTATTGAACTCTACCTTTTTCTCTGCTCCCCTTCTTGCCTCCCCCCCCCATTGTTTTCTCAAACATGTATCTTTTCCACTTGCTAATGCTGCTTCTGCTTCCCTATCTTTAAAATTAAGCTCTCAAAAACCTTCCAGTCATGTCTCTTATTAGACATCAGTTTTCATGATATTTTGATCAAAGTAATGTTCTCTTTATTATTAGTATAAATGTTTATAAAATTAAGCACTAATTTCCTGTTATTGCTCTTTATATTCCCTAGCAACTACAGAGTAATTAGGGATTATTTTTTCAGCCAGAGTTTTGGAATGATTTGTGTGAAGTCTTTTGTTGTGTAAATGCTGAATAAATATAAGCTTGTGTTAATAATTGCTTTTAATTTAACTATTTTCCGATCAAGATCTGTGATGTGGGATTCCTCTCTGTATGCTGTGATTACCATTAATTGATAAAAAAAAAAACTGCTTTGGGACTATAGCATGGCGGAACAGAGCTAAGCAAGGAAAACTAAACTGAATTCTGGGAGAAGAAGGTAGAGCCAGTGAGATGCCATGTAGCCTCCACCAGGGACAGATGAGCTGGAACCTTCCAGGTAAGTCACAGCCATGTGGCAATAGACAAATTAGTAGAAATAGGTTAAATTAATATGTAAGAGCTAGCCAATAAGAAGCTAGAACTAATAGGCCAAGCAGTTATTTAATTAATACAGTTTCTGTGTGATCATTTTTAGTCTGGGCAGCTGGGAATGAACAAGTGGCCTCCTCACTACAGGTCTGTGATGTGGGTTCTTCCGCTGTATGCTGTGAATATGTTTTATTACTATTAGTTAATAAAGAAACTGCTTTGGCCTATGGCAGGACAGAATATAGTTAGGCAAGAGAACTAAACTGAATGCAGGGAGAAAGAAGGTGGAGTCAGGCATACTCCATGTAGCCGCCCAAGAAGCAAGAGGTAACAAACCATGAACCTCATGGTAAAATATAAAATAGAAGAAATTGGTTAATTTAAGATGTAAGAGTTAGTTAATAAGAAACTTGAGCTAATATGCCAAATAGCATATGATTAATATTAAGCCTCAAAGTGGTTATTTCATAAGTGACTTTGGGAATAGGTATGCTGAAAGAACCCGGTCCAGGGAGACCAGTGGGATATTTGTACCTACAGATTAGTCAGGCTTTCTTCACTTATATATTCAATATCTAACACGGCTTCTTATATTCAGTAATCAATAAGCCATTTTAGTTCTGATTAGAGAATTGAATGAACTTCTGGCTACCTGGCTAAGAACCTCATCCAAGTGTACATACAGAAACACAGAGGGCATTTGTTCAGTCACTGCCACTATTATTGAAGAATTGCACGCTTTTGT
Organism: Bramus lutescens; assembly: GCA_001685075.1. Taxonomy (NCBI): domain Eukaryota; kingdom Metazoa; phylum Chordata; class Mammalia; order Rodentia; family Cricetidae; genus Bramus; species Bramus lutescens. The sequence goes on along the minus strand of LOEQ01002325.1, from coordinate 107,146 downwards.
TGGTCCTCATTCCAGAGCCTCATTCTGCTTTTTCTTTTCCTAGGGATGCTGTGCTGAAATTCTGTTCTTACCAAGAATTCACATATGACCAAGACTTATTTCAAATGCAATCTACACATGGTAGAAAACAATCATTTAATAAACCAGAATGCCTTATTGGGGTGGGTGGTGGGATTGGAGAGATCACTTGACTGTTAAGAGAATTTGCTACTCTACAGAGGACCTGAGTTGGTTCAGGCAGCTCACAATCACCTGTAACTCTAACTCCAGTGGATTTTATACCTTTTGTTGTCTTTGTAGGCACCTGCATCTATGTGCCAAATACTCACATAGACACACATATATGCACATAACATAAAACAGAAGAAAATAAAAATAATTTTTAAAAGGAAGGCCCATAGTTGCAACCTTTATAAAACCATAAGACAAATAAACACAGTGATTCAGACAGACAAATACATACAAATACACAAAGAAAGAAAGAGAGAGAAAAAGACAGGGGGTCAGAGATTATTAAGCTGGGTCAAAGGACATATTTGAGGCATAACGTGGATTTCACCTTTCTGATTATGCTTGGCTTATATTCACTCCTCCTCTTATACTTTACTCTTTCCTGTTGGTTCCTGACTCCCCTAACATAGTTCTTGTTATGTCACATTACCTAACTGTTAAAATACTCATGTGTGTAAAATACAAATACATATGACAGTGTCCTAACAGTGTAACTTCTCATGCTATAACTCTCAGACATCAATATTTCATTAGAAAGTATAAACATGCAGACTATTTTGAAACAATTTTTTAACTTATTACAATTCAAGAACATGTGGCTTCCATGCTAAAAACAAACTATATCTTTAGTCTCTAATTTAATAGCCTTATAACTAATTATTATGTCCCTGATGAAATCTTTCAATTTGTAAGAAAAAAGTTAAAGAACATAGTCAAGGACATTATGCATATAAGTAATGAGAGGAAATTTTTTTCTAAAAAATTATTAGAATTCATTGTATACAAATGCTCAAATAATTCTAATATTGTAAAAGAATCAAAACATGGCTAATTTTCTATTTCTTACTTAATTTTAGGCATCATGAACTATAAATTTACCATTTTGACTCACCAGAATTAAAAAAGAACCAAATTAAATAGTCATTAAAAAGTTTCGAAATGTTCCATTATTACATATATATATATATATATATAAAATAAGAAATGCCCCTTAAAAATTCTTTAGCATAGTAATCGCTAAAAGAATTTCATGATCAAAATGTACTTCAGTTTTCAAAGAAACTGAAACAAAGGTCATTATTTCAATAGAATATTATTACCTACTTCTAAAAGGAAAGAAATGGGTCCATTGAGGACTACCAAGGGCACTGAACAAAGTCAAGGACACTAGTATTGCCAAAGAATCAAATGAGTCTTTCAAAGCACTCATGAGAGATATAAATGTTACAAAATAATCATATATGAAGTCAATTATCTTACAAGGAACTATGGATTAAGACCCCTTCTGAGATAAAGGATAAATATGAAACATGCTTCTGCATCCAGAAACCAAAGGGTTTAACCTTGGAATAATAAAACAAGATGAAAAATACCTTGTAACCCTACTTTAAGAAAATGAATCATTCCATTCTAGCCAAAANAAAAAAAAGTCTTGACCTACTCTTTAAGAGATGACGGAAGAATTGACAATTAAGAAATAACAAAACAAGCAAGAGGAACATAGAAGAATTAAAATGGAGAAAACCAGATGAAACTCAGAAAACATGTTGAGACAAACACGAAACCTAAATGCTAGTTAGGAGTGTTTCACTGGGGGTGAGCCTTGAGGCTTTATAGCCTGCCCTCAAATCCTGGTAATTTCCGTTTCTTGAATGGAGATGAAATGTGCCTAACTTCCTTCTCATCACTATGCCTTCCCAGCCATAATGGACTGTAGCCCTCAGGAACTATAAGCCCAAATAAACCCTTCCTCCTTTGTATTCACCAGGTATTTCATCACAAAAAAGGTAACAAAACTAAAACTACTTAAAATCAAAAGAATTCAAAGAAATAAGTATGAAAAAACCACATAGAGATAAACTGTAGAATCAAAGAAGATTTATTATCTTTGTCATTTTAATTGAGAGATGTGTTAGTGACATTTAAATAGATTTGTTTATATGCCATTTCAGGTAGCTAATAGACTTCAGACTGCATAATCCTGAAACATGTGTCAGAAAACATGCTGCCAACTGCCTATACCATGCATGGAAACTGCAATAGGAGACTTAGGTTCTGCTTCTCATGAGTAGGTTCTAGAGGTGTGGCCTTTAGTGTATGGCATTCTTTTGGATTGTATTCTTTTTTGTAGTTTTATTCTTTTTTTATTTTGTCTAACAAACAAAGGCAGTAGATAATAGCTAAGATCACAGGCTGAAATTCTCATCTCCTGTCTTCAGTGAATTTTAAGCTTTATCTATTTGCTTTCTTTCTTCCTGCTTCACTGTTCTTCTTTTTTTAAAAAAATTGATTTTTATTGAGCTTTACATTTTTCTCTGCTCCCCTCCCTTCCTCTCCCCTCCCCACTTTAACCCTCCCCCAAGGTCCTCATGCCCCAAATTTACTCAGAAAATCTTGTCTTTTTCTACTTTCTACTTCCCATATATGTAAATCTATCTAAATCTCTCTTAATGTCCTCATTGTTGTCTAAGTTCTCTGGGATTGTGGTTTGTAGGCTACTTTTCTTTGCTTTGTGTTTTAAAACCATCTATGAGTGATTATACGTGATAATTGTCTTTCTGTGTCTGGGTTACCTCTGTTAAAATAATGTTTTCTAGCTCCATCCATTTTCCTGCAAAATTTAAGATGTCATTTTTTTCTGCTGCGTAGTACTCCATTGTGTAAATGTAACACATTTTCCTTATCCATTCTTTGGTCAAGGGGCATTTAGGTTGTTTCCAGGTTCTGGCTATGACAAACAAAGCTGCAATGAACATGAGCTCATGTCCTTGTGGCACAACTGAGCATTGGCTGGTATTCTTTTCAAAGGTGTTGTTAAAGAAACATCGTAGTGATGAAAATACATACTAAAGTAGACTTTGCTCAAGACTGCTACAATAGAAAAGAGTTTAATGCAGCTCTGTTTAAACAGGAGATGTCATGAAATTATAGAAGAATGTTGAATGGTGCACGGTCAGTGTTGTTAGGGCAGCGCCTGATTTTCTGCAGAAACTGGAGAATAGGGTTATATCCCTTCTACTGACTACATAATGAGTGGATCTCAAAGGAATGGTTTGTACATCCTTGAAAAAAGATATTACAGGACTCTAAAACTGTCAAAAATATTATTAGAGTTACATCCCAACAGTGCCAAGAAGGAATTTGCAAATACAATATACACACATATACACATGCATACCTATGCACACTTGTGCAACCATATAGACGCAAGCATGCGTATATACATGCATACACACATACACATGAAAATAAAGCTCTACATACTCAGAAGAGTGAAAAATATAACAGAAAATTGAAATATAAAGAGCAGCAAATGCTGGCTATCTAGTACTCCCAGCTCCTTAGCTTTAATGTACTTTGAGGTCATTTAATTTTATCAGATTAGTCTTCACAGATTTATATACTGTTTCTCCTCACCTGGTGGGTGCTAAATGCTGATTTAGAATTATTCTAACTGCAATGTGAACACAACACAGAATATCCTTACAAGCTCAGAAACCCTAAAATCTGAAGATTTATTTTTCAAATCTGCTAAATTCCTCTTAAACAAGGGACATTTCATTTACTATGTATTTGGTCTAGCTTTTCTTTCTTTCTTTTTTTTGTGAATGCTGGAGATGATAGCCAGCTTTCAGATGAAGTCTCTGATTCGTCTACTTCCCATTATGGGAAAGAAATTCTTGCAGACATACTGGTCATTTTAGAAATTTTGTAATCACACTTGATATTCAATATTATCTGGGACTTTGATTTTCGACTGTGACATATCATTCCTTAGATTAGATTATTATAGAAGATTATAGCTTAGCTACCTCTTCATCAAAACCAAATCCCTTCTTGTTCTTGATTTAGGCTGAATTGTAGTTTGATGTGGTTTGTGACCAGACTTTATAGCTGGAATATGTCCTTGTTTCCAAAAACCTTTCAGATGTGGGAATAACTTATATATTGGAAGTTTATAGGTGTATTTAAGGCTGATAATTTTTGTTTTAGTGCATAAATCATTGGTGAATGTCAAGACACATGTCATTGCAAGAAAAATTTATTTGACCTTGGGATCATGGGATTTTGCTCTGAAATAGATGGAGATGGATTTACACTGTATTCCTTGACAACGGCTGTGAGTGCATTGTGTGTGCTTGGTGAAGAATGAAAATGGGCAGCTGGTAAGTAGGAAGTCATGGGGATTGCTCTTAGATAGGGATAACTGTCTTGTTGAAAATAGACATGAATGGTAAAGATGGAAGAAAAGGGCTGCACAGACAACTGACATCCTATTTCCTACTTGTGAAGCCTGCCAATCCATCGTGAAATCCTGCCATAGCCCTCAATGTAAGAACTCAATTTAAAAAATAACAAAATGCTTAACCTGGGAGCAACAAAATGTCTTAACAAATAGCAGTCATGAGATCAATCTTTGGAACATTGCACATTCTCAGAAAGGAGTTATATGAGATCACCAAGATAAGAACTGATTTGTCTTGGTAACTACAATGCCTGACAGTCACATTACTTCTGTGTGTTTAAATGCCACTGCAGCTGAAGGCAGGCAGTTCCCAGTACATCACCACCTAAAACAAGTCAGGAGATATCCTACACATGAACACTAACAAAATGTCTGAATTATAATACCAGTTACACTGTAGTTTTGATTTCTTCTCATGAGCTTTTCTAAAGGGTCACAAGAAAAAATATCTTAAAAGGGAGCTAAGATTCAGATTTGAAATATGGGAGAAAAATGGTAACTTTATTCAGCAAATATATCACCCACCTCACAGATATTCATGAACTCCACTGAATCATTTTCATCGAGGAACCAAAACCATATATCATAACTAGTGACTAAAATTTGTTTCTTAGAACTCTAATATTCTTCTAGCATTCTTCCTGTTCAGATTTGGCCACTCAGTTTCTTCTTACCAATATTAAGTATGGTGAAGTTGTATATATTATTTCAGAAGCAACCTTTGGAGGAAGTGAACTTCTCTTCTATAATCTTTTATCCTTCCCGTGGCTTAGCTGGAGTATGAAGGGTAAAATTAAAAGTCTTTACAAACTATCACCAAGTCTCCTTCAGTCTGGTTCTCTGAAAACTGTGAAGGAGAGACGAAGACTGAACAATCTTTTCCTGCCCAGGAATACTCTAGGGGGCACCATCTCCACTTATATTCACCGCATTGTGTGTCTGGTGTTTGTCTCAGTCGTTTTAGTGTTAGCCCAGTGTTGCTCCACTGGGGGAAAGCTAACCCTCAGTGGTATGTTAGTTGTCACAACTGGGTAAGGACTGTCTTAGTTAGGGGTTCAATGGCTGTGAAGAGACACCCTGGCCGTAGAAACTCTTATAAAGGAAAATATTTAATGGGTGGCTTACAGTTCCAGAGGTTCGGTTATCATCACAGTAGGAATGTGGTGGCATGCAGGTAGACCTGGTGGTGGAGAAGAAGCTGAGAATTTTACATCTTGATCAGCAGGTAATAGGAAGTGAACTGAGAAGACACTGCATATGACGTAAATGTGTGTTAGACCTCAAAGCCTGCCTTCACAGTGATATACTTTCTTTTCTAAAAAATTGATTTCATTGAGCTCTACATCTTTCTGTGCTCCTCTCCCTTCCTCTCTCCTCCCCTTCAACCCTCTCCCATGGTCCCCATGCTCCCAATTTACTAAGGAGATCTTGTTATTTCTGCTTCCTATGTATATTAGATCTAAGTATGTCTCTCTTAGGGTCCTCATTGTTATCTAGATTCTCTGGGATTGTGATTTGTAGGCTGGTTTTCTTTGTTTTGTATTTAAAAACCACTTATGAGTGAGTACATATGCTAATTGTCTTTCTGGGTCTGAGTTACCTCAGTCAATATGATGTTTTCTATCTCCACCCATTTGCCTGTAAATTTCAAGATGTCATTATTTTTTTCTGCTGTGTAGTACTCCATTGTGTAAATGTAACACATTCTCCTTATTCATTCTTCAATTGAAGGGCATTTAGTTTTTTTCCAGGTTCTGGCTATGACAAACAAGCAGCACACTTCCTTCAACAAGGCCTTACTTACTCCACCAGAGCCACACCTTCTGAAAGTGCCACTCCCTAATAATGCCATAAATAGAGCTTTTGGGGTCATTTACATTCAAACTACCATAGGGGCATTTGAAGGCATTTTGTATGCAGAACTCAGAGACCTCAAACATCCTACAATATGAAGGAATTCTCCTACCAACACAAATAAAGAATTATCTCACTAAAATCTTAAAAAAGCTGAGGTCTTCTTCAACTAGACATTATTGAGCCATGAATTAATGTTAATTAGCTTAATAATTAGCTTAATGTGCTATCCATCTTTGGGAAATTGCTTAACTATGTTTACAGAAAGAGGTTTTGTTAAACATATATAAGTTCTGAACTGTGTTCAAACTGGATATATCAATATTTCACTACGCAATAAATTGTTATCAACCTTATATTGTATGTTAGGATATATAAATAATACTAAAGGAGAAATATATAACTTTGATGCTACAATAGTTCCTTTTATGTTATAATAAAATGGATAACCCAACCAAAATTTTAGTCATTGTAATTCTGGGCAGAGACTGTTTTGAATCACTTCTCACTGGATCTTTGGAAGGTAGAAAAGGGGAACGTGCACAAACACCTTCGCTTTAAGAAAAGCTCTCTCCTTTGTAACTGGAATGGTTTCTCGTGAAGAAAGGGGCTAATAAAATAGCACAACTTCTTTCTAATATTATGTATTTTCCCAGGGACAGTGTTGGGAATCAAGTCTAGAACTTCCTGCATGTGAGGCGAAAGATGTGCCAATGGACTGTATCCAGACCTTGTATGAAGTTATCTTTAATGCTATTCTGCATTACTTATAAATAGTTTCTTTTAAATAGGGTGAAAATGATGCATCACAGTGAAATTTAATGAGCTATAAAAATTAAATTATATCCAATTACAATTTAATTTTATGAACATTAAAATAAAAATCCAATCAAATGAAGGTTTTAAAAAATGTACGCATTATGCAACTAAGTTCTTCTCACATAATTGCATAACGTACACATCAACATTAAGCAACATTTTTCCTGAAGCTTGGTTTTTAACACAGAACATAAACAAACAAACAAACAAAAACCCTAAACAACAACAGCAACATGATAACTAGATATAAAGTGACAAAGAACAGATCCCAAGAGTATTCTGCCTAATTACATATGATAAAATACTGGAAAGACTGTAAACATTTGTTTTCAGTTATTTTTCAACTTTTTATTAACACACATTCATTACATAAAAATATAAGGTTCATTATGATATTGTCATCTATATAGCATGTACCCTGCTCATATCTTTCCTTCATTTCCCTACCCAGACTTCTTCCCATTGGTCCCCTTCCTCTCCCCAAAAAGATCCCCCAGAGAGATGATTTTAACAGGAAGACTAAGAAAGCTAGTGGTACTCATATTCATTGATATAAAATTGTGGCAGTTGAAGCACGCAAACCAAGACTCACATTAAAGGGTACTTCATGCATTAATTTTGTCCTCCTCTATAATTTTATTACCAAAACCAATGGATATTTAAAGATTATCTTCAATATTTGGAAAAGTCATACATTCATGGCTTAGATTTCAAGAATTAATTTTAAAAAGTGGACCTGGATTGTATTTTTATATGAATCACATTTATAGATATAATGTTGTGATGAGGAATCTATTTAAATGGGATAATAGATAATTCAGTGTGAACTTATTCACATTAATAATAATAATGTTGGGTATTAGAGTGAATACTTGTGAGCTATTTTTTATGGACAGTTTACATTGGTATAGTTTTTTATATATTGATACAAGTTCAAATTATGTTTGTTATTTTTGTTTAAAATATTTGTACACCTATGGAAAGTTAGCTTGTCAGATTGTATGCATGCATGCTTCTACCTTTGTTTAGGACATTTTGTATACTGATACGATTTTTAGGATATATTTTCATATTGCATTATATAGTCCTATGATCTAGATACTTAAACAATGTTTACATTTTGAGGTCATTTTCCTCATTTACTTCACAGTTGTTTACAGAGTATTTAATATTCTGATATGAAGTCTTAGTCTTTAAGTTATACAGGTATTAAGTATTATAGGTCAATAGTTATTCATGTTTGTTATACATATGGTCAAATTAATTAGGTTCTTTAGATACATAGAGATTGTATTCTGCCTAGATAGGTAATCTTCAGCCACTTTAAGGATCTGTAAAATATGGCATTTAAATAATTTAGGGTTCTGCTGACATGAGACATGATTGCTCCTAACAGCACCAATCTATTCCCAAGAGAATGTTGAGCATGGAAGACACTCCACTTGGACTTTGTTTTCTTCTTGATACAGTTGGTCTTTGAACAAAAAATTGCCCGTTTCTACCACTGACAAAGTATATGGTGTCTGGACTGAACAAACAGGATACACACACAAAGAAAGAATGCCAAACCTTACCAAGACAGGGTAAAACAGTTCTAAAAATGTTCCTGCCTCTAAAAATATTATGTCAGTTATGCTAGACCTTAGCCAAAGTTGGTTGCTTCAACATTGCAAATCAGACTTTGAGTAATCAATTACTCACGTAGCCAGTTATCTCTGTCATACACTGCACGCTTTGGAAGCTACTTGATTGCACTTCCTGCCTACTCAAGTGAAAATTATCTTCCTTCTCAGGCCTTCAATGGGGTGAAAGATTAGATAAACAAAGTTACCTTCCTTTTATGATTTAGCCCAGCCATTTCCAATGTGAAACTTAGACTCTTAAAACAATTAAAACATTATTATGTGTTCCTTGCTTAATATTGTTGATGTTGATTGTAATTTTATACTTTATATCTATTCCTATTGTATATAGTTTTGTATTGGGCTTGGAACTCTCTTATTTAGACAAAAGGGGAGGTGATAGGGAATCTCTGTCAGCCAATGAACTTTAAGAGGTGGGACCAGGTTAGGGCGTGACCTTTTAGGCACCTGGAGATAAATGCCTGGCAGCCTAAGGTTGCTCTCTCTCTCTGTGGTTCTGCACTACACAGCTGAGCTAGGACTTTTTGATCCTATTTTGTGAGTTTGCCTCTAATAATAAAGAAAAATATAGTTTGTTTATCTTGGAGTTAGCATGGTATTCTTTGACCCACGTTATTTGAACAATGTTGCTGTCAATCATGAGTTTTAATCATAGTAAAAACAGAATACAGTTAGTCACAGGGTAAGTAGAATGTATTTATGTTTAATTTTTATCCTCAAGCACCAACATTTATTCTGCCTAGAACAGAAGCATATATAGTTAATCTCCAGAGCATAATATAGAGAATGTGAAAGATAACCATAAACATAGTGTGAACAGAGCACTTACATGTTAAAGCACTTAAGATATTTTCCATAACATAAAAATATAGAGCCAATGAGATGGCTCAGTCTGATGATATGAGTTTTATTTACAAGAACCCATGGGGTAGAAGGAGACAGCAAACTTCCTAAACTCTTCACACTTGCCATACATATGTGCAGTCACATACATATGCATGCAACTGAACACACACAATAAATCCAAAAATGTGTATTTGCGTGTAAAATATATACATAAAATATACTATATATAGATATTAAAATTAGCTATAAAATGAAGTTTTTGAACCAAATGAGAATCTTAGGGTAAGCTAGTAAAAATATCTATATCTAATCATCATTGAATTGGTTAATTGGAACTCTATACGTAATAATAAATATGAAAATTTCAAAGATCTATCTCAATGAGGATACACAGAGGAGGTATTATTCTGAAGGCAAAAATTGACACATTAAGGCATCACTACCCTGGGCCGAGAAATGGCTCAGTGGTAAAGAATGTATACAGCTTTTGAAGGGGAGCTGATCTTGGTTCCCAGCACCTACAATAGTAGGTCACCACTTTTCACCTCTAGGAATTTGACAACTTTTTTGACATCTTACACACATTCATGTGCATGTGTATGCACACACTCACACAGAAGTATACATAATTAAAAATGAAATATGCCAAATTTTTAGCCATGGTGACCCAGGCCTTTAATCCCAGGACTCAGAAGCAGACAGAGGCAAATCTCTCTAAGTTTAGGGCCAGTCTGGATGACACTACAAGTTCCAGGCCACTCAGGGCTATATGGTGAGGCTCCCCCTTCACCTTCACCCTCTCTATGTTACACACACACA
>LOEQ01002325.1:70076-96670 GCA_001685075.1 Bramus lutescens | reverse complement strand
AGCTTCCCTATGAGAAAGTTGGCCTGAGCAAGTTAAATAAGACAATAAATGGAAGTTCTTGCCTGGTCTCCCACAGTGATGGATGTGATTATCAATGGTCAGCAATGAAATTGGAAGTATCTGTAATGAGCTGGGAAGTAGTATACAGCACACCAGGGTCAACAAGACAGCAGACAGAGTCAGTGTTCAGTCAAGGTTATTTTGCAAAGTTCTTGGGATGTGAACAGTATATCAGTTACTGTTGGTGGGTTACCATTCCACTGGGGAAGCTGTTTATCTCTAGATCTTCAAAGAAAACATCATTCAAGATAATAAAACAACCCATTAAACTTTTATTTTAGATAGGGTTAGTGGTGGTGAGGGTGGTGACATTGAAGCTCAACGCAGCTTTTGAATCATTTTTAATAGATGACCAAAGTATCAATGGAAATATTTACTAAATATTCATTCTGATAATCTTTTTATATAAAATAGGTGATTGTTAAGGTATTTGGTAAAATGCAAAAACACTGTTGCTGTTTTGATTAAATCTGGGATCACAGTAAGCAAGCAGTGTATCACTAGCCACGTACTGTTTACTCATTTATTTTTCATTTTTATCTTCAGAAAGAGTCGGTGTCAGACAGTTCCCCTGACTGGTCCTATCTGCAACACAAATAGACCTCAGACTTGCAGGCCTTCTTCCTCAGCCACCAAGCATCCGGGGATTCCTTCCTGAACAGCCACACTGGTCAAACTCAACAGTGAGACAGTTTGGTGTCCCTCCAAATATGATGACAGTTGGTATGTGTTTAGTTGAGAGTGCCTTGGATATTCCTCATGCTGGGTTCCAAAATATGTCATTTTGAATGCCTTAATAACAAGTTTGGAGCACCCAAATATGTCAGTGTCACATTAAGAAATTAATGAAGCACTTCCCCTTGATATTTTACCAAGAGATAGCCCAAATGTGAATTCTCTACTTCTTTCTCCCCTTGTCTTTCATCCTTCATCGACTACATGAGTCTGAATCTGTGTTTGCATGAAAGTTGTTATGTAAACCTGTCTGTCCCTGACTCTGTGTCTAGGTGATCATGCCCGTGCATGTCTGTCCCTAACAAAGGCTTTGCTCTTTCTTTTACTGAACTGCACAGAAGACATCACATGGGGGATGGAGAGGGATACTTAACAGAAATCGTTAAGAGTTTTATAAGTGATAGTCGCTGACTACAACTGACCCCAGTAGACCCAAATCACAAATAGTATTGCAAATATCGGGTTTTTTTTTAATCAAGCAATACATAAATGCTGCATTCAATATTTATGGTGGATGTTCATCTTATAAGGCCAATTCCAGCCTATTTTCTGTTTCCAGCAAATGATTTCCCTAAAACATGTACAACACACCTACATTACTGCTGGGTCAGGGGCAGTTACATAATAAGGCTACAGCTATTCATTAGCTTGGGTTATTTTTTTCTATTTATCTTTTATTGATAATATGTTTAGAAATTATTTTGTTTAGTTGATTCTTTGTGGATCTGACATCATACATTCTGATCCCACATATCTCCCTGACCCCTTGTATCCTCCCTCTGCCCAAGCAACCTCCCCAGAAAACAAAACAAAATTTAAAAGAATAACCAAGAACCAAACATAAAAATAAAAGAAAAAAAAGTAGAAGAATCTCATCATGAATCTTTAGTGTGGCCCACTGAGTCACACAGTTTACCCATTAGTCCATTCATCTTTACTTGCTAGTGTTCATTGCCACGAGTCATTGGGGTCATTGGCCTGGCTCAAGGCCTGTGGCTTCTGCTACACCACTGATAATGGGCTCTCACTGTGGCCCCTCTTGGATGTCCTGTTGTTCTGTGTCTTAGAGATTCTGTTGTTTTGTTCCTATAAGTTGCTCCCCTTCTCATGCTCCAGCAGTTCATAGATAAGGTGGATGTTGGGGTGGGCCAGCTCATAGCCTTGGTTCTTGGCCTGGGTGGTAGCTGGCTTGGTCAACCCACCAGCTCTCCCTCCTTTGTCACTACCCAGGTGCTTTCTCCAGCACTGCCTCGGTTACTCACGCAATGCAAAGTGCAGCAAGGAGACTGGCCAGTTCTCCTGCTCTCAGGTCTTCATGTGGGCTCATTCACACTCACAACGTCAGTGCCAGCTGTACTGTTTGACCCAAGGGAGGTACAGGGCCCTTCCTTACGATTGCTGGTCAGGTACTTACAAACAGGGTGGCAGGGTCAGCTCCCTTACTTTCCTACCTTCAGATCCAGCTCTCCTGTGCCCCTGACAACAGAATTAGCTCTGGTTTGCTGCCCAAGCGGGATGTAGGGCCTGCTCTCCTGTGTGCTGTAGTCAGTGTGGGGCAGGGTTACTCTCCTAATCCCAGGGCCAACTCTCTTGTCTGCTGCAGGTAGCAAGGGACACAGTGGGGAGGATGTCTTTCCCTCATCGGTGCTACTGCATGGCAGATGACAGGGACAACATAAACTCTTCTGCTCTCACAAATGCCTCACTTGCATCCCCTACCACAGCATCAGGACTAGTTTGCTGCTCAGGAGAGGTATACGCCTGTGGCAAGGAATGGGGCCATCCTCTGAGTTCAGGGATCAGCTCTCCTGCTTCAGTATCCCACAAAGGGCAGGGTTGACTGATCATAGAATGGTTCCAATGATCCTTATGCTAATGATGGCCATGGATATCATCGCAGACCCCAGCTGCAGTGGGACCATAGATCAAAATATGGCTCTTGGCAGCAGCTTGTATCTAGATGTCAACATGCCCTGGTGGCAGCATAGGCCACCCAGATTGGTATAGCCCTGGCAACAGCAAGGCCCTCAGACATTGTCTTAGTTATGGTTTGTATTGTTTTGAAGAGCCACAATGACCATAGCAACTCTTATAAGGAAAGCATTTAATTGAAGGGGTTCACTTTGTAATTTCAGAGGTCAGTCCATTATCATCATGGTGAGGACCATGGCAGCATGCAGCCAGACATTGTACTGGAGGAGCTGAGAACCCTACATCTTGTAGGCAACAGGAAGGCAGTTGCCTGAGATGCTGGGCAGTATCCTAAGAATAGGAGATCTCAAAGCCCTCCCCCATAGTGACACATTTCCTCCAACAAGGCCATAGCCTCTTCAACAAAGCTACAAGTCCTAATAGTCTCACTCCCTATGAGATTATGGGGTACAATTACATGCAAACTACCACATTCCACTCCCTGACCTCTGTAATGCTGTAACAATATCATAATACAAAATGCATTTAGTTCAATATCAAAAGTCCCTATAGTCTATCACATTATTAACAATGGTTTAGAAGTCCAAAGTTCAATGTCTCAGGTAGCTGGCCAGACCCAGGGCAACCCCAGAGCCCTTGAAGTTAACAGGAGCCATGGAAATCACTCTAAACCACAGATGCTGCAGGGCTGTAAACTCAAACAAGGCCTTAGGCAGTGGGCAGGGCGTGAATGTCTTCATAGTCCCAGGTGGCACAGATTACCCAGATCTGCACAGCCATATCAGTGACATGGTCCTTGGATACTGACATGGTCTCAGATAGCTGACACATCCCAGGTAATCTGTACAATCCTCAGTGGTAATAAGAGCCACTGACATCAACTTATACCTTGGTTACTGTAGGACCACAGATCTAGATATGATGACCAGCAGCAGCCCTGGCCAGGACAACACCATGACTCTGGGTGACAGTGCAGGTCACTCAGATTACCATGGCCCTGGAGGTGTCAAGAAACTCGTATATCCTTGTGGCCACAGATTGAGGCTTAGACCCTGGCCATCTGTGTGATCTTTGGTGGCAACATAGGCCATGGACATTAATATAGATCCCTGCTGAGGTAGGACCATAGGCCCAGATATGGTCCTAGGCAGCAGCCTGGGCTAGGATATCACCGTGGTCCCAGGTTTCAGTTTAGGACATTCAGATTGTCATGACTCCTGAGGCATCATGGCCCACAGACACCAACATGGCTCCAGGTGGTGGGAAAATAGATTTTTCCTATAATATATTATGAATATTTTCCCTCCAACTATTTCTAGATCCTCCCAATGTCCCCTCCCATCCAAATCTCTTTCTCTGTCTCTCTGTCTCTGTCTCTCTCTGTCTCTTAAAAAATTCACAGGTATCTAAAAATAATAAGATTAGATAAAACACAAGTAAACAAACCATAACAAGATAAAACAAACAAACAAAAAGCTCCCCCCCAAAAGTACAATAAACACATACAGAGACAGGAACAAACATGTTTGCACACACAGAAATCTCATAATAACACAAAACTGGAAATCACTGGATAAACACAAATATCTGTAAGATAAGAAAAAAAAGAAAAAAAATGTCCTGATAAAGTATTATGCTTTAAAAGTTAACTACATGGGATAATCAAGGCAAGAAGGGAGGATTGTTACATTATTATCTTAAAGACTTATAGAAGGGTTAAACAAATAGGTTAAGTACGCAGTCTCACATCAGTCTTAAGTCTTAAGTGACCTCAAGGTGTATTATTAACTCTAGCAAAATTCAAGTATATTTGAATGTAAAATGCTTTTCTAATAATGTATTACCACAGACAGTATATGTGCCCCAAGATATGAAGGCATATGTGACATGGACTCTGATCTCAAACACCTAAAAGGAGTAAAAGAGACATGAGCAAATCAATGATGGAGAGCCATTTTGAGAGATATGTGGATACGGTACTCTAGGGTTATAGAAAGGTATCCATATTAGACCCTCATTACCAGTGGTCTACTTTACGATAAGTGAATACCTCTTTGGGGACAAGAAGCTGTCGTAAGATTTATCGGTTTGAGCCAGTCATATGTTGTTGGTGAAACATGTAAATCTAGACAAAAACTATGATTTTTCATGTCATAAAAAATTACCACATAATAAGTGTGTGGCCTGCTGCCTCTATCATAATTCCATTTGTTATTTCTGAAACCAAGTAGATTTACAGCTTCATTGAAATAATACACAAAGCATTGGCCAGAAGGCTCTTGTAGACAACCCAGGTTCAGTTCTACCACCCAGATCAAGCAGATTGCAACAACCAGTATGTCTAGTACTAAGGAATCTAGCACCCTCTTCTGGCATTTGCAGGTACCTGCATTAAGCTGCCACACTTATATACACATTGGTATGCACACATACATAAATAAAATGATTAAGTGCAAAGATAAATAATTGTCACACAAATCCAGATGTAACTCGAAGTGTGAGGACACATGCATCAAGAGAATGTTCAGCTTTAAGGAACACATCTGTGCTATTCTTTGCTTTTGAGTTTCAGCTACATTTAGATTTTAGATGAAAGTTTTACCCATCACTGGAGGTGATGCATAGCAGGCCATCTTCAGCACCCTTTAATTGTTATTTAATTATTAAGGACTCTAGGAATGTATGAACCTGGAACTATTTAATATCTACTATACCTATAGAACCATCAAAATTGTCAATAGCTTTTCATTTCACCTTAAAGAATGTTCTGATGTGGTCAATTTACAAATTATATTGTGTTTCTGCCTGTTATTTATTCTCCAAGAATGGAGGGAGGGTTGTGATAGAATGTTCTTGCTTTTTCCTGTTGTGTTCCGAAGTTTCAAGGAACAATTCGTTCTTCAGAAGCTTGATGTTGGAGTTCTATTTTCTTCTAACATCATTTCAATGAAACAACTTCTGCAATAGACATAAATAATACTTAATATTGTAACAGAACCTGGTTTTGCCTTAGGACAACAAGTCAGTCAATTGTTTAGAAGCAGTAAAAATGGATTTTGCAATGATGATATAGCTTAATCCTCTAGTTATATGAATTAAAAATGATACAACATTATCCTTTAGGCTGTTACACAGAATTTAGTGTTCTTCTTCCAAAAGGAAATAAAGGGCACCATTGCTGTCTGTTCCTCAGAGCACTGCCATAAACTACATTTTAGTACCATATTTTTATGTACAAAACTCCAAGAGTGAAATAAGGTAATAGAATATAAGATTTTGAGTTATTAGGATGAAGAAAAAGAAGGAAATGCTGTGCATATGTGCACATGTGTATCTAAAACATAAATATGCTCATAGAATATAATGTGTATAATTATATAGAAACAACATGCAAATGTACATGTTCACTCATTTTTAATGTTTTTTTTTGTGTGTATCCCTCCATTGCTGTATGTAAGTGGTAGGATTTTTCACAATCTTAGTATGGAAAATTAAAGGAAAAGAGTTGTTTTGCCAAATATCACATATTTCAGAGCTAAAATTAAGAATCCATTTGACTCCTAGAAGCTTTGTTCTTTTTAAAAAAAATTTTTAACTTCATATTCAGGCATGTATTTAATATATTTGACTCAAATATGCAATCCATTCTCTCTCCTCCAATTCCTTTTCTACGTCTCCACCATTTTTCATCTGCTCTTTTATCATTTAATAAAAACTGATTCTGATTCTTTTTCCCAACAGCCATCAAATAGCTCCTCAGATAGGGGTTGAAACTTCATCAGCTCCTGCCCAGATCATGCTGGGATTCTGACTTACTTGATCTTCTTTATGTAGTACCAGGCACTGTAAGATCCTCTGTTCAGCTACACAGTTGTACCAAGGAAATAGTGTTGTGTCAGAGGCATCTACTTTCTCTAGCTCGTAAAACCTTCCTTCCCTCTTCTCTGTGATGATCTGAGCCTGACATATAGATGTCTCATTTAGAGTTGAGCACTCCATAGTCTTTATTCTTTATACTTTGGCCAGTTGTGCATCTCTATATTCATCACCATGTTTTTTAAAACGAAACTTTTTATTTAGAGTTGTGAGATATACTCACCTATGGTTATCAAGACATATGTCCATTTAGCAGAATGATAGTACTAGATTTTGAGGTCCTATGACCTAGTCAGCCAAAAATGTTCTAATCCAGTCCATGGTACCAACCACAGGTTTCATCTTGTACTGTTGACTTTAAATTTAATCAGGATGTGTTTAGTTACTGTGATAACATACTTGCTAACGTTGCAGGAATTGGTGTAACTCACCAGACCAGTAGTTATTATAGCTCCTAGTATTCACAGCTTGGTCTCCCCTGGTAGCATGCAAGAATCTTCCAGCAACATGAAGTCTAGACAATAGTGAAGAATCTCACCCTCAGGAATAAACTTTGTACCAAATCATTAAACAAGTGATCACTGTAAAAGGGGGTTCTTATGAGCAATCGAGGCTTCTCAATAGTACGGAGACCTGAGTACTGGATAACCTAATAACCTCCAGAACCACTCCAAGTCAAAGGCTTCTGGGACCTTTGCCTGCTGGATTTGAAGAATGAAATTCATAGACTACAGAAAGATGAATTTTAGAAAAGAATTTATTACAAATTCAGAGGTGAGAGCTTAAAAGACAGCACACAGAACTCCTGTGTACTGATTACTTTCCAGGAAAATGGAACAGGCTATAAAGTCAGGGGTCTTTTATAGGATTCATGCCAGAAACTGGGATGAAGCGTCAGTATGAGAGTCGGCCAGTCCAGGTGGCCCACCCACCAGGTGTCCAGTTTCAGTCAAGTTCACATGAACAGATTTTGAGAAGTGATGCTCATCCAGGTGGTCTGAGTGGAGAAGAAAGATAAGAAACCTGAACACAGGGACCACAGCTCCATTTCAACTGCCCTGGCCTCTGATCTGGACCATAACAAATACATTTCTGGGTATTTTGCAGGTCCCTACCCTAACCTGCTGGGTAAATGTCTATCTCCTGTTCTCATCATAAGGATAATATTTTAAAAATCAATACAGGGAACATGAGAGACAAAGAAAAATGCACCATGCAATGACTTTTGTAAACATATCAAACCAGAGGATACTCAGCTATCTACTCAGAATCTAGTGTAAGAGTAAACATTGTTGAATCCTGCTTGTACCAGTCCCTGCTTATCCCCACTCCTTCCTCCTTAATATATTGTACTAGATTATATTTAGTGGTCCTTGAACTTAACAGAACCATGCCAAGTGTACTTTGTTTCATAATATCAGTTGTGAAATTCACCAGGTTCTGCATAAAAAAGAGTCATTCTGCCACATCCATGTGAAACATTTTATTAAAATTATATCACCATGTATATTGGGAAGACCATCCTGTTGATCATTGTTTGAACTGATATAGTTTCATGCTACTGAACAATTATATTGTTGGAACATTTTTATGAATGCCTTGGCCATTCAAATGTGTTTCCATTGTATGTTGTCTTAGGAGTAGAACTGCTGAACTATAAGAAATCACAGGGCCAATGACTTAATCCGTTAGTAAGCTCTGTCATTGTCTTCCTTTTAAAAATTACAATCATTTATTTGTTTGTTTGTTTGTTTATTTCTGCGTGACCATTCATGTGTTTGTGCCAAAGCATTTGTGTGAAGGTCAGAGGAAAACTTGCAGGGGTCAGTTCTCTTCTTCCACCATGTTGGTCCTAGGGATCAAACTCAGGCCACTAGGCTTTGAGGCAATGACTGATGTGCTGAGCCATCTGGCTGTTTCAGATTCCATCATTTTCTTAGCGCATGGATCAGGATCCTCACACGAGCAGGGTGACTTTTCTGTCTTCACATTCTCCCCCATACTGGGTATTTTTCCCCTTTTTAATCTTAGTACTCTGGAGGCTGTGTACAATATTGCAGTTTTAATATTCATTTCTCTGATGACTAGTAAAGTTGAGCATGTTTATTGGTTATTTGTATATTTACTTTTGTGTAATATCTACAGTAGATTTTATTAACTTTCCTTAATTATTTGAAGTAGCTCAGTATGCATTATGGATACAATATTTTTGTGTGTGTGTGAACTGGAATTTCAGCTCTTGTCCTTGAATTATAGACTGCACTTGTTAATGAGATTTTTAAGTTTCCCAGTGAGACTTTAAACTTCTAAGCTAGTCCCACAATTATTTAAGTGAACTTCTTATAAAAACCTCTCACATATATCGATATATGTCTCCGTTAGTCTGCTTCTCTAGCTGAATCATACTGGGTACAGTGTCATCCTTCAGAATGTAGAATTTACCATATCTTTTCAATTTGATAAAAAGTTTTCATCAGGAATGGTTGCTGATTTGTATAAATGCTTTTCTGAATCTATTGAGATCATAATTTGGCTTTATTGCATCAATCTGTTATGTGATGAACACTGAGTCTTTAATAATGACCCATAATTTATACTAATTCCTCGAATGAACATCACTTGTTGAAAAGAGCCTGTGTTCTTTTAATTTTTTTCCATTTCTTTTTTTTAAATTTTCTCATACACTACATCTCATCGGCAGGTTCCCCCCTCTCCATTCCTTTCAGCCTCCCTCCACACCCACTCTCTCTCAGATCCACTCATCCTGTTTCCTTTCCGAAAAGAGCAGGCCTCTCAGCAATAGCAACAACATGGCATAACAAGTTACAATAAGACTAGGCACAAACCCTCAAATCATGGCTGGGGGAGGCAACCTAATAGGAGGAAATGGGTCCCAAGAGCAGGCAAAAGAATCAGAGACACTCCCACACCTAGTTAGGAGCACCACAAGAACACCACGCTATACAACCATAACTTATATGCAGAGCACTAACTCAGACCCATGCAGGCTCTGTAAATGCCATTTAAGTCTCTGGGAGCCCCTCTGAGTCTTGCTTAGTTGGTTCTACGAGCTATGTTTTGCTATCCTCAACCCCTTTGACGTCTACAATTCTACCCAGAAACCCACACTCCCAGAGTTCCCTGAACTCTGAGGGGAGGAATCCAATGGAGTTCTCCAATTTGGGTTTTCTCTACCTAATGTTTGGCTGTGAGTCTCAGCATCTGCTCACACCAGCTGCTAGAGAAAGCCTCTCTGATGACAGTGGGGCTAGACATCAATCTATGTGTATAGCAGAATACCATTAGGAATCATTTTATTGACTTTTTTCTATCCTATATCTTTGAGCTGTTCATGTTAGGTGTGATTATTATGCATGTGTATAATGTGTGTATGGGAGAAAGTGCACCAAGGTGCACATGGTGAAGACACTGGACAACTCTGTAGAGTCAGTTCTTTCATCTTTGTCTGGGTCCGTGTAGAGAGCAAAATGTTCTTGTGTTCAGATAAACACTGGAGAAATCAGGAAAGTTAAACATGCAGGTATCCTTCGAAGGAAGAGGTGTTTAATTTGTTTTCCCTTCTGGAATGCTGGGAATGAATATAGTTTACAATCTGGTGAATACTTAAGGTCTGATGAGCCAGGTTCCACTCATAGCTTTCAGAATTTCTGTTTTACTTATTCCAGACTCTCCCCCCCTAAAACGTTGAGCATCACTTCTAGACTATAATACTCATTCTTTTGAGAGATGTCATCTGTATTTTATACTGCCTAAGTGACTTTGATGTTATCTTATGGACAGGAATTATGTTTACCTCAGTCATTCTCCCTAAGCCTTTATCTTGAGCATTATTTCTAAGTTTATAAACATCCATCTTACAGGTGAAGCCATATGTACTTTGTAAAGAGCTTCAGTGTAAGCATGTCTGAAGCTTTGTTGAATTCATGGGATTAAACTAATTGCTATCTAATTTTTTTTCAAAATTGTGCTATGGATAAAAATGGCAAAAATATAAAAGCTGATGTCAGACCAGAAGTCCTCATTCAGTGGCAGTATTAAAATCAGGCTGCACTGAGTTTCATCTTATCTCCTCTGAGATCATTTACCTACCTGCTGTAAAACCTTTAGGAACCTTCCATGGGTACCAGAGACTGTTTTGCTACAAATACCTCTCAGACGCAGGGTCTGTACTACTGAATAGTAACCAGTAATTTTCCTTTGCTATCAATGTCCTTATTAGGTGTCAGTGAAAAAATGCAGTCTTATAAAAATGTTACTAATGTTTCCTCTTTGAGAACAGAGTCAACGAAAGAGGTTTTGAAGATTTGTATCACTTCCCCTTTATTTGGACTTCTTTGCCAATACAGTTATCTAGGCTTAAATTCTCCCAATTTTTTTTCCAGTCTCATATAATTTTCTGTGCTATATACACTCTATACTTCTTTAACAAGAGATTTTTTGAGTGAGTTTTTTCTTGTATTAGTTTTGGTACTTATTATTTATTAAATAGTGGTTCATTTTCTTTCTTTCTTTTTATTTTCTCATTTATTAATTTTTGAGATCTCCTGTTTGTTTATTTTTCAAAAAAATATCTTCTCATTTTGCATACCAATCCCATGGCTCAGAGATTAAGAGCACTGGTGCTCTTCTACGCCCTCAGTTCAATTCCCAGCAACAACATGGTAGCTCGCAACCATCTGTAATGAGATCTGCTTCCTTCTTCTGACATGCATATGCTAGAAGAACATTAATAAGAATGTTACTTTTTAACTATAATATTTCTTGCCAAAAGTTATTTTAGAAATGATTTTATAGTGATAGCCCTCTTGTTGACTTATGTTTTTATTCCTCTGGTTACCTTGAAAGTATTTAAAACAAACTATTTCATGTTTGCTCATTATTTCGAACATGTATTTAACTTTGACTTAAATTTCTGAAACTGATTTTTTACTTTCTCAGTCTTATTTTCTTTTGAAAGATTTCTTTATATTTAAGAATATCATACATGTATAAAATGAAATGTGTTTATATCTATCACCACATATTTCTCCCCTCAAAAATCTCCCCATTTGCTTACAATATGCCTCTCATCCAACTTCATGTCCTTTTTTTTTTTAATTCGCCAGTCTGGTTAGTGATGCCCATTTGCACATGTGTGAGGCATTCATTCAAGCATGGGAAGCCTGTGGTTAGTTGCCACTTCCTCCAAACAGAATGATTTCTCCTCCCCAGCAGCTGTCAATTGCCAATAACTACTCAGTTGGTGTGGGGCCTGGGATTTGAGGATTTTGGCTGGCTCGATCTTGTGCAGGTAAACACAGCTATCATGAGTTTGTGGGTGCGAGAGGCATGAATTTCTTGTCCAGAAGACAGAATTTCATGACACCTCTTCCCATCCTTAGCTCTCAAGTTCATTTTACCTCCTCATCTAGAGCATTCTCTGTATCTTGGTGATAGGGAGAGAGGATTAAGATAGGTAGCCATTTCGGCCAAGCACTCAGAATCTTGTTCCTAGCACTTTGACCAGAGATGTATTTCTTTATTGACTATTGTCTACTCCAGAAAGAAGCTGTTCCAGTCAAGGTTTGGAAGAGTCCAAGATTATGTCTATAAAAATAAATACTCTGAAAGAAATTTTGCAGCATGATCATTTAGCAAAATAATAATAAAGGATCTACCCTTGGACCTATGCTTACCTGGGCTGTGAGATTTTCCCCAGTATTATAATAACAGGAATGAAATTCCATCCATTCCAAATGTGTTTAATATTCTGTGTTGCACCAGGGGGCATATCTTGCCTGGCAGGTCTATAGGGTAGTATTCAGGGGTCAGAGTTCAGTAAGACCATTGATGTATATTCTCCATTAGCAACCTGGATAGCATGTTCTGGCAATATGAAATCAAGCCAGTAGGAATAGAGTTCTAGGTTGGTTTGAGGTTAATTTCTCATTGTTATGCATGTAAAACATGAAGTGTCTTCAGCAAATTTCTGCTCTATCTTACATTGGAAATTAAATTTAAATTTAATAAATTTTAATTCAATTTTCATCCTTCAAACTTTTCATTGTTTAATTTTTCAAATATATCCCTGTATATTTATTAGTTCCTCTAGAATTTTTGTCTTAGTCACTGTTCTATTGTTATGAAGGAAAACTATTACCAAGTAACTCTTAGAAAACATTTACTTAGAGTTTTGCTTACAGTTTCAGAGGTTTAATCCATGATCATCATGGTGGGGAGCATAGTGGCAGGCACATCTGGTACTGGAGCAGTATTTGATAGCTACAACTTGATCCACAGACTGAGAGAAAGAGACTGGGCCAGGCATGGACTTTTAAAATGTCAAAGCCCTCCTCTAGTGAAACACTTTCTTCAACAAGGCCACACCCCAGACCTTTCTAATACTAAAGAAAAAAAAAGTCCCCTAACTAGTCACTAAGCTTTCCAATGTACGAAATATATGAGACTATAGGGACCATTCTTATTCACACAACCACAATTTTGAACATGTTTTTGATAAGATTCACCTTCCTCTTCCGCAGCTTTTGACAGATTCATTCTCTTTTCCATACCCACCAAGTTTAATGTCTTTACCCCCCATCAAAAACAATTTGTGCTCTCTAAATACTCCTGGATTTCTGTCTGTTTACTGGTACATTAGGAATTCACTCTTAATGGAAATCTACCCTTTCCTCTCCCAGAGACTACCATTGCCAACTGCTCCTCATCTAGGGCAAGACTTCACACCACTCTCATCTCGAGTCTGGGATTTGATCTGTTCTGAGCTTGCACATGTCGTATGCACCTTATCATAACTGCTGTAACTTCGCGCTTACAGCTTCCCTGCTGTGTCTTCAAGATACTGTTTTCTTGTAGGCATCCACTGCTTCTGGCTTTTACACTCTTGCTGCCCTTTCTTCAAAAGTATCTGCACAGGATTGAAAAGTGGGGCGATTAAGATATACATCTCTAGCACTAAATTTCCTTATGAGCACTCTCCGAGGATCATCATGTGGCGTGAAAATACCTACAGGACCAGAAGTTACAAGAAGCAATGATCTGGAGTCTATTTGGGGCTTTCTGGTCCCAATGTGTTCTGGGAGATTGCTCCTCATTCAGCAAGAAAAGCTAGAGGACAAGGCCAAGCCTCTCTAGACCTTCTGTTGCCATGGTTATTCTTCCTTAGTGGTTATTTTTAACTCTTTTCCTAAAAATAGAAGATAGAGCTCCATGCATTTTCATTTATCATCTTATGAATATTCTTTACCAATACACCCTACTTAACAGAAACTACTTCCGGAGGTCTTTGCCCTTTATCATCTAGGCCAGAGCACGCTATCAATTCCATTATGCTTTTCTATTTGACCCCAGGACAATGTTCTTTAAGGTCCAATTCTTTAGGTTTGTCTATCATTTCAAAGATTGATTTCTAATTTAATTTCAATGAGAAAAGAGTTTTAGGCTTTATTGTATTTTAGCACATGGTAGATCTTAATAAATCTTCCTGACAATTTAAATGTTCAGTAGCTACGCTGACTTCTGATCCTGTGCTGCACATGACAATTACATCTGTAGGAAACACAGCATATAGACCTTGTTTCTGTGATCCGCCTAGCCTGCCAGAGATAGTGAGGCTGTGTGAAACCACCACTGCAACTGGGGATTGCTTCCTCTCTCCCCTGATTCTTTCATATTTTGGTTCTGTGATTGTAGGTGTATACAAATAGAGAATTATTCTTGAGTTTTTCATTGAAATAAATATTCTCATGTTTATGGAATGCCCCAATTTTGCTTAGATTTCTTTTCTTAAAATTTATTTCTCTTTCTTGCATGATTCATGTACCGTTCTCTTTTGTGTTTTTATTTTCTGTCTCTTTTTAAAGATTTGTTAATGATTTATATTTGTAATTATGTACGAAACATAAATGTGGGTGCCTGTGGATTCTGGAAGAGGGTGTTAGAGGCCTTGGAGCTACCTGGAGTTACAGGCATTTGTAAACTGTGGTGTGGGTCCAGGGAACTGAAATCAGGTTTTCTACAAGAGTGGCAAGTGCTGTCAATTACTCATCCATGTTTTCAAGCTGCTATTTTCAATTTCTTTTTTCTAATTACTTAAAGTATGTTTTCTGTAAATAAACAATATTACGTTTATTATTTTTTCTTCTCCAGACTATAAAAGCTTTGTTAATCATAATGGTGTGTGTTTGTGTTTATACATGTATTATACGTCGATATAATATATTTGTGATTTGTTGTCCATTGTTTTGTCTTTCTTACCACTTTTTAAATTATTCTATCTCCTCCATTGAAATCTTAGCGATGTAGCATATCATTCATCAATAGTTATCTTACAGACCATAACTACACATGCTTCATTTTCTATAGTTTTTCACCATCCCTGGAAATTTCTAAAATCTTAGAATTTAATTCCATTTGTCCACTACAGAATTCTTTGCATTTTTTACACTTTGCTTTCTTTAATATGCTTTACATATTATATTGCTGTTATTTCTTAGAAGTCAGTATGAAGTAAAGAATTTGCTGAGGTATCTTATTAGATTTTTTTATTCAAATCACTCATTTTACTAGGCCTAAAACTGAGCACAACAAAATGAAGTGTGATTTATCCAAATTAATACATCTTGTCTTAGCAAAGCCAAGATTTGAAACACCTGAATTCCAGGTCAGTTCTCATCTCTTTATAAATACCAGTTTCAAATATTTTGAAATTGAATCATAGCTTTTATATATATATTGACATAGATATAATTATGAATATAAATACAGACTAACATTCAGAAGCAAAATGTTTTTTTAGCAGCTACTATTAGAACAAGAATCATCCTGTGTGCATTAGTGAAACAGGAGTCTTCACCAAAGAGGACGTATTCCTAATGTATTTTATTAAGAATTTAAAGATTATTCTGTCTGAGCTATCGTCTTCTGACAGGTTAGTTAGTTAAGTTGAAAGCATTTGACAAGCAGTAGGGATACAAGGTCATGCTCAGCTTCGTGTTATGTCTTGAATGACAAAATGAATGTCCCAAACATCCGGTGCCTTCCATGCATTAGGAAGAAAGATGTGCTCTTGTAAAAAAGAGGGGCAAACAAACACTGTTGCATCAACACTCATCTTGTTATTTACTTCTTTTTGTAAACAAAGAGCCCAGTCCATGCCCATGTACCTCTTCACATAATCACAACTGACAACTCTTTTCCAAAGTAGTATATAATAAGTACTATATAGTGTTTTGATTTGGGGCCTTTGTTGCATTCTGAGGGTAATTGTTCTACAAAACACATATGAATGGATTTTCATGCTTTATCTAGTCATTCTGCCACATGCCCATCTAGGTCGCAGATGCAGTTGAGATACTAAAATATAAGGATTGATATTAGTCCCTTATAAATAAGTTTTATTAACACTTACTAAGACTTACTCTAGACTAGGTGTTAGGTTTCCTTTGGCAATACCCAGTTCCAAGGCATATGTGTTAATTAGAAGATATATAACCTCAGCGACTATGCAAATGGTATAGTAAGGGTGCTTGTTCTGTAAGTATGAGGACCTAAGTTCAAATTTTCAACACTTACATGAAAAGCTGGGCATGGGGCATGAAGAGATGGCTCAGTAGTTAGGAGCACTTGCTGTTCCAAGTTTGGTTCTTAGCATACTTGTTAGATAGCTTACAACCACCTGTAGCTCCAGCTTCAGGGAGTTTGATAGCCTCTTCTGTCTCCATGGGCACTAGTAGCCAATACCATGTTACCACCTAGATATTCGTACTTTAAAATAAAATAAATATATTTTTAAGTTGGGCATGGTTTACATTAGTGGAAAGACAAAGGTGGATCTGAAGAGTTCACTGACCAAACAGCCCACTCCAACATGATTACCTTTCAGCTCAGTGAGAGACACTTTTTCAAAGTAGAAACATGGAAAACAAATGGAGTCCTATTCTAGTCTACATGGCCATTCACGTGTACATACCCACGTGCACACAACACAGTATTTAATTATTTGTTCTTATCCTAGATACAATACAGAAAATAGGACCAGAATTTTTCATTCAAACCTAGACATTTAGTTGTAATTTTCAAACACAAATGCCACCATATAGAAGCAGGTCAATTCTGAACTGTAAAGTCAAGGAACCTTTTGTCAGAATTTCGTAATCTGCTGTTTTTTTTTTCTTTTTCTATGAGGAACTCAAATAATTAATTGGTTATGAAACAATTTACTGGATATAATCTGGGACGGCATAGTGTACTTCACTTGTGAAGCTCTTTGTTTAAGATTGAGTTTGGGATCCTCAACTACAATATATTTATGTGTCATAGATGCCAATGCTGCTAGCTAGTGAGTGGGCACCACTTGTCTAGGCAAAGTCTCACAGTTAAATGCTGTCTATAGCAATTCTATATTGTCTACTCACCATAGGTATCAAATACAGGTGTGTTTGAAAACTAGGTCTTTCAACTTTTAGAGACAATAAAAAATTGAATTGTCAAGAAATCACCTCAAGGCATTGCTCTGTAGCTGCTATTCTATCTTAACAGAGTTTGTAACAGGTGCTAATCTAATGTAAAACAAAAGTAAGACAGCAAAGTTACAAATAAAGAATAAATCCAATTTTCTGTAAAAGCTGTTCAATATATTTGAAATTAGAATTGAAAGATAAAGAAAATAAAAAATAGAGATCGCTTACTAGGAAATCTAAGAGGGAATTGTAGGAATATTCTCTTGATATAAATAGTATTAGGGACTCATATAGATGCTGATCAAAAGGCAAGAAAGCAATGCTGATGTATTCTTCAAGAAAAACTGAGTGATATTTAAAGATTATCTGTAAAGACTACAGGAAAAAATAAGTTGAAAAAATAAAGAAAACAGAAAGATTTTTCTTTCAAAAGTTATTGTATTTTCAAAAGTACAGTAAAAGGGATTGTTGGTTGCCTTGCTGCCATTGCAATGTGATGCCATGATCAAATTCAGCTTAGAGGAGAAACGGGGTTATGTTAGGTTACAGTTCCTGAGAGGATGCTGGATAATGTTAGTCATGGTAGGAAAGACATGGTTGTAGAAGTATGAGCCTGGCCTGGCAGCAAGGGAGCAGAGGGATCATATTTTGTCCATTCACAGGAACAAGAAAGAAAAAACAGGAAATGAGACAAAGCCCTAAGATCAAAAAGCCTGTCTAAAGACATATACTTCCTTCAGCAAGGCATAGCACTCTATTGATTCCATAACCTCTCCAAACAGTGCCACTGACTGGGGGAAAAGTGTTGCAATACCTGAACCCATGCAGGTGGTGGGTGTTTCTTAGATTAAACTAACTTAGTGGGAGAATATATAAGTATGACTCGTATTTTAGAACAAAGTTCAGCTCAAGATCTTAGATTACACACAGATTCCATGAACACATTGAGGTTCTAGACTGACTTTAGAGGCATGTTAATTCAATATCAGTATATTGCAGAAAAGGCGTAAGTCCCTGGAAGGAATGTCTCCCTAAGGCTAGAGGACTAATTAGTAAATGTAAGGCTATATTCTATGTTAAACTGAAATAATTTGCCTATCCTTTAAGATTTTACAACATGAAAATTATGATCTTTCTGTGGGACGTATCATGACTTCTGTCTTTGGGTATTAGATATCCATCCCTTCCTAGTTGATATTGCTTTAACTCAAATCATCATTTTGATCCTTGAGTTCCTGAGTTTTGTTATTTGGTAGGAACTGGGTTATCTACTGTGAGTTATACTGTTTGTCTTAAGTAGGAAAAAAATCTCAGTAAAACTTTTAATGTTTCAAGTAGCCGAATGGGGGATAATTGTGTTATGTATATTTCTTTACCACCTGCGTTCTCTACTCTAAAGTTATAGATAGAAATCTGCCAGCTACATTTTTCCAGATTTCCATCCTAGCTTGCTTTGTGATATATGTGTTCAGCTAATGTGGATCCTCAGCGGGTAATTCGAAGGCTAGAAGGACAGAGATGCTTTCAGCTTTGACTACAGTGGCTGTTGTTGCTTGCTGTTGGCAATTGCTTCTACTGCTAAAGTCGAGATGAAACAAGGTGACTGAGAATTGTCAGGCTCCTATCGGGGTCTGAATTTCACTGCTTGTTCTCAGTCCTGCTGTCCATAGCAATTCTCTAGCAGTTTGGAGTCTTGCAGTGCTAACCTCCAGCAGCCTAGCAGTAGATGCGAGCTCATGAACATTATTCCCGCATTACTGGAAGGCTGTCAGGTACACACCTCCCTCTGCTTTTCTGCAGGTGCCTTTGCTACACCCAGCTTCCTAATGTGTAGGGATTGTCTGTTTAGATTCCACCTTGTTGGAAACACGGTGCTTATTTCTGTTTCTTACCTGTACCTTGATTGATAAAATTTCTAAAACATAATGACATGTTTACTTCTAGGAGAGAAAAACATAGTGCTTGCATCCACAACATTTTCAGCTGAGAAAAATCAACATCTTTTGTAAGTTCAAGATGCCAAAATGCCCACAGAAGAAGAGGTTTTGTCAGCATACAAACAAAATTTTGGAGCTTTATCTTCCCAGCAGTATAAGCATTCTTTCCTCTTAGGCGAAAGTGATTAAGTCTATTTTCTCTTTGTTGGGAATATCCATCTAACACATTTTTCTCAGCGATGTAGATTCAAATGGAATTAAACCTGAAACTTCCTATAGTAACGCTAGTCAAAATGAAGTCTGTGGACTGACCAGGGTCAGGCTACAGACATGTTGCCGTCTTCAAAGAAGGAGGAGGCATGAGAGAGGGGTGTGGAAAAGAGAGAGAAATTTTTTCTAGATGAAAATGAATGCACAACACTTCCCTTTAGATAAAATTCACTTAAACAAATAATTATTTGGATATGTCATAAGCTCATTATTATAAGACTATTAATAATATGTTATGAAATAATAAATAGGCCTGCCATAGAAAAAAGAATTACAGAAAAAATTAGGGTAATTCTTATGAATATAAAGAGTACCATATACCTTTTGACTTTCCTCCTTCCCAACTCTCCCATATATGTATCCTTGCTGTCTTTCAGATTTGTTCCATCTTTCTCTGTGTATTCTTATTACTTGTGTATTTATAGGCACACACACACACACACACACACACACAACTTGTTCAGACAGTTACTTGTATGAATGTTTTCAAGGCTGAGCATTTGGTATTGGATAACTTTCCCCCGAAGAAGACTATATTTCAAACTATCAGCACTCCTTAGTTGGCAAGAGTTGTAGATGTTGAGACTCCAGGGCTTTTTCCTCGTCTACTTTGAACCTTGACCATTGTGCTTGTTAAGCTCGTATTTACACAGTGCTGTTTTATGAGTATGGCTCCTGAAGGTGGTCTCCCAGTAATGTCTGAAGGTAGACTGGATTTCCTTAGAAAAACATCTTTAAGGTCAATTTGCATTTTTATTTTGGGGAAAGAAAGACCTGACCACAATTATTTATGAAATAAATACCACGTGAAAATAAACAAATGCTTGCAAATCATAGCGATCCTGAGGAGTGACCATCAGTCTCTAAGAACAATCATATTCCTTGTTCCACAATAAAGAAAAATGATGGTGTAAAGAGGAAGAATTTGAACAAGGGTTAAAACAATGACAACTTCCAAAAAGTCTAATGAAAACTAATTCTATTAGACATGAAACACAAGATACAGAAAATAAAGTCAAAGAACAAAATTGTAAGAGTTATCTGCAGTCGGACAGGTCTGTGAGTAACACTAGGTTGGGGAAGCTTAAAGATGTCAGCGATAGGAAAGAATGGAATGGCTAATTTCTGGGAAAGAAGAACAAAAACTAAATAAACAATTTTAAATATTTAATGAAGACAATTCCCAACACAGCTTATGAATAAATAGGAATAATTTAGTCATATTTGTTCCAGACCTTAGTGGAATCTCATTCCATTACTTAAAAAATATTTTTACTTATTTTAATGCCTATAAATAATAATTAAAATATTATTATTCTCACAATTTGAGCCAGCTATTTTGATCTTATATCTAGTAAAGCTTGCAGAATCAAAACACCAACATCATACCTTATCAAAAGTTGAATCCAGCATCAAAGTTGAATAGAAGCCAAGTTTATTATGATATTTAATACTTCCGCTATTCCTTTGTGCTCATAGATTCCTTTGTAGGAAACTTGTTCCAGAGGCTGAATACAGAAGATATCTGTGATGCTAAAATAATTGCAGCCCATTCTATAACCTCAAACAAATAATGCTTTTGATTTAAGATGGTTTAATCTCAGAGAGATCAGTATAGAAAACAGATTAGAAACATAGATGGAGTGCTTCCAGACAGAGACTCCATTGAGCTCCAAAGCTAAGCAATGGCATCTCTAAAAAGATGGCTTCGTGATGGGAACTGGAATCAAAGAGATGACTGCATTCCTTTGAATTTAAGTGAGCCTTTAAATCGGAGGGTGCGGGTATCAAAAGCAGTCCTTTGTAAAGGACTGAATATGAGCCAATGCTAATTTTATATCTTTGCTCTCCCAGGAAACATATAATGACTAGAGTGAAAAGAAATGAAACTCTTCTTATATTTTAAAATCAAAATTCATGTAGACAGAACTGTTTTGTCACTAAACTTGTGTTCAATGCCAAGACACCCGAGTTCACATGAATCACCACCACAAATACAACAGCAAAAATAAAATTCACCACTCACCATCAATATTTACTGAGTGAACAGTGTGAGCCACAGAGTCTTTTAAAATATTTTGCATTTCCTAATTTAGTCTTTGAAAACACTGCATAATTTAACAGAAAAAGACATGGACCGATGAACATTTATGCTCAGAGTTCTTGAGCTGAGTAAAATGTGGCATCTCTTTTTCATCATTAGAATGATATGATATGATATGTCTTAAAATTTTAAATGATATTTTATGCAATATGTGCCCATTAGCATCCATGTTGGTACCCCAGTTCATCTGTAGGCCAGAGGGCAACTTGGAAAAATTGGCTCCCTCCTGCAACCATATGGACTCTAGAGGTTGAAGTTTGTCAGGCTTGGAAGGAAGCACCTCTAGTCACTGAGCCACTGTGCCAGTCTGTATGATAATGTATTTTGCAAAGCCATTCACATAAACCAAGAATCTAAACTGAGAAATAAAACCAAAATCACAGAAAGATGTGCATTTGCTACTTCTTATAGAAACAAAGCTCTTTCATATACAATGGCCTTCCACAGAAAGCAAGACTTCAGATTTGTTAGGTGTCTTTGTAAAGGCTTTTAATAACACTGATAGACTAGAAGTAGAAAACAATTATAAATTAGGAGGCAATAATTTTACTAAATCAAGTACAGCATGAGAACAAGGAGTATTTTTTATGTTTGGGCATGAAATTTACTATGTTTCCATGCAGCCACAGCAAAATGTAAATCAAAGATAGTGTTTTAACTATTAGGAGCAGGGCAAATCATTTGTGTGTGTGCGTGTGTGTTTTCTTGTTTTTAACCTGAAAATATTGCTATAGGGAAAATTTGCAGAATAGATACTATGAATAAGTCTACGGACCTGTTTCCAAGTAAAATATTGTTAACTGGAGACAATTACTTAGAATGCAAACAAAATTATTCTGAGACCTTGAAAATTGTTCAAATAAAATTAAACAAATGATTAAAAGCCCAAACTAATCATGGAAGTGTACTGACTCTGTAAGAATGGCTGGCCTGTCACACTTGAGTCTAGGTGTAAACTTGTTTCCTGAACGTGGACTGGAGATCTCCACCACAGCAGACAGGGACTGTAACAGGGCAGGGCTCCTTTTGCTATCAGATCTTTGCCAGTCAACATCGCATCTCTGATATCAGCAAGGTGTTAATATTTGCTGCTTCCTTAAGCTATGCATGGCAGAGGGCAGATTTCAAGTCAGTTGGACCAAAATGCACAAGCTCATTTCCATATCTACTATCTACTTGTAAAGTGGATGCTCTAGCCCAGGCATCAAACACCAAGAACTCTAGGACTTCAATGTCTTAATATCCCTTGGCACAACTTTATCGGAATGTGTGTCCTTAGGTCACTGCTCCTGCTCAGCATTCTATACATAAAGCAAAGAAGCCCCTCAGAAAGAAGATGGCTACCATTGTGCTGTAGCTCTGAATCCCGGGATTTGACATGTTGCCTACAGGGAAAGATGTGATAATGGCAAAAATGCTCAAGCTGGTTTTGATAAAAACAGAATGTGGGGAAATTCTAGGCTTAGGGCATTCTCAGATACACTGGGAACTGGGCGGGAATCCATGAAAGGATGCTGGTGACGTTGACAGCACTGAATTGCTGTCTCAGACAGAACACTACCATGGGGGTAAAATTACTAAGACTTATCCTTGTGCTCACCAGGGAATCCTAATTAATGAACTCAAAGATTACTATGGCAATGCAGGAAAAATTTAACTGGTTTTGAGCACACAAAAAGCTATGCTTTATGGATATTTGGGAGAAAAAGCTTTAAAAAATGAGAATTCAATTTGAAATTTGGGAAATAATATGTATGGATAAGCTAAATAGCATACTCTGAGAAAATTCATGAATCATAAGAGAAAATACATATTGTAAATGAATATTTAAACCATAATAAACTACAGGATAGATGAAAATACAGATAAGATGTAAGACCAATAAAACACAAGGTCCACATGCATTAGAGTGATGCTTTTTAATAAATATAAAATGTTGACTTGTCTGTGCCATAGACAAACTATGAAAATATTGTATAAAGCAGAAAACCAAGATTGCACAGACAATGCATGTATATGGGTCTGTCTGTCTTACATAACCGTTATATGCTGGCATAGGAACCCAATATAGATTACTGATTGCCTAGTTCTGAGGTGTTAGCGTGAAATGGGGAATGACAGCTGATGGGTACAAGATTCACAAAGGGGTAATGGAAATTTCTAAAATTTATTGTAATAATGGATGCATGATTCTGAATATGCTAGAGCTTACTGAATTGTATTGTTTAAATGCTTAAATTGCATTTAAATGATTGTACAATATTTCACAATGTCAGTACTGGGCGGAACTGTATATTTTATAGATGTATTAGGATAGCTATTACTGATTCTACTACAAATAGCTCAAAACTATGTAGTTTCCTCAACACCTATACTGTGCCTTCCTAGCGTTCATTTGTAAACTAGCACACTGAATTAAGATTTCTCACTTAAAACATAAAGATCTAAGTGTTGTAAAAAAAAAAACCACATAATGGTGTCAGACCATATCCCCCTTCAAATGGACTGAGATCTTATGGGGGTTATTATTTGGAATCAAATAGAGTTTATATTAGTAAGAAAATAGAGGGCGTATAAGAGTCCCACTGGAGTAATTCTAAGTCACTGGACTCTTCCTCTATGTTCCAGAATGCTAAGATTCAGCCTTGGAAGAGCATACATGAAGCAACTGTATAAACCACTGATAAACTGTGGGGTAGCATGTGCCCCTCAAAATTCATATGATGAACCCCACTTAACAATGTGATGGCATTAGGAAGGAGATGGGACTCCTGGAAGTAAAGGTGGCATAGTCATGTGGGGGATTATACTCCTTATAAAATCAACTTGAGGGATTTTATAAGGGCTAATTAGCCCCCATCTATTGACTTGAGGTTAAAGCTGGAATCATTCTCTGTGAGCTCTCACAAAGCAATGAATTACCAGCTTCTAGAACTGTGAGGACCAATTGTTATTTACTGTTACTTAGGTAAAGATACTTTATCCTAAATGCCCACATATACTAAAAGTCCTGCAGTCAGACATTGGACATTGGCACTCTAACTGCAGAAATGACTGATCTCTACCCCATCCCCTGATCTAGATGCCAGAAAATATGATATTTTTTCTTTTTTCTTTTAGATTTATTATTATTATTAAAAATTTTCATCTTCTCCCCTCCTCCCAATTCCCTCCCCCTCCCACCNAAGGTGAGCATCCACACACACTAGGCTCCCATACAGCCAGCACATGAAGTAGAAAATATGATATTAATAGTGATGATTCAGTTCATAATTGTATACCATACACTACAAGATTGTAGTGAAAAATTATGGGCTAATGAAAAGGATTCTGTGAGGCAATTTTAAATATTCCTTTTCCAGAATATGACTTAAATGGCAACAATCTAAACTGCAAATGGGATTTGACTGTAACCATGAACCACCACACTGGGAATCTCAGCTGTGTACTTCTGAGCCTGGCTGCTGTGAGCACATGTTGCTCTTTGCACTCTTTACCATAACTGACTCAGGGTTACTGTGTGCTGATTGGTAAGGACAGTGCATAACAGAGTCTTCTTAGTGGGTGTATGTAGAGGTGTATATTATACCAAGATTACATAAACAAGAAGCAGGCATTGTGGGGACAAGGGGGGTGCTGAGCGGGCAAGCTTGGTAACATATCCACCACAGAAGGAATTTGTGACATAGGCACATATCCTCAACAGCTTCAACATAACAAAAATAGTACACAAATATCCCGTGACTTGAAGTGAAATACTGAGAAAACTTATTAGAGATTTGAATTCAGCCAGAAACTATATCTAACGTACGGTTGTTTAAAATCAGCATAGAAAATTAATATTCATATTTGCTCTTGAGGGTGAGGATGTATTCAAAATGGAAGTAAAATTCTGAACTTGCATACATGAATCTAATCTACATGGGAAGTAGTAAAGGACAAGATGTCCCAGGTAAATTGGGAGCATAGGGACCATGGTAGAGGGTTGAAGGGGAGGGGAGAGGCAGGAGGAAAAGCAGAGAAAAATGTATAGCTCAATAAAATCAACAAAAATATTAAAACAATTCCGAACTTGGGATCATGATCAAGAAAAAGACAATGAAATGCAATGCTGTGATTCTTGTGCTAACGAAGCAGTTTTCTTTGTGAATGCTGTTTCAGTTGGGGCAGCCTCCAAAGACAGACCTTATAAAGAGTCCATCAATAGCACACTTTACTGATAAAGCCTTAATGGTAAATATAAGACCTGTGCCCGAAACTGCGAGTCAAACAGTAAGAATAAAATACCATAGAAGAGGAATTGTCTACTCATACCTATAGCCCTGTTTCAGTGTCAATAAAACTAGGAACATCAAAACAGATGTGAAAGACACCAAGAATAGCGCACACACAGGTCTTTCACATGTCTGTGCAGCAAGTGTATGCTTGGTGTCTGGAGAAAAGAAGAGGGTGTCAGATGCCCTGGAACTGGAGTTACAGACAGTTGTGAACTGCCATGTGGGTGCTGGAAATCAAACCCTACCCCTCTGCTAGAACAAGTGTCTCTCCAACCTCCATTGTAGGTACTTAAAAATTATCTTATTACTTTTAATTATATGGTGTATGTCCATGTTTATGAGTGTAGGTGTCCATGGAGCCCAGAGGTGTTAGATCCCCCTGAAGCATAGGTAATTGTGAGCAATCCAATGTGTATACTGGAACCCGAACTGTAGTCCTCCGGAAGAGCTCTTGTTTGATGAGCCATTTCTGCAGCTTGATGTTTGTTTGTTTATACCTAGAGGTTAGCGTTATTATCGGTGGGATGGTAGTGAATGACAATACCCCCAGGCCAGATTTAGATCATCTATGCCCTGAAGACTGCTATGGTGAGAGAGACAGGATCTCTTTTAACAGCATGATCTTTTGCTTTAAGCCTATATATTTTTCTCTTCTGATAATGGAGCAAAGGGTTATAGCAAGACTGATGAAGGACAGAAAAAATATTGTTATCCTATTGAAAATTTATTTACTCATGAGTCTTTATATGAGGGGAGGGGTCCTTTCTTGTCCTTGATTTCCTTTAAATTGTCATTGTCTTCCATTAAATTCAAGATTGTAAACTGTATATTGTAGTGATATGGGAGAGCAGGCCTGCTTTCTTCCCTCCTGGCTCCAGCACAGCTAGCTTATACCCTGAAATAACAACACATAAATTGTATT
>LOEQ01002325.1:33167-69888 GCA_001685075.1 Bramus lutescens | reverse complement strand
GTTTCTTTATTAACCAATGAAAGTAACACATAGACAGATGACCCTACTACATCAGTATATGGTTGAGTTATGCAGGCTAATATATATCTGTAAACTGTATGCAGGAGAACTCTTCCTGCTGCTGTGGTTTATAAGGGGGAAATTTTCATAAGAAGAGGATTGAGGACCAGGAACATTGAGAAATTCAAATTCAGTCATTCGTTCATTTGAGTTTATTCCCCATGCATTTTGGAAATGAGAGTATAATTTCCCACTGTTACACATGACAAATCTTTTAGTGACAATGTTACCCTTCCTACACATGACTGGAACACCACTACATGACTTTAAGATGACAGCTGACTCCCAGTTTGTATTGCTTTCTGTTCAATGCAACCTGTCTCTTCATTTTCAGATCTGCGTCAAGTACTGAGAAAAGTCTACCTAGATGGCTCTTTTTTTCTAGAAGTGACAAACCAGAACATCAGTTGTAACATGAGATTCTGCTTGTTGGGGTTTCTGTCCTGCCCAGTTTCCACAGCCGGCAAGTCCCAAAGAATCACACAGAAGATATATATAAGTTATAAAACTGATTGGCCCATTAGCTCAGGCTTTGTATTAGCTATTATAACTTATATTAACCCATTATTCTAGTATCTGTTAGCCACATGGCTCAGTACCTTTTTCAGTGGGTCAGATTACAACCTGCTTCTTTGGTGTCTGGACAGGACTGGGGAGGAAAGGGCTTCCTCCTTCCCAGATTTCTCCTGTTCTCATTGTTCTGCCTCTGCTTCCTGTCTGGTTGTCCCACCTATACTTCCTGCCTGGCTACTAGCCAATCAGTGTTTATTTAAAACATAATTGACAGAATACAGAATTGTCCCACATCAATAAATCTATGCCATTGACAGATAAATGGTTAAATCTCAGTGCCTCAGTGGCATTTAAGGTCATAAAGCATGGACAGAATTAGGGAGGACATGCCCATGACTTCATGGAAGAAAAGTTGTATTATGTGACTGGCAAATATAGCTGTTTACACAGAATTTTGTTGCAATTCTGCAAAAATCCTGTTCTGTCTACCTACTTGCCATGAAAATTTTGGGAGGATTTCTACCCCTTTATATCTTTATTATCTTGTTTCTAAACCAAAATTTATAGGATAATAAGAAAAATATGATCCCAAACAGCACAAGTGTTCTGACTTCATAATAAATAATAAAAGAACATAATGAAAAAGCTTTCTCTGGAAGTGAAAAGTGAGCACTCCAAAGCATTTTGGTCACTTTTGTGAGAATTAATTGATCTTTGAGTAAAGGAGGTATGTTCATAGCACTTCACTTTATGGAGGATTGGCTTAGAGTCCCACATTGTGAAGTACTAAAGAATGACAGCATCTCAATGGCTGCATGATTTCCTGTATAATGAAGTTGTATAATTCCTTTGCTTGGGTTGCATTCAGTTGCATCTACCTAGTAATCATGGCCTTACCCCATAGTGGGCATTTACAGCCCCAATTATGGTGATTCGCTTATTTCTGCTTTTTCTTTTGTGTCTAATGCTGTTTTCAGTGCCTACCTACTCTCCCCTCTACCACTCCCTTTTATGTCTGTTAGTTACCTATGCTTTCAAACTTTCCATTCCTGCCTCCTCTTTTTTAAAATAAGTAAAACATAATCTTCGAGTGTATGCATGCACACACATGTGTGCAATGGCACTCATGTAAAAGTCAGAGGATTACTTGAGCAAGTGAGTTCTTTTCTTCTATCTCTTAAATGCTAGGGATGAAACTCAGCTTGTGAGGCTTGATAGTGCATTCTTTTACCCACTGAGTCCCCTACAATTCCTGATTCTCAAGTCTGTATAATTCTCTTCACACTGAGTTTATGTATCAACATTCAACCCCTACCTTAAGAGATTTTCAGTTCCTCCAGTCTGCCAACAGCTATGAAAAAGTCACGTTTGATAATCTGGACAATTCCATTCCATTTATTTTTGTTTCGTGAAGAACTAGATGCTGGTTTGTTGTAAGAAGGGCTGCTTGTTCATTTCCCCACCACCCAGACTCCCATGATAATCACAGAGAAACTATATTATTTAAATCACTGCTTGACCCATCAACTCTAACTTCTTATTGTCCAACTCTTACATATCAATTTAACCCATCTCCATTAATCTGTGTATTGCCTCATGGCAGTGGCTTACCAGGTAAAGTTCCATCCAGTTCCGGTGGGGCTACATGACTTCTCTCTAAACTCTGCCTTCCTTCTCCCAGTATAATATTACCTAAGTAAACAGGAAGTGCATTGTAAGCAACTTCCAAAACTCTAGAAATGGCAGAGACATCTCATTGCCTGGACAGACACACAAAGTTCTTTTGTACCATTGGGACATCCATCTTCAGCCTACAGGCCCATCGTATCTACCAAACTTCAGTCACTTTTTTCTGTGTCTGCAGAATGTCTGGCAGACTCTTTCATGTAGTAGGAACCCCAAAGGATCATATTACATTTAAGCAGGTTCAGCAGTCATTTCTCTATGGGTCCTGCATGTCCAGTTTATCAAGCAGTTCAAGCAAGAGCAGTTTCTTGCCCAAATGGCTAATCAACTCCATAAGGAGACTCTTCAATTCCCAACATCTTCTTGGAGCAGATGTGGCTCACTGTCATGAAAAGTCCTAAGTCCTTAAAATATTTTAAATGCTATATTCTGAAGGTCTTTGAAAGATTTGGAAAATCCCTATACATCTGAAATACATCTCTGTATATCTAGAAAATCTAACTAACATGGCTACAAGCTTGACTATTATAAATGACTCTCTATTAAGCTATATTTCTTAATTATTCATTACATTTTTAAATGAGTTGCACAAATACAACACCTTAATCAAGAGCAGAAATACACATAAAATACAATAAAATTGACCTTAAATTTGTATCACTGAACCAAGATCCATACCAATGCAAATCTCTATAGCATATTTATAAACAATATTTGGGAAAATTGGATAATTCTCTCCACAAAGCTTCCTGTTTTTTTTTGGGTGGAGTAATTTATGGGGATGTTCATGGTGACCTTTCAGAGGGTCTAGGTGCATTAAACCACATTAGCCTGGAATGAATCCACAAGTTGTCATCCTCTGTGGAAACAAACACAGAACCCATCTTCCAAAGCAACATATCCTTAGACTCAAATATTGAAGACAAAATATCTTTAAAGTATATATTTTGATTACTTTGCTCTTTGACAGTCAAAAAATTCAAGGAAAACACAATAATATACATAATCTAGACTCTCTGTGTATTCTCCATCACATGGCTTATTTGTTTTAAATATATTACTTTAATATTTAATTAATCTTTTAATCTATGACTGCCTGTACTCTGTCTCTTTAAAGAGCTTGTTTCATTTTTTATAAACCATTTACACCTTTTTATAACTCTCTATTCTCTTTTCCTTCTCTCTCCCAAGCCTACTTACTTTTTAAAAACACACTGTGTCTTATTTAGAGGCCTTTACTATCTGAATCTGTCTTTATTGTGTATGTGTAATTATTTTCTGACCAGAAGTGCTTCTTAAAATACTAAGCCCTTCTTACGAACTTAAGCGGTGCCATTGCTAGAGGAAATACAGCACTACCTGCTTGCCCTGCCCAGTCTAGCATGGTGGAGCTGTTTGCTGCCTCTGAGAGCCATGCTCACAGCCCCATCTTTAGGTACATAGCCTGTCTATGTTGCCATTAAGCAAACTGTAGCACTCTGTTCACAAACCCCACTTAAATGCTCCATAGCTGGATCTCCAGAAAGAGTCAGAGTTTGTGCTAGCAGCATGGCCCAGAAAGCTCGCATTTCAAAACAGTGGCTTTTTTCTGCTACCACTGAATAAAAAACAAAAACAAAAAACAAAAAACAAAAAACCCTCTCTTAAAGCTCTTAAAGGAGGCACAACATGCTGCCAGAAAACAAAGCCCATTCAGGAAAATAAATGCAGCTAAACTTTGTTTTTCAGTGTCTAGAATTCCTTTTCAAGCTTTCTCAGGTTTTAAGTAGATTTTAGTTGGCCACATTGGTGTGTCGATTTGTTGTAAGAAGGACCACCTGTTTGTTTCTTGGCCACCTAGACTCCCAAAATAATCACACAGAAACTATATTATTTAAATCCCTGCTTGGCCCATTAGCTGTAGCTTCTTATTGGCTGATTCTCACATATTAATTTAACCCATCTCCATTAATCTGTGTATTGTCATGTGACAGTGGCTTACCAGATAAAGTTCCATCTGGCTCTGGTGGGGCTATATGGCTTCTCTCTAAATTTTGCCTTCCTTCTCCCAGCATTCAAATTAGTTTTCCCTGCCTAGATCAGTTCTACCTTGTGAGGCCAAGTCAGTTTTCTATGTTCATTAGTGGTAATCACAGCATATAGAGGGGAATCCCACATCACATGTTTATAAGAGGCAAGTCCTCTACCACAGAGCAATATTTTTCTGTCCCAGGGCTCTAAGTTCATTATTTTTCCTATAAAACAAGAAAATGCTACATTAAATTTTTACCTTAATCAATTAGTTTTAATCATATTGTTACTAATGCTCTTAACCATAAAGACTGATAGTTCACAATACCAATGCATCCTTGTTTGTTAGACTTGTAAGAATTAGCAGTGACTGACAAGGAGGACTAGATGGGATTGTTCTTTGTTCTGTTTTAATATTGTTTAACTTTGGATTTTTTTTCTGACAGGTCTTTACTCTGCAGCATGTGCTAGCCTGGAACTCATCTATAGATCAGGCTGCCCTTGAATTTGTTGAAATCTTATTGCTTCAGACTCCTACATGCTGTCATCTGCTTCAGCCTCCTGTGTGCTGTGATTACAGGCACAGGCCAACTTGTCAGGCTGGAATTTCTTAAGAGAGTCAGAGGCTGTGAATTTGAAAGAGAGCAATAAGAGGTATAGCAGAGAGTTTAGAGAAAACAAGCAAAGGAGAGATACAGAAGAAGTAATTAAAAATTATCAGAAAATAATAAATGACAACATAACTATGATTATCTAGAAATAGAAACAGATTTGAAATAATCCCAAATCTCAGGACCATGGAAACATCTTTATTACATTGAAGTACAATCAGCTGAAATGCAGATCCAGGTCAAGGGTAGGAAATACTGTGGACTCTAAGCTGAGAGAGATCCTACAGTCCTGAACACACTGCAACTAAGCACATATTGTAGAATGAATGGAGACAGTGAGGAGAATCCAGGAGGTGTGTGGAGTAAGCTGCCCATTCCATGCCGAGTGTTGTTGGTAGTATGTAAGGAGAAGCATTGTTCATGTCATTAAACACCAACCCAAAATAGATTTAAACTGTTTTAAAGCCTTATTGGGTTGGTGTCTGAGAAACAGATTACTGACCTTTACCGATTTAACTAAAATACTCAATCTCTTTTTTTGTTGTTTGTTTTCAAGGGAATAAAGTAAAGACAATTAGCAACATTTTGCTGATACTATTCCTTATAAAATCTAGGATTAAAACTGAGGGATACTCTTTACATATCATTTTAAATGTCTAGTAGAGGCCATCAAGAACAATAGCTGATTATACATCTTGCACCTTGTAGGAGCCGTGTTTGCAATGGGGGGAGTCAAAATGGAGTTCTATGTGATCTATCTAGCCTACTAGGGAAATATCTCTAAGGAAATAGACTTGTGTTTAAGACACTGGATAGTGGAAC
Organism: Bramus lutescens; assembly: GCA_001685075.1. Taxonomy (NCBI): domain Eukaryota; kingdom Metazoa; phylum Chordata; class Mammalia; order Rodentia; family Cricetidae; genus Bramus; species Bramus lutescens. The sequence continues at coordinate 64,186 of LOEQ01002325.1, read as the reverse complement.
TACTCTAAAATCTGTTGGTGTGCTTTGTACACTAAGCCAGGTTTTTGTTTCCTCGAGAGAGGAGCTTCACTTCACTTCTTTAGGGAGTCAGAAAAGTGATCCTAAGTTGTGAGAATTCAGGGACCATGATCAGGCTCACATTGCAGAGGCCAAGAAGCAAGGTTATGCATGTGATATGTGTCTGCCATGAGTCTAACAAGGAAGAAAAGCAAAGTCCAACTGCAGATGTGAGTAGGCAGGCAGCAGCCCATGTTCCCTAAGGTTCAAATGTAAACCTCATATAAAGGGGCTCAAGTCATCTTGCAAGAAACATCAGCCACGAGGATTTCTAGGTATTAAAGGAAAGATAAGGGATGGAGCCCAGCTAAAGGAGACAGGAGTGAGCTGCAGCTACCCTGAAGTTGGCCCACATCAGACACTGCAGCCTCTCAGGTATAAAAAGGAGCTGGGAACTGATCATCTCTTACACATAAACCAGATCTCAAATGGAAACTGACACAACTAACTTATTATTTACTATTTTTAACATTTGTTCTAAACCAAGTCTCTTGGTGTCAGAAACAGTGGCAACCTAGCAAAGAGAAATAAGAGTGACATAGTAGTTGGCCTTCCTAGGCCCTATGACCTGCTGTCCCCTGCCCCATAGCACACTAATGCTGTCCCCTGCTCAGTAGCACACTAATGCTGTGCACACTAATGTGTACTCCCCAGTAGCACACTAATGCTGGGCTCTCCCCAGTAGCACACTAATGCTGTGCACACTAATGCTGTGCACTCCCCAGCAGCACACTAGTGCTGTGCACTCCCCAGCAGCACACTAATGCTGTGCAAGGTCCAGGCTTTCCCTGCATTATTCAGGCTGAAAGTCAGAGATTGGGAATTGTCAGTAACTGGGTGAGGTTTAATGACTGAAATGAAACTCTTCCTACAACTAATAGGAACCTACAGAGTTTTTAATTACTAAAATTAATATTTCAAGCATGAAATCTGTTCTTAAAGTGACCTTAACAAAAAGTTCAAAAAGTTCCTTTGGCCTGGAACCTAAGGAAATCATCTTTTGCTTGAAGACAGTTATATTCAGAGTTACTTGAATTTGCTTCAAAGTAACACAGCAGAAAAGAATGCTACGATTCAAATGTGTACGTGTGTGTGTGTGTGTGTGTGTGTGTGTGTGTGTGAATCATATCAGTGTATCTTCTTGATGTTAAGACAAAGGATCAATTCTGGCAATTCAGTCCAAAATGTCAAACTAGATGTCTGGCATGAGATAAGTATAAACAACTTCAGCATTGACTGAATTTTTAGTAGTTATTTGAATGTCAGAAAGATCAAAATATGGAATTTGGTGACCTAAAGCTTTAGCCAAAAGGTTGTGTTTTCAGATGCTTCATATTTTATGCATTATAGATTAATTTGCTAACTAAACCATTTCCCCTGGCCTAGCCTTTTAATAATTCATAGGGAGCTCAATGAGTGCAAATAATTAGTATCAGACAAATGCTTTAGGACTCTATAGCATAATGCTTATTTTGGAACAATCACAAAGATTAGAGTATGTCATTCATCTAGTCAAAGCTACAATTAATTATAATATTCTTTTTCTTCCCATAAGCTACAAATACCACACTATTGTCTTTCCCATGAAGTAGGTAGTAGTTTTTTGAGGGGGGATGCCTGATGCAAAGTAGCTGCTTCCGAGGTTTGCAATTATATAGAACAGTACAGGAGACACCAGCTGTACTCGGACACACACATTTCTGTATGATGTGGCTCTTTGTACTCAATTATATAGAACAGTACTCGGACGCACACATTTCTGTATTATGGGGCTCTTTGTAATCTAACTTTTATCTCACAACTTGCAGAGAATATATGTAAGTTTTATCACATGTAATCTCCTTTGTGTCCTGTGTTCTGTTTTTCTTTTGGATGTCTCTCTTGTCAAGCTGACACTGTTTTTGAGCATTTAGGTGAGGAGGATGCAAAAAGAAATATAATCATTTTTTCCAGAAAACAGTCAGTCTTATTGAAATGGCAAGTAAATGATTATATTAAAACAGGTACATATGCATCTATAGAAATAAAGGCCACATTTGGATGCTGCCTTGGAATGCTTCATAGAGAGGGTTGACGCTTGACTTACGCTTCATACCACGTGGCCCTCCTGCCCTTTATTATAGAAAACCCAGATTTATGCCTTGCAATATTGGCTAACAAGTTTGATAAGTCTAGTATCTCCATTTTTAATTTGTATTAAGCTCATGTAATATTGCCTGTTAAAAGTTCTACTCAGTTTATTCTCAGCAAACACATGGGCTTGAAGAGGAGTCTTATGCCATCAGGCAATGCTATTGCATGGGCAAGTTAGACTTGCTGGTGAACGTAGAATTCTTTCCACAATTTTAGAGAAAATTATGTATCCTTTGCTGATATTAACCATGGCAAGGCATAGTAAACTGAGATATAATCAAACAAATATGATTACATACTTTAAAGATGATTGTACATGATAGGATATGAGGAGACCCAAAATTCAAGTTTGCTACCCCAAAATTTATTTTGGTCATTTCATGAATAGTGTCATATTATATACAAACATGTATGGCTTTTAATGTAATAATCAAAAACTAAGCCACAAAATTGCATAAATAAAATTATATTACTTTTGTGATTCTATGGTTGATTTTAAAAATGATTGAGTCTTACAACAAACTACATGATGATTTAAATCGTGCTAAATATTTTGGTTAGAAGGAATATTGATTGAGCAGTAATTGGATCGATGTTCATAGCTTCATGTTCCCAGAAGAGCAATTCTTATTCAGAGATGAAGCAATTTATATAAAAGGCATGATGAAACTAGTTTGATTTCTTATGAAATAATCCATTTTCTTACTGTACTATAATTTCACCATTGAATAATGACATTTATAAACTATCAAGGATAAAATGCAGATTCACAGATGAAAATCCCATATTTCCAGTGGCCAAGTCAGACCTCACTGGTTGAAGGCCGATGCATTGCCTTTCAGAACACTAATTTCCAGAAGGATTGGAGCTTGCTGTTCTTCAAGGTTTGTCTTTTCTCCTGCCATTGTCTAAACCCTGATCTGTGATCAGGTAGGTTGTTCTTAGGAATGTCAGGGTTAGAGCAGATTCAATCTCTCATGACTGGTATAGAAAGCTTAATGCCAGTGAGTTTATTTTAAATGCAAATGGAAGCAGCCTTGGGGACCTTAAACTGCATCTCCTGGATCGGCATAGTCCTCACCTATAAGGCAGACTACCAGGTAACCCAGAGTGACTATCACAGCTCCTCCTGGAAGCTGAGCTGCTTGGGAGAACAGTGGTATTTTTTTGGTTACTCTTATGAAGCTTTGCAGTATACCCAGGCATGACACATTTATTCCATTTCTTTTTTGTTTTGTTTTTGAGACAGGCAATTTTTATGCACAATTTTGTGCCGACTTCCCCTTTCAGGCCTGAGAAAGTCAGCTCTGACTCTCTACCCACAAGGAAAAGATAATAGTATCTGCATTTGTCCCTCTTGATTGGTTTATTCTGCCTGTTTATTCTTCTACTTGCTCGGATCTCTTTTGACCATGATAACAAATAAACACACATTTCAAGGTATAGTAGAGCAAACTCTAGTCCTGGGCCTGTGACACAACAGCTCCAGCCATGCCTGTGACTGATGGGAGCAGGACTCAGTTAGGAGCTGGCCTGGGACTAGAGACCCAGCAGCAACTGCAACAGCTCCACACCACGCCATGTGACTTGGAGAGGAGGGGTGCAGGACTCTACCAGCAGCCTCCTGGGGACTCTGACCCTAGGTTGCAACACAGCAATCATGGCATGGCTGGGAGTGGAGGTTTAGGGGCAGGTCTCAAGAACCCAGTGCCTATGGCTCCGGGCAGCCAGATACTACGATGATGAGCAGGTGCAGGGTTGGTAGGTGGAAGAGAGGCAGAGTGGAACATAGGTTGGGGAAAGAGGCAGATCTGTAGAGGTGAGGGTGGTGAGGAACAGGCTAATTTGAATGGTCTGCTAGCCACCTGAGTCCAGGGTCAGGTCATTCCTGGGCCTGTTCTATTGTCAAGAACCAGTCATGGTCCAAGGCCCTGAAGAAGCTGAGGGGACGTGAGGTGATGTCTGTGGTTCCTGTCACCAACGAGGGCCAGGCAGAAGTCTGTGGTCTGGGCTGCCACTTGGAGCCAGGTTGGTGTCAGAGGACTTATGCTGCTCTGAGGACAGGACCAAGGTTTAGACTGCAACCTGTGTCCATTTTGGTGTCTACGGGTTGTGCTGCAACTAGGGCCATGTGAGTGACTCATGGAAATGATCACTTGTGAGTGAACATGAAAGGACTGAAGGACATTACTGTGTGACTCAACAGGCCACACTATAGCTTCCAGGACCACGTTCTCTTTTTCTTGTTGTTGCTGTTTCGTTTTGTTTGCTCGTTTGTTCTGTTTTGGTGTGTTTTTTGTTTGTTTGTTTTCTGTTTTTATTTTTGTTTTGCTGTTTGCTTTGTTTTATTTGCTTACTCTGTTTTTCTTTGGTTTGTCTTTTAAATGCTGTGTTGTTTTGTGGGGAGATTGGAAGGGCAGAGGGTGGATGAAGGGAGAGGAGTGGAGAGATGGACAGGATTGGGATGCTTAATGTGAAATCTGCAAAGAATCAATAAAAGTTAAAAAAGATGTAGTAAAGCAATTTCACTTTTCCATTTATATTATAGACTATATATTGTCATTTCCCTCTTTACTCTATGAGAACAATTTTTAGGATTATCTGAGATTTTGAATAAGAAAAAATGACATTTGAGATTATAACAATATCAGTAAAGTAAATATTGGCAGGACAAAATCTTCAACCATTTAGGCATTCTCCTTCACAAACATGATTGGTCTCTTCATTGACTCAAGGCTCTTATATCAATGAAATCTTATTATCTACATTCCAGCCTTATATACTTTTCTGGTATTTTATATTTTATATAGGGATTATGCTGGATCTTCTTTTATCACATCTTATTATTGCTGGCATCCATAAAAGTTATTATTGAAAATCCCATTTAAAATATTTTTGTTATTGTTGGTTGTCTTTTATTCTCATATTTATTGAGAATTGTATAAAATGCATTTTGATTATATTCGTTCTGCTTACCCAACCTCTCCAAAATCCACTTTCCTTCTCTAACCACCCAACTTTGTGTCCTTTTGTTTGTTTTTGTTTTTACAATGAAGTCCACTTTGTGCTGCCCATATACACTTAGATGTCTGAGCATTCACTGAAATATGGCTGACCTACCAGGGACTCCAGTCATAAAGAAATCGGACTCTCAATTGCAAATAGTTCCTCAGATAAAGGTAGGATTGCATGCCTACTTCCCCTTTCCATGATATAATTTGGTCTGGCTTGAGTTTGTTCAGGTCCAGTGCTTGATATCAAAGTATTGTGAGTATATACATAAAGTTATCTTGTTATATCCAGAGAAACATTCTTTTGCTAGCTTTCATAGCAACCAGAGGCACTGCTCATATTTCTAGGTTATGGTGGAAGTCACCATTGATCTCAACCATTTGTGACCTATGATAATGACTAGTATGGCAAGAAAGCCCATAGGTGTGATCGTGGCACTGATGTTATAGGGGCAACTGATTTCTCATTGGATTTAAGACCTACTTCAGAGAAAGAAACACATGTCTGATACATCAAGTCTGGCCAAGAACCAATGTTTCGGGAGCTTTCAGGCCCAAGGGTTGGGTGACCCTACTTCTATTCTTTTGCTTAATGGACAGCAAAGTGTATTAAATTTTCCTCTACGTGCATATGTCTCTGATCATACATTAGAGTAGCTTTCACTCCTCATCAAGGATGTTTCTCTGAAAACTGGATGTCAGTTAATACAGAAAATCACTGTCAGATCCCAGAGAATAAGTGTTAGTGGGATGCTCAGCCACAAATGGAGTATGTTTATCATGTCACCCGGGGACACCTGTAAGTCTTAAGGATTATCATGAGGTTGTGGAAGACTAAAGCAACACAGTGTCTTCTAGATCTTTCAGGGCTGCTGCACTCGTGAACTCACAGCAGCTATGGTTGTCCGCATAAGACCTGCATGAGCACAAGCCAGTCAACATTCTAGCCTGGAAAGGCAGGAGTTTAAGAACATCCACCTTTGCTATGGAACTATTGGCAGTTGGTGGCTTCTTGAGCAAGGAGAGTCAGTCTCCTTTAAGTATGTAAGTCATGGTATGTCAAAAACACTCCCGTGAGTGGTCCCCCACTCCCATGAGTGGTCCCACATCCATAAGTATCATAAATTAGGGAGGGGAGTTGAGAAAATGTATAGCTCAATAAAAACAATAAAAAATAAAGAGGACATAAAGGAGGTAGGTTTTAGGGACTTGGGTAGATATTGGAGGAATTGTGGGAGGGCAAAAGGGTGAATTTGCTCAAAACACACTGACATTCTCAAAGAATTAATAAACTTGTATATTATTCCTTCAACTAGGCATTTTGTTGAAGAATCTCACTATCCTTTTTTCATTAAGCCACTACCCTCAATTTTGTGGGATAATGCTCTTTCTTGTACACGGTAGAGATTTATTGTTCACACTGGTTTAATAAAATGCTGATTGGACAGTAGTCAGGCAGGATGTATAGGTGGGGGAACCAGACTATAAGAATTGTGAGAAGAAAAAGGCCAGAAATTCAGTTGCAAGCCAGATGCAGAGGAAGCAAGATGAGAATGTCTCACTGAGAAAAGGTACCAAGTCTCGTGGCTAAACATAGACAAGAATTATGGGTTAATTTAAGTTGTAATAGCTAGCTAATAATAAGCCTAAGCTAATAGGCCAAACAGTTTATAATTAATATAAGCCTCTGTGTGTTTCTTTGAGACTGAATGGATGCAGGACTAGGTGGGACAGAAACTTTCTGTCTACACTCATATTTTTATTGATTGTGGAAAGATTTATGGTGCTATATCTGGGCATGAGGTGAAATTCTGTAGACACAGAGATACGAGCTTATGGCAGTTGCACAGAGACAAGACATTCTAGAATGGGAAAAGAAAATAAGAAAACTGGATTAGAAAATCAACATTGAAAAGACAAGAACAAAACCCATGAGTGTGAATGCCTTAAAATTAGCAGAAGGATAGTAAGACATTGCTGCCATATGAAATACTTGTTTAACTATGTAAAGATGTGTTGCTGTTTCACCTTGTCTGCTGAAGACACCTAATTTGTCTAATAGGAAGCTGAACAGCCAATAGCTAGGCAGAAGATGGATACGTGGGGTGTGCAGGCAGAGAGAAAAGGGGAGCCAGCTTGCTAGCAGGTGGCCGCCCAGCCAGAGGCCAACCAATTAGACATGGCGAAAGCAGGAGAGCAGTATGGATAGGTACACTGATGAGGTCACCGGGAAAGCACATAGATGAATAATAAAAATGGGTTAATGAAGGTTACAAAAAAATCTAGCTAGAAAGAAATCTAGGCTAAGGCCGTGCAGTCATAACAATAAGTTTCCATGTCATGGTTTGGGAACTGGCAGTCCCCAAACGCCTGCTACACAACATGTATGATACAACAGTAGAGGGAGGGAATGCTGGGGCAGAAACGTGTAAGCAGGAATGGAAAACAGGGAACCGAGGAAAGGTGATAGAGTGGGATTACTGAAAACTAAGGTGGTATGAAAATGTCATATGGAAACTTTCTGCTGTGTAAACTGTAAGTAGTCAAACAAAGAAAACTTGAATATCATTGGAAAGCATTATTTTCCTCTTTTCCTCGCATTTTATTTCGCTACTTTGATTATGTAATCCAAGAATTATAATTAATTAATCAGTCATAGACAATGCAATCTGCTATGTATCTACTGCAGCAGACTCAGTCTCTTGGGGGACTTTTTGCTAATGATGAGGTAAACAACCAAAAAGCTAATGTTTGGTTTCAAACTGTTTTCTTGCTGGTAGAAATTGCTTTCTAAGAAAATAGCCTGGATACTTTTAAGTCATATTTCAGATATTAGAAAGATATGAGGAAGGGATTATTATTACACAATTATGCTGACTGTAAACCAACAACACTACCTCCTGAGTGGGAGGAAGTAAGCAGACTAACACCTAGCTCTACTCAACAATTACCTTCATTAGCACAGTTCTCAGCTGACCCAGAATTGATCCTGGTGCTCTAATTACCTCCCATTTAAGTGTAATTATGACCATACAGTAAGTGAAGGATTCATAAACTCAAGTGAATTTAAATACTGGGCTGTGAAAATGCAGATTTTTGGCGCTTAGACTATACTAATATGTAAATCCATAATGATTTTCACCTCCAGAAATAAAGGTTATTTTCCCCTCAAAGTAATTACTATTATTCTGGCTTCATAAGCATGTATTGTTAATGCATTGTAAGACAGACTTATTCCAAAATTTACTTTCCTCTCCTATTTTATATCCTCACCACAGCATTTTTATATTGATCTAGTCTCATTTAAAAAAATGTTCCTAATTTTCTAAAATGCAGCTACAACTGACCTTGTCAAGAATAGTTCTGTTTTTATCTAAAATTTTTAACTGGTAAAAGCATACACAAAGAAAAATGGGCTGTAAGCAGTGATTCTGTTCAGGCTATATTCTACAGGATCAGCATGACTAAATGGCATTCTACAGCCCATTAGTCCTCATCCTAAGCTTATTCTTTCCAAAATGTATCCAGTGAATATTGTGAATAAATAAAGAACTTACAAATGATATTTATTATATGATTGCTCTCTAAAATCCCAAATCATTTGAAAACCTAAGAATTGGGCATGAATCTGGAACTTGAATTAGGAAACACGACTGCTTATTGTTGTGTTGGTATGTTTAATGTGAGATGTATATATAAGTGTGTTTTCTCTCCATTACTACTTAAGACATTAGTAAGGCTTGGCCATGATTAACCTATATTCTTTGACTGACTTATTAATTGTGACTAAGTCAGCAAGCTTATCTTGTTCTTCATAGAAACAGTCATATTTCCTAAAAGCCTTGTAACATCTGATGTGTATTTAAGAAAATTATCACACTAGCTAATCACTAATTATAATTTTTGTTTTGACATAAAAATAATGATCATGTAAAGAATGATTATGGAAAGGAAATTATAAGTCATCTGAGGTCACTTTTGATAGAATTATTAATTGAAAATAAAGAAAGCACCTAATTTAAAACAGGCAGATAGAATTCTCTTGGCTTAAATCTCCAATCTCATTTTCTTTGACATTGAAACATTAAGGCAACTAATTAATGTTTCTGTATACATATACCAGCAAGCTAATTGTGTTTGCACTCTAAAACTGTGGCTTCAATTTTAGCTCAGATGTGAAGCCCATAGACTTTTCCTCATACTCTACTGTCTAGCAAAATACCTGACAACAAGGTAAGACAAGCTATATTAAAATTGGATGGCTTATGTGTATTTGAGATAAATGAATGGAATGTTAAAACTGATAAGGTATCTCATTGTGAGCTTGAACATAGGTGGGGGCAGGTGGTGACTTAAATATCAAGAATGATTGATGCCACTGCAGTGTCTGACTGACTGACTTTATTTTGATCCGACCTGTAAGAAAACACATTCAACTACAGTACTCCCATGAAGTCCTGCACCAAGTCAAAACTATCAATTAGAAAGACATGTAAGAATCATGGAAATTGCAATACTACATATTTTACTATTAAATTTTTCTTTCGTTTTTTGAAGGATGAAATTTTTATTCATATATGGCCTTATTTTTATTACATGCTTGAGATATCTGTTTTGTCAGCTAAATAGTTTTTCCTCTCTGACTTATTCCCTCGAAAAAAATTGATTAAATAGACTCATGAATCATAGAAAATTAAAGGTAAAAAAGACCACTTCTGCAACCAATAAATTGCCACTTAGAGATTTCTTGGTTTTTATCACCAAAAATGAAGGGATTCCATGAACCTAAAGCTACACAGCATTTAGAGTTAGATATATTTACAATGGAGACTAAATTGAATATTTAGATTTTATCACAAGATTATAAAATACTTTCCTAGAAATATTGCATTGAATTAAATCTTGAAGTGTGATCAAGCAACAACTTCTCATCCTAAAGTTTAAATTTTATGTCCCTTGAATTCTTCATTCCAAATTCTCCTGTAGCTCATTTTATTTCTGAAAATGTTCCAATTTGAGGCATTTTATTCAATTTGATAAATATTTTATATTCACGTTAAAAACAAAAACAAAAAAAAAAGAACAAATAACCAAATCCTCCCCCCCCAAAGCAAACAAACAAAAAATAAAGCTTCCATCCAAAGTTTTTGAGTGTAGTCTGTATTCATTATTCCTTCATGGTACTTAGCTTGATGAATGTTATCAATTGCCATATTGTTCTTATACATATGGTATTTATAAATCAATATTTGACAGTGAATGAGGTTCTTGTTTAAATCAATGTTCATTTCTTTTAAATTTTCCAGTTATTTTAACCTATAGTGATCTCTAACTTTACTGCCTTGCCGCATTGTTTTCAATTTATCACAGAATGATGCTTTCTGGTTTAGAATAACAATCAGTACAACTTTAAAACAGTAGCTTAATAAGTTTTATAATTCTCAATCCCATAAGGCCTTGTTTTCTTTTGAGCTATTTATATTTATTTTTAAATGAAATTAAAATTCAAAATATTGTCTGGGATCTGTCAACTCTTGTAAATATATAAAAATGTTTCAGCTTGTCTCACTAGGAAATAGGAAGGTCAGTAGATATGAAACAATGTTTACAATTTAACTTAATTTAGAAATTTATTTAAATAGCTAAAAACACAAAGTCATAAAATTTCCTGAGGTACTTTCTATATATCAGAAGTTTTATTCTTTTCCAAATTTTAAAAATTGCAGCTATGTATTTAAATTTGCTAGTATAAATCTATAGGATCAGCAGGACATGGAAAAGAAGTAAAGTGAACTTACTATTCAGTAAATATGACTTTCAAATTTACCAGAGAAAATGTGCTCTTTATTGATTGGAGTTTAGATATCTGATTATATATTTGTGGGGAAAGCATGAAAGTTAAGTATCTAGTGTAAATTTTCATATCAAGAATCTTATAGACTATAGAGTTACATAAATGAAAGCACAAGTATATGAAATGTTTTCATTTTTTTCATTAAATTTAAAATTCATGAAATTTTTTTGTGTGTTTGTTTTTCAGCAATATTCTTGGAGCCTAAAAAAGACAAAAATGGACATGAAGTAAAGAGGGAATTTGGGGAATCCTGGAGAAAGCCAGCAGGAGATAGTAGAAAGTGGATAGAATTAAAAATCTCTACTACACATGTAAAAAATTGCAAACCATAAATAAAAATATTGAAAGCCTATATGTGTGTGTGTGTGTGTGTGCGTGCATAGTATAGTAAAACTTGTAATATTTTATAACTTTAAATTACAACAGTTTATGGAAGAAAGGAATAATAAAGTGAAAACTTTTTCTAACTAGAATAACAATTTCATGTTGTAAAACAGCAAGAATAAATTATATACAATATATGTTTATAACAATCAGTAAAGCAATTGGCTCTCAATAAGACTAAGAAAAATGACCTAGAAAATTTAGTTTTCAAAAAATACTCTTCACGGAAACAGGTTAACATAAGATTTCTCTCTCCTTTCTTCTAAATTTATTTCCCAATTTTCAACCTCTTCTCTGTAACAAACCACCTACTATGGCACCTTCCTCCCTGCCCTCATCTCCAGGGGATAAGAAAGACCTTCTCTCCCAAATTTCCCTCCCCTCAATTACTGCTTTTTCCTAGTCTGAAACACAACAGACACTCCCTGGGAATCATCAAGGCTCTCTTAGCAGGAAAACAGGTAGATTAACTCCAGATCTTCACCTCTCCCTTCACTCCTCCAAATCCAGTCCTCCAGTCTCATTCCCAGCTCTTTAACAGACCATCTGTTGTGGTCTCTCCTCACTCTCTTCTTCAGTTCCATGTAGACTAAACAGAACCATGTGAATACCCTGCTTTTCTCCCCCATGTGCACCCACTAAGTGTCCTTCCACAGGGCATCCCCATTCCTAAACTCAACTCCTAATACCTAGAAAGCCATGTTACCTGGAAGTCCTATTGGACACACCTATCAGCAATTTTCTACTTGGCAACACACAGTCAGACATCATCCTAGGGACCAGATAGGGCAACAGAAACCAAGGAAAAAAATGCACTATCCAACAAAGGCAAGACCATATCTCAACACCTAGAATTATAATCATGCCTAGACACCAGAGCAAAAGTAAATTCAGTAACTTCCAGAACACTGTGTCTCCACTAGAACCCTGCACTCTACCTCAGTAGATTCTGAGAATTGTAACATAGTTGAAGCAAAAGAAAGGGACTTTACATTGCATTCATGAATATAATAGTCATTAAATATATGGTCTTTAAAGAATATGTAAATAAGTCCAAAAATACAATGAAAGCAAATGAATAACACAATTCAAGATTTGAAAGTGGAAATAGAATCAATAAAGAAAACTCAAAACAGGAGTATTCTGAAAATTAAAAATTTAGGAATTCAAATGAGAAAGTTGAGGCAAGCCTCTCCAACACAATACAAGAGGTGGAAAAAAGAATCCAAGGCATTGAAAACACGATAGAAGAAATCAATACTTCAGTCAAAGAGCATGTTATACCTAAAAAAAAACAGGCACAAAATATGCAAGATGTATGGAAATCCTAAGAAGATAAAAATCTAAGAATGAGAGGAATAGAGGAAGGAAAGTAGCACAGGTCAAATGGACAGAAAATATTTTCAACGAAATCTTAGAAGAAAATTTCCTTAACCTAGAGATGATGCTTACCAATGAATAAGAAGCATACAGAACACCAAAAATACTGGATGAGAAAAGAAATTTCCATTGGCACATAATAATCACAACACAAATGTACAGAACACAGAATTAAAAGCTGCAAGGAAAAAATCAATTAACATATGAAGACAGACTTATTAGAATAACACCTGACTTTTCAATAATAAAAGACAGAAAGGCCTAGACAGATGCTGCACAGCCTCTAAGAGACCAAAGATGCCAGCTTCAATTATTATACTCCCAAAAAATTTTCTATCACAATAGATGGAGAAAGAATGGCCTTCTATGATTAAAAAATAAAAAACACATACTTAAGCAATAACTATTTACAAATCCAGTCCTATAGAAGGCACTAGAAAAACTTCAACCTAAAATGGTTAACTACATCTAAGAAAACACAAGGAATAAATGATTCTAGATCTATAAATCAAAAAAGGAAGCACACACAGAGAGCCCATATTAGAATAAAATAACAGTAATACACAAACACTGTCATTAATAACTGGCAACATAAATGGCATCAATTTCCCATAAAAAAACACAGACTAAGAGAAGGGATGCAGAACCAGGATCCATCTTTCTTCTGCATGCAAGAAACATACTTTAACATCAAAAATAGACATGAAAGGGTAGAAAACAATATTCCAAGAAAATGGACCTAACATGAAAACTGGTGAAGCCATTTCAATATCTGACAAAAAAGATTTCAAAGTAAACTAATCAGGAGAGATAGGCAAGGACAATTCATACTCATAACAGTAAAAAATCCACCAAGACAACATTGCAATTATTAACATCTATGCACAAAATATTCCAAAAAATGGAGCTAACATGCAAAATGGTGAACCATTTTAATATCTGACAAAACAGATTTTAAAATAAACTAATCAAAAGAGATAGGCAAGGACAATTCATACTTATAAAAGTAAAAAATCCACTAAGAATACATTGCGATTATTAACATCTATGCATCAAATATAGGTGCACCCAAGTACACAAAAGAAACACTACTACAGTTTAAATCACACATATAGATCCTCCCATATACTGGTAGTGGGAGACTTCTATACCCAACTCTGGTCAATAGACAGGTCACCCAAACAAAAGCTAAACAGAGAAATGCCAGGGCTAACAGACATTGTAGATGAATGGACCTATCAGATCTACAGCACATTTCATTCAAACACAAAAGGATATACCTTATTTTCAGAACCATGGTACAGTCTCCAAAATTGGTTAAACACTCAGACACAAAGTAACTCTCAATAGATAAAAGAAAATTAAAATAACACCCTGCATCTTATCTGACCACCATGAATTAAAACTTAACATTGCAAAGAAATTAACAAATTGAGACAAGAAAAGTAGGATATAACGACAGAAGACACCAAGAAATCGTGAGATTCATAGAGATATACTTTTAAAACTTATATTTAATTAAATTGGTAAATCTAGAAGAAAGGCATAATTTTCACAATGAATTCAACCTACAAAAGTTAAATCAAGATCAGGCAAGCAATTAAAACAGATCTACAATCCCTCATGAAATGGAAACAATAATTAAAAGTGTCTGAAGCAAAAATTGTTCAGGGCCAGATGGTCTTAGTGCAGAATTCTACCAGACTTTCAAAGAAGTTAATGCCAACATCTTCAAATTACTCCACAAAATGAAAACAAGAAGAACATTGCTCAATTCATTTTATGAGGCCACAGTTACCCTTATACCCAAATCACACAAACACACAAAAAAGAAAGAGAATTATAGACCAGATTCAACTATGAACATAGTTGCAAAATTTCTCAATAAAATACTTACAAAATTAGTCTAAGAACATATATATCATCCACCAATAAAGTAGGCTTCATCCCCAAAGTGCAAGGATGGTTCAACATCTGTAAGTCAATAAATATAATCTACCATATAAACTACCTGAAAGCTAAAAGCACATCATCATTTCATTAGCTGCAGAAAAAGTCTTTGACAAAATTGAAGCCCTTCCTGATGAAATTCCCGGAGCAATGAAGAATGTAAACAACACACTTCAACATAAAAAAAACGGCAATTTACGGAAAGCCAATAGCCAACATCAAATTAAATGGACAAAATTGAAAAGCAATTGCACTAAAGTCAGGAACAAGACAAGGCTATTCACTCTCTCCATATATATTTAATATAGTGATTGAAGTCTATTTCAGCAATAAGACAGCTGAAACAGTTGATGGAGATACAAATAGAAAGCAAGAAGTCAAAGCAGATGATGTGATAGTAAGCATAAGTGAACTTGAAAATTCCACAAAGAAATCCCTACAGCTTATAAACATTTCAGCAATTAGCTGGATACAAAATTAACACACAAAATCATTAGCCCTTCCATATCCAAATGGCAAACTGTCTAAGAAAGAAATCAGGGAAACACCACCTTTCAGAATCGCCTCAGGAAATATAACATATCATGGGGTATCTCTAATCAAGCAAGTGAAAGATTTAGGAATTTGAAGATGGAAATATTTCCCATGTCCATAGTTCAGTATGAGTAATATAGTAAAATGACCATTCTACCAAATGCAAACTACAGATGCAGTGTAGTCAGCATCTATGTTGCAACAAAATTCTTCACAGAATTTAGAAGGCCAATTTTCAGCTTCATATGGTATCATGAACAAAACAAAAATTAAGATGGCTAAGGCACTCCTATATTTTCAAAAGTAGTACTGGAGGTATCATCCTCTCCAATCGCAAATGTGCAACAGAGATATAGTTATTTATTTTATTGACAAAAAACAGACATGTTGACTTAGACATAAATCTAAATACAAATATACACTATTTTTTATAAAGAAGTCAGAAATACTCAATAAAAGAAACATCTTCAATAAATGGTATTGGTCAAACTGGATGTCTGTATGTATAATTATCTAAATAGATCCATGCTTATCACCCTGCACAAAACTCAACACCAAATGGACCTCAGCATCAGACACATGAAATCTGATAGAAGAGAAAGTGGAAATAGCCTTGAACATATTAACACAGAAGAAAATTTTATGAACAAAATTTCATTAGTGGAGGCACTAAGATCACTAATTAATAAACAGGACCTCATGAAACTGAGATATTCTTCATAGCAAAGTCATTCTGACAATGAAGCAGCTTACTGAATGGCGAAGGATTTTTATCAACTACACATTCAAAAGAGGACTAATATCCATTGTGTGTGTGTATTAAAAAATAAAACCAAATTAAGAAATGAAGAACAGATGTAAACAGAATTCTTCAAAGATGAAACACAAATGGTTAAAAACACTTAAAATGTTTAATAACTTAATCATTATGGAAATAAAATTCAAAACTACTTTGATATGTCATCTTACACCCATCAAGAAAACATGTGACAACTCATGCTGGTGAGGATGCAGAGAAAGTGAATACTAATCCATTGTTGGTGGAACTGTAAAATGCTATAGTCACTATGAAAACCTGTATGGTATTTCCTCACAGAGAGTGGAATCTATCTACCTCAATATCTAGCTATACCACTCTTTGGCATATTCCCAAATGATTTTTCATCTTTATCACAGAGACACTTGCTCAACATATTAATTGCTGCTTTATTCATAATAGTAAGAAATAAGAAACAATCTATATGTTCCTCAGCAGAAGAATACATAATGAAAAAAGTGATACATTTAGACAATGGGATTGTCAGCTGTTAAAAAATTTAACTATGAAATTCATAGGTATATGGGTGGAATTAGGAAAGAACTTAATCTGAATGAGAAAACCCAAATCCAGGAAGACAAGTACAGTATATATTCCATTATTGTGCATATTAGCTATTAATGATACACAAGCTACAATTCATAGAACCAAGTGTAGAATAAAACTTGGAGAGGAATAATATGTCTTTCTAGGAAAGGGAAATAAAATAGATATTTGTGGGTAGACAGGGGGTAGCTACTGCATGAAAGGATCAATGTAAAGGTAAAGGGAAGAGGGTAATAAAGTAGGGAATATGGGGAATAGACACCTAAAACTAATAGCCAGTTGAAGTGTAGTATGGGAACCTAATACAGTAGTAGATTTTGATAATATAAACATTTATGAAAACAGTCTAAATGAGGTGGTCAAGTAACAGGAGAGCCAAAGTACCAACTAGCCATCCCTTGTAACCAAATGAAACTTTCATTATAAGGATTGGGTTACAGCTAAGTGAGTTGTTAGCCAGTGTGGTCCCGTGGGGGTTCCTAAACAACTGATGTTTTTGCCTATAGGTTGTTCTTACACAAACTGATAGCTAGGTCTTATTATGAAAAATCACAGCTACAAAAGTCTTTAAGCAAGGAGAAGTTGAGCTGGCGCCTATCTAAAGACTTTATTTGCTTTGCTCTGCTTTGCTCTGTCATCTTTCATACAGGAAGCTACCTTGCACACTACCAAAAGAGACATATAAACACCATTATAGCTACAAAACTCTTGCTGTATGATGGTATCCTTAAGACTTACCATCCCAGGCCCACTCCTGCCTAAGTTGCTGGCTAGTCCTGCTTTTGTGGAGTTCACTACCTTGGGCCTGCTCTGGCTTAGACCACTGTCTCAATCCTGCTCCTGTGGAGTTTGCAGCCTCAGGCCTGCTCTGGCCTAGGTCTCTGACCCAGACTTTCTCCTGTAGAGTTCACTACCTTGGGCCTGCTCTGGCTTAGACCACTGTCTCAGTCCTGTTCCTATGGAGTTTTCTGCCTCAGGCCTGCTCTGGTCTAGGTTTCTGGCTCAGTCCTGCTACTGTGGTGTTCTACTGTTTGTTGTTTAAAGAGAAACAGAAAGGGTGTGAATTCAGCTGGGAGATGAGGTAGGGATGATTTCGAGGATTTCAAAGGGAAACTGTAATCAGAAAATATAGTATGAAAAAACATCTGTCTTCTATAAAGGAAAAATGCAAAAGAAAGAGTGTGTAGTACTATTGGAAAATACCCCAGTCAAATTCCCAGCGCTTATATAAGTTGATGTACAACCACCTACACGATATCTTCAGCTCCAGAGATCCAAATTCCTGGCCTCTACTCAAAAGCACAACACCCTCTTGAAAACACACACAATTAAAAAAAATAAAAATTAAAAACAAGATCTCAAAACAAATTGATATGAAAATGTTGAGGTAAAAAATTAAGATTTGAGCATGAAGTTGAGTTAGATTAACAGTTTATGTATGATAAAATATGAAATTATAAATCAGTCTAAAGCAATTTTATGATATATAAAATTAAACATGTTGCTGTGTAATCAACTAAGCACCAAAAATTAAAGTTCATTAAAAATACAAAACTGAAAAGCTTTTTATATTGTTGACTATTAAACTAAATTTTAGAGTGCTATCATAATAGGCATGCAGTAAGTTATTAATATTTATTAATTTCCACATAAATTGCTGATATTACTCACTTATCTGTGCTTGAAATTGTTGTGAGTCTGATCTGTATGTCTCATCACTACAGCCCTGGGAACTGGTTATGTGAATCAATGATGCCTGGCAAGGCTACCATCTAGTGGTGATTAGTTTAAACTTTAGACTGTTAACCAGGACCATTTATAGTCCCAAGGGAAGAAGGCTAAGGAATCCTGCAACAGCAGCAAAATTTGCACAGATGAGTACTTGAGTAGGAAAAGCATGAGGTTTTAATAAATGATGCTATAGTCTGCTTCCACACTTTTAAATTGTGAACAAGAAAAATTAACAATATTGTTTCTCATTTGTGAAAGGATGTATTCTTTTTATTACTTTATTGGATTATTATATGGCATAAAACTGTTCAAGTCATTTTATTACAGAAGGTTGAATAATAGTCTTTAAAAATAAGTGGGAATTAAGCTGGTCAATGGTGGCACACTCCTTTCATCCCAGGACTCAGGAGGCAGAGATAGGCAGATCTCATTGAGTTTGAAGGCAGTCTGATCTACAAGAGCAAGTTTCAGGACAGGTTTCAAAGCTACAAAGAAACCCTGTCTTGATAAAACAAAAACAAAACAAAACAAAAAGTAGGTGGGAAGAAGGTGACAGGCAAAATCAGAAACACGTATTGAGACAAGTTAGCAAAAACAAAAGACCACACAATTACCTGCTTACACATACTACTATCAATGTTTCCCAACCCGGATTCTTCAGGGAAAATTTGGTAGTGAGATTTTAGACAGCATATAGTTTGTTTATCAATGGCTTCTATGGCCCATCTCACATCTCATCTCAGACCTTTATGTAGTTGGAATTGGGCAGACCTCATTAGACTTTGCACTATATACAAAGCATTTTAAAGAATGATGTTATGCTGGTTTTCTCAAACAATTACAGCAAATGTCAGCATGGACAGCTTGCAACAGCTAATTGAATTTAACAGGTTAACATGAGTGTCCTTTTTCTGAATATGTTAGGGAGTTAGGGCAAGTAAAAGGCTGCCCAAGATAGAAAAACTAATCACAAGTGAAAAACATAATGGACTCATCACTAGACAGTGTGGAAACACATATCTGTAAGTAAAAAGGCTATGTCTGTGAGGTGCCATGTCATTATGCTTGAGCAGTTAATCCGTTTCTGCTGCGGGTATTTTATTTTATTAGCTTAAAATTAGCATAGAGAACAGTGTTTCCTTATAGCATTTTTCAGTCTTTCGTCTTTCCTGCCCCGCCTGCCCCACTTTTCATCTTTCTTTTGCCTCCCTATATTACCCCACCCTCTGCTGACCCTCACCTTCCCTCCATCCATTCACTCTGCTCTGATGTCACAGGCGTTCTACAATCCACTACCTGTGTTTCCCCTCACATATTCCCTTTTCTACTATGATGAAGGTGTCAGATACTTCTAAACCGAGACTTTTAGAATTTGGGTGAGGTTTTTGTATTGTGCTAATATCTGTACAAAATGAAAAGACATCACTATTTCATACTTCCTATTGGGGGTATCCAAAAACCATGACCAGACAGATGTTCAAAATTAATTTCATTTTCTTACTTCCCAATTTACCTTTGTCTCATTTCCCGACGTCTCAGAGACTTGTTAAACAGTAATATTAGAGCACTCAATTTGAGCCACATACAGCCTTTAACCTTTTCATTTTCTTTCATAAGTTCTCCACTTGCACCTTTTAGTGAATTCTATTATTCCTGTTCTTCACATGTCTTGAAAATCTCTACTCATTGATGTCTATGGTTCAGATTCTCACCACGTTACCCTGCTTAATGATAATGTTAAAAACCTGTATTAGATAATCTTGCTTTCAGTTTTTTCATCTATGTTCTACTGCCTTTGAATCCATCTTCATCACAGTTTCATGGTTTCCCCTATATTTAAAATTCAATTGCCTTGTTGACAGCTATAAAAGACTAAGCACTGATTTTATATGGAATTAAATTGCTTATTCAAATTTAAACAGGTATATGTGGGCTTGAGGTTACTGCACTACATGGCACAGCTCTAGAAAGGCTTTCAAATGTAAATAAAATCAAATAAAATTCTAAAGAGATATTTTATTTACTCAAAGTATGGGGAATAAATGAAACAGGACTGCTAAACCAGAGGAAGATGGAAAATAAGCACATTGGGACTGGGAAGATTTCTCCGCAGTGAAGAGCCCCTGGTGCTCTTGCGGAGGAACCCGAGCACTCGGTAAGAAGGCTTACAATTACCTATAAATTCAGGTCTAAGGCATCCACACCCTCTGTGGCTTCACTCATGGGCTCCTAACACTCACAGAGATACACACAAATACATATAGATAATATAAAATTAAAATGAAGCAAATGTATAAATACCAGAAACAATCCAAGGATATCAGCATCTGTATTGAAAGTATAAATTTGGGCTTGATCTTTCGATTGGGGATATCAATGCCAACCTATAATCTCAGTACTTGAGAAGTGGAGACTCAGAAGATTTATAGTTAAATATTTCAACTATAGACAGAAGAGATTTTGAGACTGCATTAGGAGAAATAGCGCAAACAGTCGTTCAAAGAAGTTGAATGGCTTGGGAAAAAGTAAGGACATAACATAATTTCTAATCATTTTAAAAGAATTAAATTATATATTCTGCAATTTCTGGTCTGTGTAAAATTAAATTAGAATTGAATTATCCCATCCACTGACAGAAAAATCACTGTTTGTCAGTGAGATAGTTCAATACATAAGAGCATTTACTGTGTAAGCCTGATAAACTGAGTTGGACACTGTGATGGAAGGAGAGAACCAACTCCCGAAAGATGTCTATTGGCTTCCACGTGTGCATCATGATGTGCATAAACATATACACAAGGTAATAACAATAATCACACAAATATAAAATAAAACCATCTAGAAATTATGAATTATGATAAATTTGTTTTCATTAATAGAATAGTTAAAATATTAAAATCCAGGGTTTGGGAGAACATATTTGCTTGATGTACATGATAAAATATAAATCTTATCAATCAACAAGTAAATGAAAACAATCTTATATAAATGAAAAAGGTTTGGCAGAATTGTCTGATGAAGGAAAATATGCAAAGGTCAATCAGTAATAAAAATAAGCAAATGGCCCAACAACTAAAAAAATCTGTGTCTGATCATTAGACCATTACCAATTAGGAAATACAATCTAAGGTCACAATGAAATATCATATGCTATGTAAAAGACTGGAAAATGTCCACTGTTCAAGGTTGATTGGTGCTGGAAAACCAGACACCACAAAGCATTACTAATAGTTCTCTATATCATGTAGCTGTTTTGGGGAGAGATTGTGGATTTCTGATTAACTAATACCCAAGTATTTTCCCAGAAGATAGGAACTGAAATACCCATAAAACAATTCGACAAAACTTTTTATGAGGTTTCTGTAAGGGCATATCAAAACTAGAATCAACTGAAATGTTTATCTGCAGGAAAGTAGGTACATTAGTGATGTTGGAGGTCCTTTTGTCTATGTGTTGCTTTCATTGGCTATGAATAAAGATATACTTGATTTTGAATTGATCTAGCTATGAGTGAGTTACTTATTTAACATTCGTACTAGTGAAACTGATAGGAAAAATCATTTTTAAGCACAGAATTTTACTATTTTAAATCATATCAGCAAAGTTTATTATCTTCCATGGAGATAAAATATTCATATAATATTTAACAGAAAATAAAATGTAACCAGAAAGCTATCTAAATGAAGGAGATTTAATGTAAAAGATACATACATAAAGAATGTAGTGAGGGTTGTTGGCCTTCTAGAAGGTGTTGAATAAATGTCAATGTCTATGTTGTTAACGTCACATTAGGCTAGGACATGTTTTCACATATACAGCCTTAACATCTTAATATTAACTAATCTAAGTGATTAATGTTAACCTATAACCGAGAAATGTAGAAATTATCAATATGAACATGTAACTGAGAAATGCTGGGATAAATTATCAATATGAATATGGATAATGAATACTACAATCAAATTAAGGGGAAATGCAATCCAAAGTAACTGATAATTTAATCTAAGTGAAATATGTTATGTTTAAAAGTCTTTATTTTAAATTTTTCATGTTCAGTCAGAACAAGTAATGTTCTTACTAAGATATTCTAATGTGATTTATTATGCATGATTTTTAACATAGCTAACCTAGTAAAAATAAGGACATTTGCAAGCTCCCAATTTCATAGTGTTGAAATTTGAGGCTACCTTGAGGCCTCAGCTCAGACCAGGCACCTCTATTTTAACAAACTCATTGTAAAGAAAAAAAAGTTAGGGTCCAGTTGCTATTCAAGCATCAGCCTTTCTGTTTTAAGAGATGCTGGCACGCACCCTACCTAGACAATGTGGGTAAATCCCTAGTTAGTAGACAATCCTGATTGAACTACCTTACCTAGGAAGCCTGTTTGTGTCAAAGCCACAAAACCTCTTGCCCGTTCTTTTCTCTTTCTTTCCCGTGAATCAGAAGCTGATTTCAGATTCATGCGGCAGGACTTCCTCTCCACCCTCACAGAACACTCAGAAGAGGCTTACTCTGCCACAAGAGCTCTGATTTCTCTCTTTAGAGGCCTTGTCAGGTTGTCTGCCTTTGGAACTGAGGCCTGAATTCTCCTTGGAATTCCCATGATGTTGCCTGTCTGTCTGTCTATGGCATTAAGAAGTCTTCTAATAAATTCCTTATTCTGCAGAGATTGGTCTCAGTGGCCTCTTGATGTCCCCTCAATTTACACAGCCCAGGAGGTGAGTAGAGGGATTTCAACATGTGTGAGAAGTTGTCTAAGATTATTCACTTTAAGGCATAAAGTTTTATAATTACTTATTAGCACATTTATTCATTTCTGTGTGTGTGTGTGTGTGTGTGTGTGTGTGTGTAGTCATACTTACGCCAAGATGTTTGCATGCTTGTGCGTAAATCAGAGGAGATCTTTGTGGAATCACTTCTCTCCTCCCACCCTGGGGTTCTGTGGACTTAATACAGGTCCTTGGATTTGGTAGCCTTTGCCTTTCCCTACTGAGCCATCTCACTGGCCTGAAGGACAGATATTTGAACAAATCTGTGGAATGAAAGTATACCAGTAAAGCAGGACATTTTTAGAACTTAATACTCATTTTCCATTCTACTGCAGCACAAATAAGTGGAAAATGGAAGACTGACTAGAAATAAAATTTTCCAGAATGCACTATACAGTAACCATAGAAAATATGAACATTGCTATTAAACTAATCATTTGCTTACTAACAAAATTATATATAAAATCATGTGTTTGATGAAAAATGTCCCCCAGAGAGATTTCTGGTTGGTGGATAAGGAGATGTGGCCTTGCTGGAGGAAATTTGTTGATGGGTTAACCTTTGATAGTATATAATATTGCTCCATTTCCTGTTCTTGTCATACTTGTGGCTGAGGATGTCAGGTCTCAGTTTCCTTCTCCCCATTACCATGTCTGTTGCTGGCTGCTGCACCTTCTGAACCATTGTGATCCTCTGCAACTGTAAAGCCAAATAAATGCTTCCGTTATAAGTTGTCATGGCTACGATGTTTTATCACAGTATTGGAAAAATAACTAATACAACAATTAATCAGTACAGATAACAGATAAGATACTAATAGATAAACCATTATAGTGAGATTAATTTTCTGGAAGAGGAAAAATTCATTTATTAGCAGTATCACAAACACAAACATAATTCATCAGGCCCAGATGTTTATATTACTAAATTCAAATTGTTATTTCAAACATTAGATAACTGTTTCCAAATACAGAAAATCCATAAGTCTGTGCAATGTTTATATAGAAATAAACTTGGCATTGATACCTATATTGACAAACTAATAAGAACATAAAACCAAAAAAATGGCTAAATATTCTCAGTGATCAAAAGCAGTAAAAATAACTATCAGAATGAAAATTTCATGCAGAAGACCCCTTAACATTTTTCTTTATGAATGCGGTGGTACAAAGATCATCTATCGTTAGGACATCCATTTATGTAATTTATCATATTGATTGAAAGACAACACACACATTGTAAGTCCTATTCTAGCTTTTAAAATCAATGGGAGAAAAAATATTTCTACAGATACCAACTGTTTACCTACAAAACACAGGATAATTAATTATAGAATTTATTCCAACCAAACACTTTGCAAAATATCTAGAAACATATTAGCATAAAACAAAATAGCTTTCATGCATAAATCTGAAAACATGTTAGAAAATAAATAAACAGAAAATATGACCCTTTATATATTTCATAATGTTTCAGGAAAGCAAAAAGAAAAAGAATGCTTAGGAAAAAATAGAAGCTGTAGCAAAGCCTGTAAAACCTATGTAATGAAATAACACACACATATCAGTGATATTAAGAACAGACTCAACTAAAAATCTGGCAAAGTGGTGGTTTACAGTGTGTCATCCTACTTATACTAAAACTATGTTTCCCAGAATTCCACACTCTCAAGATCCCACCTGGGATTGGCCCAAATGGGCATCTGCTGGATGTTGGGAATGCAGAATTGGAGGGTCTGCTCTTATTCTTTGATGGTCATTGCATGAAGTACTGTGACGAACAGGCTGGTTCCCTCTCCTTACTTGTCACTCCATGTTCCTTCTCACCCCTGCTCCTACTTGCAAACACCAAGGAAGCTATCAAGTCATGTTTGGGTTTGAAACCTTTTAAAGTAAGAATTACACAATGTGGACTCTGCCCTTGCTGACCGACCCTAATATCCTATGTTCATTTGGCAACTATTAAGAGCTTCCCAGAAGCTTTCACAAGAGCCTACCATCGGACCATTTCAGTATCTCAGCAGAAATGGTTACTGTCTTATACTTAAACTGCCCAATCTACTTTTCATATCCTTCTTTTCTCATTTGTCCACAATTATACA
Source organism: Bramus lutescens (assembly GCA_001685075.1). NCBI lineage: Eukaryota > Metazoa > Chordata > Mammalia > Rodentia > Cricetidae > Bramus > Bramus lutescens. The sequence goes on along the minus strand of LOEQ01002325.1, from coordinate 38,919 downwards.
ATGTTCCAGTCTCATAGTTACTCCTCATCTTAATCCTCCTGGTTAACCTCCTTCTGCAAATTCTACTGATGTTTTATAAGTGGTGATGAACATCTCAGGATCTTATATAGTTCTGCCTTGTAAGATGCTGCCAAAGGTAAGAGAAGCAATTATATTTATAATTTCACCAGATTTCCTCAGCGAACAGATAGTTCCACTTTATACTGCTCATTTATGGAACAGTAAACAGTTCTGGTTCCATAAACATCAGATGCAATTTGGCACTATAATTTTACAATTAAACAAACCTTATTTTAAGTATAATATGAATTTGGAAACTTTGCATTGTGAAGCAAATAATTAGTGATGAAATTGTCCTGCTGATAATTAGTCAAGGAGCCAAAGTTCATTTTTACAAAGGCTTCCTAATTCTTTTTACTTTAGATAATTTAAACAAAAGAAAATCTCTTGTTAAGCCTACTTCATTTTTATCCTTTGCAAGGTACATTCCTTTGTGATTTTTTAGTCATAGGTAATACACCATGAATACTACCTTTCTTTCACCAGGGGACATAATAAATGGTGGATTTACACTTGAAAGCAAAGGCTCTGGTTTCAGTGTGGGGAGAGTCAGCTTCCTTCTTCATATTTCAATTTCCAGTTCTTTGCAGTTTCCTCTCCTAAACAAGTACTCATTATCACAGGGAGGAAGACTTGTCACATGTGGTGACAAATTGTTTCACTTCTTTAAGACCCAGCCTTTGTATTTCACTCCATATGCTAATGAAAACACATCTTTAATGATTAGGAAAAGATGAAATCTTTACCTACCCAGAACAGAAAATTTCTGTGTTCACAGGTTTACAGACCAACCCCATACTGAGTTGCCAATCCAGCTGCTTGAACAATCAGCTCCTTTTAATCAGCAAATCATTGTGCCAATGACAACATCAACAGCAAAGTTATTTGGCTTTTTGAGGTTAGTTTTCACAGATTGCTTTGCATATTCACAGTTTATCCTTGGGAGAAGTATCCTACCCAATGGCTCAAAATAAAAAAGAAAAGAAAAAAGAAAAAAAGTGGCTTTTATGCAGTCAAAGCATTTCACCATCTTTCTAAATGAGAGTAAAGCCTCCGCGCTTATGTATATGCTAATCTATGGTTGCCAATCGCTCATTCACCAATTAACTCTCTTCCAGTAGCAGCACCATAACCTGTTAAGATGACAAAGCTAAATCTGCTGCTGAAGCTAATAATGAGGAAATAGTTTGTGTCTCAGAGGCAGATCTCTAAGACAAGAAGAAAAACAAACCTATCTTTTCTATCAAAGAAAAAGAAACCTATTTAACAATAGTTTGGTTATTCCCTGGCTTATGAACTAGGTATTTCAGTCTAGAAGGCATAGTTAGACGCACTAAATGCAAACATTTCAAACGCACTGCTATGGTTAGAATATGAGGAGTCTCTGCAATGTATCATGTGTTGTTAGCTTGGTCCACAGCTGGTGGCACTTCCGAGATTGGGTCAAGACGGCACTAAGTTCTACAGTGGGTGCATTCATTGACATTTCCACACTTAATGGCCTCTTAGAAAGTATTCCTCCTTAGAGGAAGTACATTACTGAAGCATATTTTCATGGGTCAGTCTTCTCTTTGGCTCTTTCTTGACTGTTAGTAGGTGACCAGCTTTCCTTTTTCCTGCTCGTCTGCCACGTTTTGACTATGCCAAAGATCTAAAAGCAAGGGAGCCCTGTGAGCCTGCACTGAAACCCTTGAAGCCTTGAGTCAAAATGAAGCCTTCCTTCCTTCACTTGTTTTCTCTGGAATTTTGTCGCAGTGAAGAAAATGTGAGGAACACATGGAGAGTATGGGGATAATGGGTTCCCTGTGCTTTAAGAAACTACAGGTGAAGCTTGGCTGACAGACACATTCTTCAGCTTAGCCTTAAATGTGTCCTTTCTGCATCCTTGTAGCGCTCATCCCTAGCTCTTGGATGTGTCTAAGTGTTTATGTTTCTATTTTAAGAGTCATGCCAGATTATATAGAAGAGGCTAAGTGCCAAAATGACCTGTAAAAAAATTAGACAGAGCTCTCATTCCTTTGGAATGGTGGCTAATGGCTGCGGGGAATTTAGCGCTTCCCACATGAAGGTGCCTTGAAATGGGTGGCTCTTTTATGTTTTTGTAATAATCATCTCATGTCAGATTTTGCTACTATAACTCTGTATGTATTTCTTTATATCAATTAACAGTGTTATAGTCCTTAAGAATGAAAGACACCTAATAAGATTCTATCTACAAGGTCAAGAAATGGAGGTTTAATTAGTAAATGAAGTTTTCATAATACATAAAATATTAATCATTTCCTAAGAAATGTGTTAGTGAAAAATATGTCCAGTATTTGAAAGTAAGCATTATAAGTGACTGTTTCCTGGTAGTCTTAGATTATTTGATTCACTTTAATGGTGAAAGCGTGATTTTGAAATTGCTATGTAATTATTCCTTATCATTTGAGAATAAGTAGAAAGACAAGGGGAATTGATGACATGAGACAAATGAACCAAATCAGTGAAAAGAATATTGAATTTACATGCCACAGTAAATGAGTGTCTCATATTTTATAAGAAAACCAAAGCCTTGAGCTGAGGTAGGGGATTCATTGCTGCAGTCTGGGCACATGGGTGGCAGAAGTAGAGTGGTCAGGAAGCTTGTGCTCATTTGTTTACAGTAATTTCAGTGCCACACTGGACAACACAATTTCCTTTATCAGGAAACGCTATTAAATAAGTAAGTAGAAATGTAAAAACTCACAAAATCATTAGTATAGATATTCTTCTTATCTTCTTCTTCTTCTTCTTCTTCTTCTTCTTCTTCTTCTTCTTCATCTTCATCCTATTATTATTATTTACAAAATATTTCTTTTACTTTTAATCACGTAAATATGTTTGGGTATGTGCATGTCAGTGCAGATTCCTGAGGAGGCCAGAAGAGGCTCAGAAACCCTGGAGCTACAGTCACTGCCCTTTGTTGGCCCTTTGAGGTGAATGCTGGAAACTGGACTCAGGCCCTCTATAAGAACAATAAGTTTTCATAATCACTGAATCAGCACTTCAGTCTCACACACTTTTTTAAGGAGCAAAATAAACAAACAAATAAATAAATAAATCAAAAGGACATTAATAATTTTTGCAAGTTAACTTTAAAAGGTAAAGGACTCCACAAGACTTAAATCTTTGATCATTGTTACATGAATTCTTTTATTATTGTTACACAGATAAGATGTTTTGGGAGTATTATAATAACAGTTTAAAGAACAGCAATACAAAGTGTTTTATTCTTATTGAAAGTTCTTTGTGAATAATCACCAGTCTGCCGACACAAAGGAAACTTGGTCTAGAAAGTAAATTGCTTGTATTTGACTGTAAGGATTTTTATTTTTGACCAACATTTATTTTCAATTTAGCAAGACTTTCTGGATGAAGATTTAGATAACACTACAAGTTCCTTATCCTGTTGAGAATTTTGTTTTCCAGGAACCAGAGGATCTACAAGTTAAGGCAGGGAGATGCCTTGCAAGTGTCTTGTGCATGTTTCAAATATTTTGCTTCTGAAAGCATTCATTATTTTGATATTGAATATGAAAAAAAAGAATTTCATGAGGTTTTAGACTATTTGGTGGTGAGCCAAAAAAGAATCAAACCACAATATGTCCTTCTGGGAACTCCACCAGCTAGTTTCAGAATGAGTGAAATGGTAGCTCCACACAAAAGACATGCCCTTATTCTAATGGGGCCTGAAAATGGTACTTCCTTGGGGGAAAAAGTACCTGAGAATTTAATAAATTCATAATATTGAAAAGATAATATCGGCTGCTTAGCCCAAAATCCATTGAAATTGTTCTTGTAAAAGACTGGTGAAGGGGTTGAGTAACTGACTCAGGGGGTAAAAGTTTTTGTGGAACAAACCTGAGGACAAACCAGAAGCAGTAGTGCAAGGTTTCAGTCCTAGAACACCCCTGTGGGGAGATGGGAGGTGGAGCCAGGAGACTCCACAGAGCAAACATGGTTCAGGCATCAGCAGAGATGATCTCATACAAGATGGAAAGACCCTGTCTCACACAAGGACAAACAACCAAAGGTTGAACTCACGTATTCACATGGAAGGCTACCAGAGAATCCATACTCGTACACATGAAAAGGTGCCTAAAAACTCATATAGATAGACACATACCTAATTCTTTATTTTTAGAGATACACAGTGAAGAAAGCACAGAGATAAAAAGCAGCCGCTGGAACTAGGCCTCATGAAAAAAATAAAAATAGATTTCTATCTTCAAACCAGCGTAGTGGCACAATCTATAGGATTTCAGCTAGCTAGATTCTCAAGGTGTGAGAAATAAACTTACAGCTTATTTGAACCACGAGACACATGGAAGTTTGGAGTTAGTTGTGACATTAGAGAACTGGTATGAAGACTTTCACATTCATTTGGAAACCAAAAGTCTGGAGAAATTAAGAGAACTATAAACTAATGTACGGATGCTTAAAAGAAATCCCACACTAGCTCAGAATTGAGTATAATAGGGGGCTATTTATTTAGGGGTAGACCTAAATATTAGTCTTCTGCTCAAACTGGGAACAGCAACTGAATCCCGTAGCTGGAAGAGACTGGACACGTGCTTTACATTGGCATATATAGTATAAGAGACCATGACCAAGTGGATGGGTAACTTAAAAGCTACTGACTGTAGGAATTCCTGCAGCAACTTACATAGGCTGTGCCTCAGTAAATGCTCCCCAGAGTGTAGTGGAATCCTTGAGGATGATGTACATCCTGAGAAGTCAGTGTCAGATTTCTCTGGATGTGACTGAATATATCTGAAGGAACTGTGAGACTTTTAGATCCTTAGACCAACACTGAAATAGCAAGAATATCTACAAGTTCTTCTTCTGTGTCAGAGGACATGATGGGACTCCTGAAAGCCACTGTTTTGCATTCACGGAAAGTCACTATAATGCAGAGCTCCTCGGGATACATGTCTTTTGCAGTGAAATACAAGAAGCTATAAGCTGGATCCTTTATAGTTTTGCCACTGCCTTCTGCCCTACTGCCAAGCAGACTCCAGTCTCAGCCACTGCCATGCCGCAGAGTCCAGACAGTAACATCTTTACCTTCTCTCTGTCTTTAGAAACAAAAGATGATAGTGAAGGTTATTTTAGTGCTGTTCCCAATGACAAGGACAGGCAATGTTTTAAACTTTGACAGAATTGAAAAGAAGAATGTCGTCTGTGTGCAGCAAACAGCTAACAGAGAACTTGCCATTGAAAGGTGCTTTGGTCTTCTACTTAGCCCATAAAAAGATGTCCAAAATAGTGATATGCACTTGTTAGACTTGGGGTCTATGGGCAAAAGTTCAGATGGAAAGTCTTATGTTTTTACTGGAAGCTGGAATCCAAATCCCCGCATTTTCAAGTTGTAAATGAAGAAACTCCTAAAAAATAAGGTGTTGTTCGTGACAACATCTGTGGATTTGCTGATAACAGAAGTGCAGGGGCCTGTTTGTTTTCTCTTGGAGATGAAAGTTCGAGTTTTCTCAGCTAAGGAAAGGTTGTTTTGGCCCTTCAGCAAATGCAGCACCACTGAAAACCTCTTTCTGAAACTGAAGCAGATAAAGCAAAAGGAGAGGAAGAATAATACTGCCGCTTTATATGAAGTTGTGTGTTTGGAAAATGAAAGAGAGAGCGAGAGAGAGAGAAGAGGAGAGGAGAGGAGAGG
>LOEQ01002325.1:0-21531 GCA_001685075.1 Bramus lutescens | reverse complement strand
TTCTTACTTAGGATTCAGAGGATTGGGATTTAGGACTGTAGGATGTCAGAATCTGACCTGAAAGCCTCCTCCTGAAAACTAGTTTGCTTAGTACCAGAAGATGATACTGAAGCCACCAAGAGAAAACAGCAATCAATAATTCTACATATCCTTATCCTATGAATCACAACTATAATAAACATAGATGCCCTGAGAAATGCAATAGTGGTATTTATATTTTGGCACTAGTCTACAGCTGTAGAATTAGACTTAAAGTCCACTTAACAGGATGGAAGTTATTTCTGGTGCTGTAAACCTGACCAGCTACCCCTTGCTAGAGAGATTATGGATCTTAAAGGAGAATGTCCTACTGTCCCTTACTCAAATTAGCATAATTCCTAACAAAATTCTAAACACTTACACTAATATCCACAGATAACTATAATTCATATCCGTTATCAGGTAAGTTTATTGTTGTAACAGAGGCTATTACAGAATACAAAACTGGCCAAAATAGAGAGAACACTGACCATAGGGTGCCAACCCAATTAATATTTCTATAATACAACCCCTGGACTTACAGCTCAGGGAATATCAAGAGAAGGGGTGAAAAGATTGTAAGAGCCAATGTTCCAGAAAGTGTTCTTTGAGATTATGTCTTCTAGATTTGTTTGTTTGTTTTGAGAGAAGAACACCTTTTTTTCTATTTACTTATTTATCTATTTATTTATTTTTGCTTGTTTGTTTTCTTTTATCCCAACCACAGTTTCTGTTTTCTCCTCCTCTCCTAGCTCCTCCCTCATGTAGTATGAAATATTCTTTCTTTTCTCGTTCTTATAACAGAATTGTTAAATGTAATAAATGGACCTGGTACACCTTTAAGTACTATTTCTATTTTTCTCAGATGATGATATTCCTCAATTTCTCTTCAGAAGGCCTCCCATGGATGTCAACCAGCCATGGTATATCAAGTGGCATTGAGACGAGGCACCACCTCTGTATTAAGGATGGACAAGGCAATGTGATAGGAAGAAAGGGTCCCAAAAGAAGGCAATAGAATCAGAGACAGCCTCTGATCCATTGTTAGGCTACCCACAAGAAGATCAAGCTACCAAACTGTAGACCTTCTGTAATCTAGATTTAACAGGAACATTACACCCATGAAATTGCAAGAATATGTTTATTAAGCAAAACCTAAACAATGACAATGAAAGGTCAAATATCAATATGAATGGGGGAAATCTCATGGGTCCCCAACCTAAATAAGGAGGTTTAGGGAATTAATCACATTTAAGCAAGGGAGAATTAGTCTTTCCCAGGGATGAACTCCTAATTGGTTATCTAAAGTCAAGTGGACAGTCCTAAAACTGCATACAAGCAACACTAAAAGGGCTTACGTACACACGTGCAAGACTAAGTAGACCCAGTTGGGGTGTTTATATACTTTTTCTAATATATTTAACAATTTGGGAGGGATTGCAAGTATAGGGTTCTCGAGGGGGTGGATAAAGAGGATATACAATGCAAATACATTTTAATGAAGTAAAATATATTTTAGAAACTATTTAGACATGTTTCTTTTTGGTATTCATAGGTTCTAGTCACCCATTACTTATTTTAAAGTATATAATTTTCAATTTCTTGGATATTGAAGCCATTGTAATGTTTCCCAAAAGTGTCTCTTCATTTCTCTTGTTATAAGCCTTTAGAAATGTTCTTTTCCTTGAGTGAGGAGGGTCATATGAGATGGTTTGAAGGGAGGAAGGTGAAGAGGGAAATGATATACATTATCTCAAAAATTTTAAAAAAATATTCTTTTTCACATTAATGAATCGTGAATAAATTTTAACCCATTATCTTCTAGATTGATAGTCACTTAAACAATAATTTTTTATCAAATTTTATGCTTGAGGAATTTTCACTAAGAGCTTTTGGTTATTGTTGAAATGTCTTTTACTTGATTCCTTCATTTGTACATTCGGTTTTGGATCTCTGCATTGGACTCTATATTCTATCTACTAGTCCATCACATTCCATTAAAGTGCCATTCATAATCCTGATTTTGTTTGCTTCATTGTCGCTTTTCATCATATATATGTATGTATATATATATATTCATATAGGTAATGATTATATATATGAATATATGATTACTCATATGTATAATTTTTCTCAACTTGGTTACAGCTGTGCTTCCTGATAGTATTTTCTCTGACAAATACACATTCAGTTCACTCAGGGTCCATCAGTTTTGATAATTATAGTTGTATTTGTGACACCATAGATGTTTAGTTTTGACAAAAGCTGTGGCTTATGCCGCTATCCTGATAGGCATTTTTGTTTTGTCAAGCAAATGATCTGGTTGAACTCAATTTGTAAATTATTATTCCTGACTAGCAGAGAAAACTCTTAGTTCACTGCCTTAATTTTTAGTTTGGCTGCTTAGAGTTCATGCTGCTTCAGGATCATTGTACACTGAAGCACAGTTTATATTTGTGGCATGTGGCTTGCTCCCTCTGTTTTCTTTCCAGAAATGTTGGATCACTGGCTTCTGTCTTTCTCACAATTAAACAATCCTGTGACATCCGTGCCTCCCATCCTCTCTGCCATATTTTCGTGCACTCTCGCTGCTCCAACTATTGCTAGACTTGTTACCTGCAACTTTCCTCCAGTCTAAAATGTCAAACAATTAGAATTTCCCTACTTACTAGTCCTTCTTTCCAAGTACTTGAATCTGTGTTTTCATGAACTTTCCCATGCCACAAAATAGATTTGTGTGTTTGTTTACATCTTTATAGGTCATGTTGAATCTTTAATTCATAATCATATCTACACCAGTTCCACTAATATCGTCCAGATCAATTTAGTTTGAGGGCCACATATCCATGTCTAGAAAAAGCAGGTAGGAAAACTAGCTGAGCATGAGCAACAGACCAATGGGGCTTCCAAACAAATATCTTGTCCCAGCAGATCCTAGCCATGTGTCATTCTGGTCCAGCATTGAAAATCCACTGATTTACAAAGAGAGACACAGACATTCAAATGTTGGTATGATTGCTCCAAAATGTTTGATGGTGGATCAAACCCACACGTCCATAGGCTGAATTTGACTTATAGGTGAAGAGTCTGAAACCCTTGATTTAATAAACTAATCCCCTATACTTGGCTTATTAATGACATAAATGAACAGTCCAAATGAAGAAAATGCTACTAGGGCATAATAGTTAATAGGAGAGGATGAGGAAAGAAAATAAGTGAGTATATGATGTGACAAGCATCAATTAGTAGCCAGAAAAAGCTAGCTCTGTAGTACAATTGCCAGCAGCAGTCCCTGGAGTTTGTGTTTGAAAATAATGTTTGTTTGCTTCTTTTCATTGTGATTTTTGTTTGTTTAAACCCACTACTTTACTCCTAAGGTTAATGTTTATGTTTCTGGGAGACTCAGTCCAATAAAAAGTATTCAGCAAAACTAGAAGCAGATTTTATTTAAATTTTTTTTAAATTTTTATCAATGATTGTCTGAAGTGGTGCTTCTTATTGCAAAGTTATCCTAAATAAAACCAAAATTGAATTTCTAAATTCACAAATACCTTCTTATATTAAACAGGAAACATCATTTCAGATGCCTTACTGAAGTCTGACTCAGTATTCTTACTACTTGCCAAAACATTATTGTCCTCAGTACTTAACAGTTGTCACACAGTGATGTAAGGCATCTCTTCTGACTCAACCATATAATTAATAGCTAAGTTAAAGATTTATAGGGAGAGAGAGTTTGGCAGACTGGGAGTAAGACGAATTTGGAATTAAAATTTTTATCTTGTGTCTTTCTTACCACTTTAACACATTAGTCAAGCTACGAAATATCTCTGAGCCTCAATTTACTCCTCTGTGAGCAGGAATTATATTTTCTAATTGACTCAAATATAAAAATGTGATAGTTTTAAATTGAAAATGTCTTATACACCTTTTATACTGTGATATTAAAGTATTTATTAGCATGTAATTTTACGAAAACGTTTTTGTGAATTCTTTAGTGACTAGCAAGACTAAATATGAATGTTTGAGACCAGAAAGACATCCTTGTTATAAATCTACTGGAATTTGCTTGTCAAATCTTTTCCTGCAGAGTTCAAGGAGTGTTGAGTTGCTGAGAATTCTGGAAATTTTATATTACAGTCCTAACTGTATATTTTATTGAATAATTTTATAATATTTATAGTACATGTAAATTCAACTTCAAAAGAATTTTAAATAGAAAGAACAATGGCTAGTTCATTTAAAAGACTTCCTGTGCCAAGAAATACATACATGTAGGATAGTCTAATGTGTCCCTCAGTGACATAGCTCTTTGCTCACCACCGTCCCCTGACAGCTGTTAAGACGAAGATTACTGACAGTTTGACTTGTAGAAAATCCTGTATTAAAAGAACTTCAAGGGATAGGAAATGAAGTTTACAAACCTGTGCAATCAATGGAGCATAAGAACATTTCAACATTTTTCTCTATTGCTTCACAGTATTAGCAGCACAAAGAACATCCAACCTCTGGATCTTTAAAACTCTAAAAAGTATCTCGATTCACTTCCATTTAAGAAAAGGGTATATAGTGCTAGAGATTAAAACAAACAGTGATTAATTTGATGTGATTCCACCTGTGGTTGAAGATCTGTAGAAAACACGAATAATTCCTTAAACACTTATTAACATTTAAAAGTTAAGGACCAGCATAATGTCTCATTTAATAATCTCTCCTAAGATTTTCTTTATACGTTGGTGTTATAAAAGTAGCCCACATTTGCTTACAATATCTTTCCTGAACTTCTCAGCCCTCTGACAACCATGGCCTTTCCAATATTCTGATCAACATAGCACAGCTCAACAGGCATGGTATGGTACCTGTCATGTCTGTTCACACAGGATCTTTATCCCTCCACACATTGTTCACCAAGAACAAGTTCAAAGACTCTTCAGGGCACTAAGGAGCCACAAGAGTGGAGCTTCCACACTATTGGGTAATTCTACATCTTCCCTTGACCAACAGAACTTCCAAGCAGTCCTTAAGTGGATACTTTGATGTCAGGAAAATTAGGGCCATATTTATGACTTAGTATTAGAAAATACTATGAGATTCATTTTAAAATATGTAGTACACTTATGAATTTCACTCATAATCCACTTTATCCATCTCTTTTCCCTATACTAAATTATGATTACATCTTAATATTGTATTCTTTTCATTATATATCTTATACTATTAAATTATCTTATACTCTCTTTAGGATGAGACATGTTATCTATAGCCATCTGGTTTTAAACAAGGGTATGAAAAGGACACATTATGGAAAAGGCTGAATCTTTTTAAAATGTTGATGGATAACTGCATATCATAGAGAATACTGAAGTTGCACCCTTATTTCATTCTGTACAAACAGCCTCATAAGACAAAAGCCTGAAAATACCAGAGAAAAGCACAGCAAGGGCACTTCAAGATATGGCACCAGGGACCACAGGATGGTAGATTTTGCCAAAAACTTGATGAATTCGGAAATGTATCCTGCATAGAGCTGCCCTGACCTCTATCATGTGGACATCAGCCTGTGAAACCAAGTACAGCAGAGTCCTGCTGAGCTTTACCAGTCTCCTGACTTACAGAAACTAGGAACTAATAAACAAGTTCTGCTTTAAGCTATGTGTGTTTTATTTTATTGTAGTAATGATAGAAAACTAGTATATACAGACAAAGCTTTTCTCATAAGTCTGAGCTTGGCCCATTAACAAATGATCTGGGGAAATCTAAGTATATATCTCCATTAGAATCTGGCAACTCAGCTACTCATTATTGACCTATATCTTGTGGCATTCTTCACATTGAAGGCAAGTACTTGGAACAACAAATGACCTTCCCAGCCACTAGCAGATAACAGTTTTGTGTACTGGTGAGCTTCCTATGTTGAAAATTAATGCAAGTCTGTACTCCCATGGCTATTTCCTATTTCCATCTCTTGCTCTCTCTCTTCAAACTGAGAATGAGGGTTATAAGCACCGACAAGATCTATTTCTTATTTATTCTCTTGTTGTCTTACAGCAGTTTTTATACTAAAAATTATCCACCATCATATCAAATGTTTATATGATATATTGCCATGCTTTAAGAAACTATACTCAGTTTAATAGGTGGGATAACCTGTCCTGTAAAAGATAAACAGGGTGGAGAAAAGAGGGATTGATGTGTTTAAGAGTAATCTCTAAAATAGCTCAAATAGAAGTCAGAGTAAACATTCCTAATGAGTGTGCAATCTAAGTTTCTCTGAAGAATAATAAATATATTATTAAAAAAGATTAACCATTGGCAGAGGCTGTTAGTTTGTTCCTGGCCACTTAGACCTGAAATAATCACTCAGAAGCTAAATTATTTGCAATAATGTTTGGCCAATAGCTTAAGCGTATTTCTAGCTAGCTCTTCTATCCTAAACTAACCCATCTCCGTAACCTGTGCATCACCAGAAGGTCCCGGCCTACTGACAAAGTTTCAGCAGGCTCCAGCAGAGAAGTCTGTCTCCAGCAGCAGCTACATGACTTCTCCCTGACTCCTCCTACTCTCTGTCTTTCAGCCTGGCTCTACTCTGTTAAGTCATTGGCCAAATTAACTTTTTTATTAGCCAATGGCAATAAAACATATTCATAGCATACATCAACTCCCACATCAATTTACCATGTGTAAGGTTAGCAGCAAACATATATTCTATGCCAGTTAATATTCATATTGCTCTACATATGCTGGCTAGTTTTATGTCAAGTTGACAATGCTAGCATCATTTTGGAAGAAGGAATCTCATTTGAGAGGTGTCCCCTCCAGGTGAGCCTATGCAAAGGCCTGTGGTGTTTTCTTGATTGGTATGGGAAGACCCACTTACTTGTGGGTAACGTCAACCCTGGGCAAATGAACCTGGGTTCTCTAAGAAAGCAGGTCAAGCAAACCAAGAAAGCAAGTCATTAAGGGCATTTCTGAATGGCTTCTGTTTCACTTCCTTCCTCCAGGTTCCTTCCCTTTTTGAGTTCCTGTCCTTAACTTACACGATGAACTGTGATGTGGAACTGAAAACTGAAATAAAGTGCTTCCTTCCCAAGTTGCTTTTGGTCATGGTGTGTCATCACAGCAGAAACTATGACTACGGCACTGCAATATAAAACAAGTAGAATACTCAGAACCCTATACCATTGCCTTGTCCATCAAATTTATTGTCAGCATCTAACAGAGAGATGATAACTTAGCTCAAATTCCATAGCTATTAAACTCCAAAACTTAAACTAAACTGTATGGTATCATGGTCAGAACTCCTCATGCATGACAACATTGCATTGCCTTTGCTTCACTTTCAACATACATGGAAGTGCACATACATATTCACAGACACTGTCAACTGACCCAAATGAGTCCGTCTGTAGTGTTTGTACACTTTCCTAAGTTACCCATTTCACAGATGGTCAGATTATAACTGCCATCTTGGAAAATGTATCCTATGTGCTCTAGAAATCATCTGATTTACAATTTACTACAATGATAATCTCTGCTACAAGGTAAAATCCTCTCCTTAAAAATTCAGCCTAATCTGGCCATGGTGGTGCATACTTTTAATCAGGGCACTCACAAGGAAGAAGCAGGTAGGTTTCTGTGAGTTCAAGGTCAGCCTGGTCTCCACAGTGAGTTCCAGGACACCCAGGGCTATGTATATTCTGTCTCAAACAAACAAATGAACAAATAAATGTTTAGCCTAAAATATATAAGTGCTATTTAAATTTATTGCACCAACATTATTTTCTATGAGATTATAGATTTAGGAAAACTAAGGTATTTTTTCTTTTGCTCTGTTTTTATTTTACATTCTACTAACATCTTGATGTCCCCGTTTTAGGTAAATCTTCAGCAAACATCCCAATGTGATTGCAGCAATCATGGTAACAGAACAATAGTGACTAGTGATCTATGATAGGTTTCCTCATCCAGATTACAAAAGGGTAATGTTCTCTGAAACTGACTTTTCTTCTCAGTGGTGGACACAGCCAAGATCATTGTGCCAAGCATGGAAGACTCATAAGTGAGAAATTTGCCAGCCAAATATCACTCCTTTTACACCCATAGCTCAACTTCATGGTTCTTGGATGATCAAACATAACTGTGATTGAAACAGCTATTTGCTTGTCTCCTGACTTATACATTAAAAAACTAAATTAGATAAAACACCTAAGAAGATGATAAAAAGTATCAATCTCACTTTTTTCATTCTTAGTTATAATAACATTTGAATTATTTATTTTCCACATTTAAAAAGATAGCTATAAGATACCATCTTATTTATTTTAAATTAAATAACCTGGCTGGATTCCTTAAATTGTCAAAGTAAAGATTACAAAATTGTTAATCTTTTAATATATCTTTTTAGTCTTATGCCTTCCTTTAATTTTTTCAAAAGTTTATGGAATTAAAAGGCTCCTGTTCTGCACTAAAGAGCTATGGGACACCAGTAATTTAATAAACAAAGAATAAGAAAGTTTTAAGTATAACTAAGTTAACCAAAGCATGGGGATTTCAATTGATTCTCATAATTTATGATAGTCAATGAGACGAATAATTGATGAATGTTTAGATTTATTGTGTACACTGTCTTATATTCAGGCCTAAACTTTCTAAACAGACTTTCAAGAATTTTGAGCACTGTAAAAACTTTACCACAAAACTCCATTTCCCTCCAGAAATGTCAATGTTACACTATGAGGCTAATGAGTTGGCATTTAAATGTTGGCTTTTCTGAGCTTCTTTTGATGTCTTGTAAAATAGTGTATTTCAGAAACTACAGGGAAGTACCTTTTCCAAACACATTGAGAAGCATTTGGTGAGTGTTATGTATTATGGGAACTGTATCACTGGAAAACCACTTGTGAAAACTGCCCTCCAGTGAGGTTGGATTGTGCTGGTGTAAAGGAAGATGAAGGTACTGCCAAATCCAGGTTGGAAGGAATGAGGGAAATGCTGTCTCCAACTTTAGCTCGCAAAGAAATCACCAAGTTCAGAAGTGTACTCCATCGTTCTGACTTATCAGAAAAAAATGTTTATTTATTATCTGCATACAAATTTATATGTATATATTACTTAAGTATTCACTCTTATTCATGAAATTATCTTTAAGATTCATAAGACTAAACTTACATAAAATATATAACTAAATCAGGGGCTCCACACCCTTGAGCAATTCCTAATTTGTTTCTCTACCATATTTTACTTAGATTGTTGTCAGAAAGATATGCCATTTAATTTTATATTCAGATCATTTCATGTAACAAATCAATAAACAGACATTTAGTACTAGGTAATGATGGATTATTAGAAATAATTATATATAAAGTAATACTATAATAAATTAATTGGTACATATTCATTGAAAGTCTATAATCTATTTCATGATATTTAATGAGCATGAAAAAATTGAGACACTCTACATTTTATAAACCAAGTATGGGATAGATTTTCAGTAAAGAAGTAACCTGGGTATTCAAATAATTGCATAGAAATCAACATAAATTATGAGACAATAGGAAATGATAGGTAATGTAAATAGGATTACAATTGCAGAAGCTGCTGATAAGTATTCATTTGACACACATATGTTTCATTAGTGAGAATTTATTGTAGGGAAGTATGAGTTAGAAATCGGTGTGGTGGTGATATAGTGTGCAATGACACTGATTAATAAAAACATAAATATGTCAGATCTTTAATAAGTATTCTTACAAAAAGTAATTTCCCATGGGGCAAGTTTTAGCAAAGTATCATGACTTTGTTAATAGAATTTCTTAGCTGTGATAATTTCTGTCTCTAAATTTAATAAAGAAGATGCACCAGCAACACAAAAATTTTAACTCAGAGCTGCACACCTTTCCTACAAGAAAGAATCACAGGATTACTGTATAGTAGTCTATATAATGGCTCCAAATTTAAAAAGGAGTTATAACTGCCAGAGAAAGGACAAATAGAAAAGCACATAGTCCAAACATTATTGATTCCACCGAAGTTTTTCATTTCAATGTTGAAATTGATGATACAACACACTCGAGAGTGGATCAAAAGGTTTATTATTCATGTAATAGCGTCTTGCATTGGGAGCAAGGCAGAATCCCATATTGGTCAGAAAATGGCTTGAGAAATGAACCTGGGTTTTTATGGTAGTAAGAGGGATGCCTTGCTGAGAGATCCTATGGCAACCTATCAGAGACACGCGGTTTGAAATCCCTTCCAACCTCAAGCAAAGCAGGTAATCAAAAATCAGTATTTGATGTTTGAATGAGAACAGATTTCAAGGCCCATCATTTATCTCATTCCTCCTTTTAAAAGGGCTTTGAGTTCTTTAATTTAAAATTCCAAGAGAAGTTTGGAAATGATTTCTGTAAATAGAGATGTGCTAGCTGACAATCCTTGAGCTAATATAGGGAACATATAAAATGATATACGATGTGCTGCCCAGCGAAATGATCGATATGTCAATATAAGTATATTTTTTGGTATTTGCACAAAAGCAAGATCGCCTAATAGCCCATTTCTCAGAACATAACCATGGCTTTAAGTGATACATGACTTTATGTGTGCTTTTTGCTAAAATAAAGGTGTCAGTCTCATTGTGTAATGAAACATAACCTGAGTTCTACCCTCACAAGTAATTTTAAGGGAGACAGAGTCATTTGGGCTCAAGTTCACAGGAAGTTTAGTTATCTGGGCTAAACATCATGACAGAAGTTGTTGGAGAGACACACGGACTCATATCATCGTAGAGGAGAGGAGTTGGGAGGAGAAGTCAGAGGTCCAGGACAATGACTGAAAAGAGAGCGATGATGATGAAGATGAAAAAGATAGGATGAGAGGAGTCCTGGATAACTTATATTCCTCAAAGACACATCCCCAGAAATCTACTGGCTCTAACTGTACACTATTTCTGGAAGTTCCTGCCACTCTTCAAAACTGCCATAAAATTATAAATTGTTAAATGATTAGGTACTTTAAATGATTAGATCAAAGCCCTCACGATCAAAAGTCCACTATTTCTGGACATGTCTTACACTCTCCAAAACTTCCAAAAAATGTTAATTATGAAATGATTAGGTCAAACCTAATCAAAACTACCATGATCAAAATGACCATTATCTGGTAGTTAAGACTTTGGGGAATCACATCATCTTCAGACTAAAGCGGTACCAATTTCTTCATGCTTACGCTCTTGGATTTTTTTTGTCATTTTCTAATTTACTAGTAACAAATATTTTAGCAGACAGAGGTAGACACCTTGTTGTCACTTTAATAGTCATTTCTTTTATAATTAATGACAATAAATAATTTTTTTGCATCCACATATTTTCTATTCTATGTCTTCCTTGGAGAAATGTCCAAAAAGTTCTTTACTCACTTGTTTTAATAGTTGCTAAAAGTTTGTTTGGTTGTTTACTAGGGGAGTTGCAGATACATTTTAGAGTGTAGCTCTTAATCATATGTATGTTTCATAACTATTTCCTCCCATACCACAGTTAACACTTTTGGTTTTTTGTCTTTGCTTATAGTTTTCCTTAAATTTGACATAGTTGCGTGTCCAGTTCTCACTCTGTATTGTATTGTTATAATTCAGAAATCATTGCTAAGAACAATGTCATGAAGATTTTCCACTTTTTTTAAACAGCTTTATAATTTTGGGTTTTATTACTCAATACATTTTTACTTTGCAAGTGTCCATGAGGTGAATTAAAGACAATCTCGTTCTTTTCTGGATGAATTTCATCTTACAAGCATCATGTATTGAGGACAGTCCCTTTTCGTCATTGTGAGTCATTTGATTTCTTGAGAAAATCTGTTAACTGTAGATCTATGAATTTTTCCCTGGTCTCGTCTCTTCTCTCTCTCTCTCTCTCAGAGAGAGAGAGAGAGAGAGAGAGAGAGAGTTTCCTTCCCTCTCCCTGCCTCCCTTCATCCCTTCCTTTCTCTGTCTATTTCTCTCTCTCTGTTTTCATTATTATCAGTGGCCTCCAGATATCCAAACTGTGTCAGTGCCTTGTTGATACTGTCAGTCACACATAGCCTTAGAGAAAATCTGACATTTTCACCTTTTGTGCTGGTTTTTGTTGCTGTTGGTTTGTTGGTTGGTTTTGTTTTGTTTTAAACAATGCTTTTTTCCCCACCAAACTACTTTGTAAGTGATGTTAAATAGAAACCAGCCCTTTGAAGAGTCCTCTAAAAGACAGAAATTTAACTGCATCTTTCCTCATCTTTCTCTTCCCATGCCGAGGGAGACTATTGATCTTGTTGGCTCTTTGCTTAGACCAAGTTGCGCAGACTGGATGAAGTACTAATGGGCATGAAGCCACATTCCTCTTCTTCTCCCCTGCTCTGTGTGTCTTTGTGATTTCCTTGCAGCTCTTCTGCTTCTTCCTTGAATTCTCAGGAAGCTCAAAGAAGTATTCCACACATTTGTCACTAACTTGGTATTTGTGGTGGGTCTTGAGAGCTGTTATTTCCTATGATGACTTCTTGATAAAACAGTTTTCTTTTCAATCATTCTTACTCATAGCTAAGTAAGCTAATAATAGACTGTGAGGTCCTCCCTTTGGAATAAGCAGGATGCTAATGTATATACACCAAAGATACATATGTATACATAAATATCACACATATGAAAGTGTATTTGCTCTGGTCATACTCCTCATCCTGCAGTAAAATCCTAAACCATTATCTTTTCCCTCTGCTTGAAAGACATTATCAAACACTCTGCTTTGCTCTTTCTAGAATGCCATGTCATGTGAAAAAAAGTCTTGCCTTGGAGCACAGCTACATCAGCAGTTTTACACTAGAAGCACATTTTGTACAGTGAATCATTGAATGTTTCCACATTGATGACTATTTGGATATTGATAGCGCATGTCTATTTTGCTTTTTATTCTTTATAAATCCACAAAGTCTATCATGTACTATACTCTTTGAAGCTAATTTTAGTTTAATTGTCTGACACACTGAGGTAATGAACCGAAAAAAAAAAACTTTGTTGTCGCAATACGTCAAAAAACTGATAAAGAAGCAAATGTGTCATTTCAACCAGATTTGAATATGTCCTTGTGAGTAGACTGGGCATTGCAAGCAGTTAAAATTTTTATGATCTCTCTGCCTGTTGGAGTGCCATCTTCACTGTTATGTAGTGCCATGGAATCAAGAAATGACCATGTTCATCTGCTTATTTAACCAATGTAAGTGTCATCTAGAGTTCTAGGGATGAAGAAAGTTTAAAATTTGCTCTTGGAAAGATGCTACAACATGGCTGTTCTTAAATGTGATTTCTCAGCCCCATGTACACAATCAGCCTGTTCTACTCATCTGTAGGTTCTCCAGCTAATGCACTATGCTGCATACTGGGCAAGCTCTTTTTTTGCCATTTTTTATTGTTTTTTTTTATTGAGCTATATATTTTTCTCCACTTTCTTCCCCAACCTTACTTCTCCCATGATCCCCACACACCCAATTTACTCAGGAGAGCTTGTTTTTTTCTCATTTTTATGTAAACCCAGGTATGTCTCACTTAGGGTCTCTTTGGTTTCTAGATTGACTGGGGTTGTGTATTCTAGGCTGCCTTTTTTTTTGCTTTATGCCTAGAGGCCACTTATGAGTGAGTATTTTTTTTTCTGGGTCTGGGTTACTTCACTCAATATTCTTTTTTTTTCTAGGTCCATTCAGTTGCAAGCAAATTTTTAGATGTCATTATTCATTTTACTGCTGTGTAGTATTTTATTTTGTAAATGTACCACATTTTCTTTTTCCATTTTTCATTTGAGGGGCAACTAGGTTATTTCCAGTTTCTGGCTATTACAAATAATGCTGCCATGAACATAGTTGAGCACATGTCCTTGTGGCAAGATAGAACATCTTTTGGGTATATACCCAACAACAGTATTGCTGCATCTTGAGGTAGATTGTTTCCTAATTTTCTGAGAAATCACCATATTGATTTCCAAAGTGTCTTAAACTTTACACTCCCACCAGCAATAGAGGAGTGCTCCCCTTACTCCACACCCTTTCCAGCATAAGCTGTCACCAGTATTTTTGATCTTGGTCATTCTGACAGGTATAAGATGGATCTCAGAGTCATTTTGATTTGCATTTTTTCTGGTGGCTAAGAATGCTGAGCATTTCCTTAAGTGTCTTGCAGTCATAGAGATTAGTCTGTTGAGAGCTCTCTGTTTAGGTCATACCCATTTTTATGCCTTCAATCATCATTTCTTTACTTATCATGCAAGAGAACTGCCAGCTCCTTACAGTTTAAGAGTATTTAAAGTTTACCTTTGTGGACCAACACCAGTCATTTCAGATTGATAAAAGTAAAGATATTTCATTAATTTGTAAAATAATTTTGTTGATTAAAATGCGTTTATTCGTTCCTTCAAAATTATTTATTGATTTTTCTTTCTGTTGTTCAAGCTTTAAATATGTGCAAGGAAATCAAGAAAAATGACATGATACATAAATAGCTTAATATAATATGTTGTTTAGGGTTGGGAAGGAAGGTGGGGACATTGGGTACTGCAAGATATCTTTCTTAGTATTTTGATACATGATTGATCAAATTCATGAAAGGAAAAACCTTCAAATCCCAAACTTTAGAACTAATTTTTTTTGTTTATTGCTAAATAGCATAGAAAAATATACGTGCAATCATTTTGATATCTTACACAACAATTAACTGTGCTTGTGATTCATAGTTTATCTGTTGAAAGATTGTTGTACATGGTTTGGCATTCATGTGAAGTTTTGACGATTAAATGTATTATGTGAAAATTAGAGCAATTATCAATCTGAAACTGAAAATATTTACCATTTCTTTGTAATAGAAGTATTAAAAATAATTTCTTTTGCCTGTTTTGAAATACACATAACATTGATTTTACTCCAGTCCCTCTAGTGTGCCTCAGAACACTAGAGTTTGTTGCATTTTTTTTTGATATGTTACATTATGGCTCTTGGTCCACCCCTCCCTGACCTCCTCATAGTCAGGATTACAATAAGTTCAAGATACAACTAATCATTTCATAGTCTGAACAATTAAATTGCACAGATTACTTCAAAACTCAGATAGCACTAGCAATTTGTCTACCCACTTTGTCTTAGAAATAATAACTCAGTCCCACATGCATCACTCAATCTCAGTTTTATTCAGTTAAGAGTTACTGTATATTATCCATCATTTTCCACATTCATGAACTAAACAGGGGGAAAGTACTCAATAACCGAAGGAATATGAGGGTGAGTAAAACACATGATTTCTGGACATCAGAAACTTGATCTAAATGGGGAATCTGGCAAGGAAGCAGGTTCACAGAAATCAGTGCTATATAACACAGTAATAGCCAGTGGAGGATTTATTACCTTCTGCTGGCATGTAAAAATTTTCAACTACACTGATATATTAGTTATGACCCATAGGACAAGGATGGATTAGCCAAGTAAAGGGAAGAGTTGAGGGTCAAGAGCATTTCTGTGATGCACAAAGACAGATATGTGAGGGTATCATGATTTCTGGGAAAGTAGTTTACTTAATACTTCCAAAAGGTAGTTTGAAGTAAATTGCATGGGATTAGAGAGCAAAGAATAATCTTGTATCTTTAAGAGGAATTGACTATTTATTAACTATTTAAAAAATGATGAGATGAATCTAGGATTCTAATTTTTCTATCCTGGCTATAGAAAAAATGTTGAAATATTAAAAAATGTATGAAGGGTTTTAAAATTTATTTTATTTTTATTGATGCTAGAAGAATATACTGCTACTAAACTCTGAACACATGGGAAACATAAATGTTCATTGTCCTCTATTCATGATAAATCCTAAGGTGTAAAATCCGAATTGCAGTTATACAAAAAATGTCGTAGTTTTTAAAAAATCAAAAGGGCTGGAAATGCTAATTTCCTAATTGCTCTTGAGAGTACCTTAGGTTCAATTCCCAGCACCTACATGGAGACTCCATTTATAATTCTAGTTACAGAGGATCCAATTCCTTCTTATAAAGTCCATGGGCTGCTGTAGAACACAGTACATACACACACGCACGTGTACATATACAGGTATATATGCATACACATTAATTAACTACATGTCTTCTAAAACTGTACTGCCCGTTTGCTATGGCAAGAACATCACTGTGACAGATGCACACTTATTTTCCACACTAAGTTTTCATTAAAAGAAACTTTATTGAGGAACATGTGACAAAATCCCTCACTTCTTGCTGGCAAGTGATAGCACTCAACTAATAAATCAAGTATTCAAAATAATGAACTTGTAACATAAACTTGAGATAGAGTCATGATTAAAATGTAAACAAAAAAATCATTTTGAGTGAGGTAACCCAGACCCAGAAAGACAAGTATCACATGTACTCACTCATACGTGTTTTTTTAACATAAAGCAAAGAAAACCAGTCCACAGATCACAATCCCAGACAGCTTAGGTAACAATGAGGACACTAAGAGAAACATACGTGGATCTAATCTCCATGGTAAGTAGAAAAAGACAAGAACTCCTGAGTAAGTTGGGGGCATGGGGACCTTGGGGGAAGACTGAAGGGGAGGAGAGATGCAGGGAGAAGAGCAGAGAAAAATGTAGAGCTCAATAAAACTCAATAAAAACATTAAAAAATGTAAACACAATGAGTCTAGGAGTTTGGGAATACACAACATGTTGTTTCTCTGAAAATGACTGAACCCACTAACATATTACAAAAGACAGTGATTCCAAGAAAAAGAGAGGATGCTCCTGCCATCCTAGATACTGAAAACTATGCCGCTAAGCTCTCTTACAAATATTTTTAAAAATTAAACTTATTATTAAAAATAAATGCATTAAGAACTGCCAATCATACATTGTCTGCATGAGACTAAGAATCTATAAAGAAAATAGAGTTGCAAAATGATGGTAATTTGAAGTAAAGTTAATAACATTAAAATAAGCACCATGCATTAGATAATGTTCTCATTTAAATGCACTCAATTTACTTTCACTTTAAAATGATATATTTTTATTTCATTCTATTCTCTTGCATTTAACTTATACTTTTCCTCACAGATTACAGTTTCCGAATATTTTGAAGAATAGAACTGACTTTAAATTACAAATAAGAAAGTTTTCTTAAAATTATAAATGTATATATTCTAATTAAAGTAAAAATTATAAAGGTCATACGAACTCAAAAATAATAAAAATGGCATTGGGTCACACCATTAGGAAAAAGCCACAAGAGTTCTCTTGGTTGGGGGCAAAGTTTTTGGTGACTTTGAGGATTCATGTTTGAAGAGAAAGCAGATGATTCAGACTGTGCCAGAGGGATTTTTGAAGTAATTTTGAAACATAGAAAATAATATTAGTGTTTATAGTAAAGGCTAAGTTTGCCTGTCTAATTTTATTTTCTATGTATAATTAAAATAAAATAGTGAATTAAAGATAAATAAGATACCTGAAAGAAATTCAGTATAGAACCTAAGACACAAACGGCCATTAATGCCCCTTGTCTTTTGGGTTTCAAAAATGAAAATAGAGTTGCAAATGAATAAGTAGACGGATACCAAATGGTTAATCATATCAACCCTACCACTGTTTATGCATACAGATATGTTACACATATTTGTATATATAAAGAGATATGTCAGCATAACTTTAATCATTAAAATAAAATGTAAGACTCTGAATAACTAGTTTTTAAAAGATAGGCATTAAAGTGCCCCAAGTCAGGAAATACATGACTTTCAGTATTCTTTTAACACATGAGGGATTCTAATAGTGTCAAATGACATAGTAGGATTTAAAAAACGTTATCAGTATCATGAGCAATTTTGTGTGTAATGCATATTATAATCTCCTCATTATCTCAGAAAATAAAATCAATTAGGCACCACTTTCTTTTAATGCAAATGCTGCAACATGTACTTCAAATATGTTTGTAGAGTGCATAATTATGTAACTGTCACTATCTATGAGAGGCTTTAAAAAGCTATTGTAATATAATTTAGTTCCATGATGTCTTCTTAGTTCTGTATGAATAAATTTTGTTCCTTTCCTAAATGATATTGTTAAGAAGGAATTTTGATGTTATTAAGAGTTTTTTTTTCATTGTAAAATATTGCTATGTGTAGAGAAATCACTGAAGTATGTATCTCATGTGCATCAATATGTTGTCCTGGTTTGCATGACTGACTCCTTCATGCCACACTCTGGTAACCATGAGCCTTTGACTACAAGGACTAATTGCAGTTTATTGAAAATGTCAGTGAGGCAAAACTTCAGTAAATCAAATCTAGGCCCATGGGTGGGTTATAACACCCTCCTCATCCTCTTAACCACCTGATGGCTTCCTCTTTCAGCCCGGAAAAGTTACAAATGGTCCCTTGACTATCTGTGACAGAAGAAAAATGGTTCAAAGACCAGATGATCTGTTTTACAACTGTTGCCATGAAGATTAAAACCCCTACTTCCAGCAATGTACAATTTCATGCTATTTCAGGGAGTCTGACCCTGAACTGAACTTCTTCAGCCTGTTCAATCTGCATTTATAAGAGCTAGTGACAGTCAGCAGCACATAATGAATAAAAGTAATAGAGAGACAGCTGTTTGCTTTCACAACCAGGCTATTGATAATGAGGCAGGAAAAGCTATGGCATGCTGGATTCAAAAGAAAGTGGGCCTTAACATTTGCAAAAGGAAAGATCCTTGTTTCTTGCTGATTTGAGTCAATTGCTGGCAATTGAACCAGGCGTCAGACTGGGGACGTTTTCTTTGCAATGCTGAAAGGCATGTGACCCATGACCAATTTTGAGTAGCTGATTGTCTTTTGCAGAACGGTAGAAGCTGTATTGTGCTATTCATCTACTTATGTATGACACCGTTTGATATTCATAGGAACGTCAGAAGAAGTAAAAGGCAGCTTTCGAATGCAACGTCATCACTATTACTGCCTTGTGAGAATCCACTTTGAACTAATCTTCTACTTACTATATTGAGCACTTTGTGTTTGAAACTTGAGTATCACAGATTAGAAAATTCTGTAGTACACAGTACATTTGTACATTTGTAGCTTATATTCGTTCTTTTCTGAGTAAAATTTTCAATATGCTTATATATGAGTACACTAGATATTCAAAAATGTCTCATTTCAGTAAACTATCACAAAGGCAAATCTCAAATGACAAATTTCACTGAATTTTGTAGCTGTAGAATCTGTAAAATGCAGTATTTAATTTTGGGAAGGAGACATTTGACATGATAAAAACAACAGCAACAACAAAAAAAACTTCAAAAAAAAAGAGGCTGCTTTCAAACTGACTTTTCTTCTTCTTCTGTCCTCAGGCCTTTCTTTTCTTTTCTTTTTCCTTTCTTTCTTTATTTTTTGAGATAAATTTTGTAGTACCTTAGACATTCTTGTATCCATGAAGCAAGTCATAGTTGTATTTGATTTAGAAACTGTCAGACCATTTATGAACTCAAATCTCAAGTTTAACCAAGAGAAAACCAGAATGAATTATCTGTATATTATGCGGCAGCATTAAAGACCACAGCTTTTTAAAGCAGGTGTACGTGAACTTTTAAAAGATAACTTCTCAAAGGTCCAGGTAAATTATCATTTCTCTGCCTTTCTGAATGCCATAATTTTCTTTTACCGTTCTGTTTCTCTTCATCTCTCTTTCTTCCCTCTGTACCTCCCTCCATTTCTTCTTTCTACCCTGAAGTAAACTCCAGCTCTTCTCCTATCAAAGTAAATACTCACAAAAAAAGCCATAGACCCCATAGACATTTAGAAGATGATACATTTATTTCAGCTACAATGTTATTTAAAAGTATGATAGCACATTACAGGTAGTAATCTCAAGAGATTACTGAGAGTTCGGAAGCAACTCTTCACAAACCAATGCCTTGAGAAGGTGTTAAAACACAGCCTACTTGTGTGAAAAATCTGCAAATACCAAGTGCAGATATAGCTGCTGGTTCAGACAAGTTAAACAATCACCCAGCAAACAACTGAAAACTGTGTTGGAAGTTTTCTGTGCTTTAGAATGATGCTTTTAATACAAAATTAATTAAAATGCTATTGTAGTCTAAATTCCTATTTATAAAATCTTATGGGATATTTTATCCCTTTAGACATAAGAATGAGTTCAAAGAAAAAGTTTCTAATTGAATGATTATTCAGTTATGTTAAGGAAAAGGTAATCAATTGTATCTATTAATTCTATTGGAGAAGAGAGGAGTCAAAAATTAAAAAGATGAAATAGCATATTTCTGGCAGCAGAAGTTTATAACAAACTGTGTACTGTTTCATGAAAAGCAGAAAAGTTCCTGTGGAGTGACGTCAGAATTTTACAAAAAAAACCACAATGGGTTTTGGAGGAAAACAAAGAAATAAACAAGCAGCTATGGTAGTTGTGAGGGGCCTGATGCCATGTATGTAAATTTGATTCCTTCTGAGGATCATACATTAAACAGAATATGCACTGACAAGAGGAATAATAAAAGCAAGGAATGGCAGGTCAGTGGGTGCAGAACCAAACCCATGAGGTGAGTTTGAAGAGATTCTGTCACATGCATTATTTGAGGTATGCATGAAATTTACCTATAAGGCTCACTTCCCTAGCAGCTCTACCAAGATTCACAGTTTCCCAAGTGCACCAAAATTTCTCTGGAATTGCTGAGGGCTGCAAACCGCCTATACTGTTAAGTAAAAGTAATTAATGTGACTGCTTTGTCAGCATATAAAAAAATATGCACCATATAGCAAAAGCAAAGGATGACATATATTGCTTCATACAGGGGGACTCTGTAGAGTAATCCGGCACTCAAATATGAAATTGTTTTTATACATATGCTTTTAGGGCTTACCACTTGATATTAATTAGTTATTGTTCTATATCTAGGTGCAGGGCCTTCTGAGATTTTCTTCATCTACACTGGCATGTCAATAGTAGCATTGGTCAGGTCTTCCTTAGGCAGCCAATGGTTGAAAGTATAGATACAATCTCTCAGCAAACATCCTGGTCCTCTAACTCTTATAAGATTTTCCCCTTTCTTAATTGATTTGGCTCTAAATGGAATCACCAGGCTGTTCTTGTGCATTTATTCTTATACGGGTAACAATGATCATTAAAGCAAAAGAGGCCGTGAATTTGAGAGAAACTAGGAAAAGGGGAAAAAATGAACTTGGAAAGGGCTGGTGGGAAGAAGGGGATGTACAAAATGATGTCAATATAGAACACATATGTAAAATTTTAAAATAAATTCAAAAATAAAAAAAATATTTTCAAGCCTAAGAACAAAAAACCCTCCATATTATATAGTCATAGATATATGTAATATGACAAAAATTACCCTTTCTATTTCATCTCTACCAACATTGTATCTTGTGATTTCTCAGCAAAGGCCACACTATTTTTCAAGAATTTCATTACTGTAGCTCTGTAATACAGTTTGAAGTCAGGGATGGTAATGCCTCC
>LOEQ01002324.1:403456-424014 GCA_001685075.1 Bramus lutescens | reverse complement strand
TCCATTGGTCCTTCTTTCTGTTTTTATGCCAATACCAGGCTGTTTTCAGTACTGCACCTCTGTAGTAGAGTTTGAAGTCAGGGATTGTGATGCCTCTAGAAGTTCCTTTATTGTAGAGGATTGTTTTGGCTATCCTGGGTTTTTTGCTTATCCATATGAAGTTGAGTATTGTTCTTTCAAGGTTAGTGAAGAATTTTGCTGGGATTTTGATGGACATTGCATTGAATCTGTAGATTGCTTTTGATAAGATTGCCATTTTTACTATGTTAATTCTACCTACCCAACTGTAGTTCTTAATTTCTAGATTTCTCTGCCTCCCAAGAAATCAAATGATACCAAGTACTCCTTAAATTGTTTTTCTGCCATACTGCATAACAAAATGTTCTGTATTGCTCATTTCTAAGATAATCAGAGTTTTGAGATTGTTTTCCTCACTGAACAACTTAAATCATCCAACAGTTGAGAATTTGAGGGTTTGACAACAAGAGAATATCCATATTAACTTCAGATTTCATTACTAAGAGTCATAAAAAGTACTGTTTGATGTTCAACGAGATGTCTCAGTGTTTAAAAAGTGTCATTGAATGTTGTAGGAGGCCGCTTGTTTGTTTCCTGGCCACCCAGACTCCGGAAATAACCACACAGAAACTATATTATTTAAATCACTTCTTGGCCAATTACTTAAGCATATTGCTAGCTAGCTCTTACATCTTGAATTAACCCATTTTCAGTATTTTATATTTTATCATGAGGCCCGTGGCCTATTGGCAAGGTTCCAGTGTATCTGTCTCTGGTGGTGGCTCCTGGCTTCTCTTTGACTCTGCCTTCTTTTTCCCAGAATTCAGTTTAGTTTCTCCCACCTAGCTCTACCCTGCCCTATCAACAGGCCAAGGCAGTTTCTTTATTAACCAATGCTATTCACAGGCATACAGAGGGGAATCCCACATCATCTTCCCTTTTTCTGTTTAAATAAGGAATGCTTTAACTTTAACATAGAAAAATTACATATAACACAACAAGCATCGAGCAAAAATTACAGTTGCAATATTTATATCTACTTTATCTCTTATTATAACTAAGGAAAACTATAACCATAACTATAAATTCTTCAACTCCATCAAAGACTCCAGAAGGATATATTATCTAAGTAAACAGGACATGCATTGTAAACAATTTCCAAAACTCTAGAATTGACAGAGACCTCTTGCTGCCTGGACAGTCACCAAAGTTCTTCTGTACCATTGGGGCATCCATCTTCAGCCCACAGGCACATAGTATCTAGCAGACGTTATCATGAAGCAGGAAATTTCAAAGACAGTTCCACCTATATTGGCAGTTTGTCAGTNCTGTACCATTGGGGCATCCATCTTCAGCCCACAGGCACATAGTATCTAGCAGACGTTATCATGAAGCAGGAAATTTCAAAGACAGTTCCACCTATATTGGCAGTTTGTCAGTCACTTTCTTCTGTGTCCTGCAGAATGTCTGGCAGACTCTTTCATGAAGCAGGAACCCCTGAAAGACCATCTCACTTTTAGGCAAGTTCAGCAGTCATTTCTCTGTGGGTCTTGCATGTCTAGGTAATACAGCATAGCACCAAACAGTCCAGGCAAGAGCAGTTTCTTACCCAAATAGCTAGCAAACTCCATAAGAAGCCTCTTCGATGCCCATCATCCTCTTGAAGTAGACTGGTGCTGCCAGGAGTATATGTATCTCACTGTCATGAAAAGTCCTAAGTTCTTAAAACATTTTAAATGTTATGTTCTTAACGCCTTTGAAAGATTTGAAGAATCCCTATCTAACTGAAATCTCTCTATATATATCTAGAAAACCTAACTAACATGACTACAAGCTTGACTATTAAAGATGACTATTAACCTATGTTTCTTAATAATACATTACATTTTTAAATGAACTACACAATCACAATACCTTAATCAAGAGCAGAAATATACATATAACAAGATTGACCTTAAATTTGTATCAATAGACCAAGATCCATACTAAAGCAAATTATTCATCTCTATATCATACCCCCCTTTAAATGTAAAGAAACATATTTGGGAATATAGGCGTAGTTCTTCTCTAAACTGTTTCCTGCTTTTTGTTGGGTGAAGTAATTTTGGGGGTGTTCACAGCAACCTTTCAGGCGTTCTTGGTCCATAAACCACATTAGTCTGGAAGGATTCCATAGATTCTCATCTTCTGTGGAAACAAAAGAGGAATCTCTTTTCCAAAGCAACGTATCTTTAGACCTTTGAAAACAAGATACCTTTAAAGTATATATGTTGGTTACTTAGCTCCTTCACAATCAAAAAAAATCAAAGAAAACGCAATAATATACACAATCCAGACTCTCTGTGTATATTCCATCTTTATATGGCTTATATGTTTTGTTTTAACTCTATTAGTTTTTAATATTTATTTTATTATCTTTACTCCTTTAATCTATGATTATCTGTACTCTGTCTCTTTAAAGACTTTGTTTTATTTTTTATAAACCATTTACTTCCTTTTATAACTGTCTATACTTTTTTCTCTCCCAAGCCTACATAAATTTATCTAACACTGTGACCTTTTTAGAGGCCTTTGATGTCTGAATCTGTTCTACTGTGTATCTGTAATTCTTTACTGTCCAGAATTGCTTCTTAAAATGCTAAGCAGCAGCTAAAACTGCTTTGCCTTTTGGCTCTGCCCAGTCTAACATGTTGGAGGAGATGTGATCACTGCCTCTGAGAGCCATTCTCTCCACCCCAGATCCAGGTGGGGTTTGTTGCCCTTAAGCAAGTTGTAGCACTCTGCTCATAAACCCCATTTAAATGCTCCATAGCTGGACCTCCTGAAAGAGCCAGAGTTTACACTGGCAGCATGGCCCAGGAAGCTGCCATTTTAAACTGTGTGACTTTTCTTCTGCTGCTGCTGAATCAGGAAGACCTCTCTCATAGGAGCCATAGCATGTCACCAGCAAGCAAAGCCTAGACAAAAAAAAAAAAATGCAGCTAAACTTTTTTTGTTTTGTTTTGTTTTGTGTATAGAGTTCTTTTCCAAGCTTTCTCAGGTTTTACATGGATATAATCAACCACGTTGGAGTGACAATTTGTTGTATGGAGGCTGCTTGTTCATTTCCCGGCCACTCAGACTCCTGAAATAACCACACAGAAACTGTATTAATTCAATCACTGCTTGGTCCATTAACTCTAGCCTCATGACTTGAGTTCTTTTCCAGAACCTGCATAGCAGAAGACGAGACAGACTCCTATAAATTGTTTGACCTTCACACATGTGTAGCACAGTGCATGCACACACAAATAAATATAGTAAGTTTACATAGCAGTATGTGAAGTTACATGCAGCATTCTATGGTATGAAGTTGAAGACCAATGATTTTGCATGTTTTTTTAGCTTTAAATTTGGCAATAATTTGCAATGAAATTAAGACACATAAATGGTCTATCTAATCTGGTTTCCACTCAAAGTGGAGACTGAGATGTACTGAAGGTTATGTGCAGAGAGCTGAACAAAGATGAAGGAAACCTGGAGAGTGAGTTGGGAGAAAAGAAGCCAAACAAAATGGAATGATTGCTAAAGGGGCCCAGGCTTCACTGCTGCTATAACTTCTAGGGCTTTCTATATGGGGGCAAGGCAGTATTCCCATGATCCTTGCTGGTGCTTGACATAGTGAACATAAGCATAGCCCTGAAGAGACACATGCACACACATAGCATCAGTGCATAGGAGAGACCATAAAGCACAGTTTCCTTGTACCTACCTGCCAGGGAGGTGAAGTGATGGTATTGGGAGCTAGAGACTACAGCTAATAGCATGCAACAGAGGTTTCCAAAAGAACAGAAGTGGGGCTCCCAGAACCCCATACTTCAATCAAATGTGAGGGCTAAATCTGGCCCATAACATATCATTATTCGACTTGTGGTTCAGGTCAAATAACTTAGTGTCTTAGTTAGGGTTTCTATTGCTGTGAAAAGACATCATGACCAGACAATGTCTATAAAGAAAACATTTAATTGGGGTGACTCACTTACAGTTTCAGAGGTTCTGATATTATCATCATGGCGGGAGGATGGTGACATCCAGGCAGACATGGTGCTGGCTACATCATGATCAGATGGCAACACGAAATGACAGTCTGTCACACTGGATGAATCTTGAGCAAAAAGGACTCCAATGTCCTCCCTCACAGTGACACACTTCCTCCAATAAGACTATGCCTATGCCAACAAAGCCACATTTTCTAATAGTGCCACTCTTTTTTTGGGGGGGGCATTTTCTTTCCAACCATCACACTTAGTAACTCACAACTGAATTCAGAGGATAGTTTCACTGGCTTCTTAGAGTCTAGGGATTCAGTATGGAGCTGTAATGGTGGGGCAATTGTGATATTGATTTATATAGCGGTTGAGGACATTTAATGAGCATTTGCCCTCTATGAAGTTCTACAGATGAGTGAAGAAAAAGATAAACCGCCTACCTCTTTGATCTTGCACTCTGATTAGAGAGGGTCAAAGACAGAGTCTTCTGACACAAATGCAGCAAACAAATACGATCAGACAACAGTGAGGGAAACATGGCCACTCTTTGACTAACTTTCAAAGACCTCCTCACATCAACAGCATTTCAGGGAATACCTGAATGGGAAGCAGTGAGTTGAATGAAGATTAGGAAAGAGAATTCCTGGCCACGGGAATAGCTTCTCTAAGACACGGAGGTGAAGATAAACCTTAATGTTTGAGGATCAACCACCTCAACATGAGGGAAGTTGAGAGAAGAGGAGAGTCAGGCAGGCCTGGTACTGTGGGCTGCGGCAAAGGTGTGGTGGGAAGACACTGGGAAATGCTCAAAGAAAGAATAAGACTATTTCCAAAGTTCTGTCTTCAAATTCCCCTCTGCAAGTGTGATTTCTGGAGCGGAGGAACACCAGAGATACATTTCTGTGTCTTTTATATGAATTAATAGCTCTTCCAGTTCACACTTGGCTCTGAACACAAGTGTATGCCACAGACCTCATGTAACCCTGCTTAGCCGCTACGATCGTTAAGTGCGTATTCCTACAATGGAAAGCATGCTGAGCAAGGAAAAGAAGTATGCAGGTATGTCACAACGTCGATGAACAGAGGAACATTTTAAACAAGGCCCAGCATGGGTAGCTCACACCTGTAAACTCAGTATTTTGGAGGCAGAGATAGGAGATTCACCACAAGTCTGAGGCTATCCTGGTCTCCATAGTGAATCCCATGATTGCCAGGGCTACATAGTGAGGCACTCTCTTTAAAAAAGCTGAGTGAAGCCAGGTGGTGGTGGAGCACGCCTTTCTTCCCAGCACTCAGAAGGCAGAGGCAGGTGGAACTCTGCGAGTTCAAGGCCAGCCTGGTCTATAAGAGCTAGTTCCAAGACAGTCTCCAAAGCTACAGAGAAACCCTGTCTCAAAAAAAAAAAGAAAAAAAAAACCTGAGTGAAAAAAATCCAAACAGAGATAAACAGATATTTCATGATTCTATTTATACGAAATGCCCAGAAAAAGAAATCTATATATGGAGAAAGTAGTGGTTGCCTGGGGCTGGAGTGGGAACAGAGATGAATTGTAAAGGAACAGGGAACCTTTCAGGGACCGTGAAAATGCTCCTGCATGGGCTGCAGCAATGATTGTGCAACACGGAGAAACCGCCACGGCTCCTTCAATTGTGCGCTTAAAACGTGATCTCTTTTAAAGCATTTAAACAGAGACAGATGAGGTGTGTAAAGGCCTTGTCTACTAAGCCTGCCCACTTGAGTTCAATCCTTGGAACTTACGTGATAGAAGGAGGGAACTAACTCCAAGTTGTCCTTGGACCTGCACTCACACACGTGCATGTGCACACACACTCGGAGCAAAAAATGGTTTTTAAATTGCTTAAAATATTTAAAACAGACCTCAGTGAAGTTGTTCCTAACACAGGCACTTATTTCCTTAAGTTTAGAACATAAGCCACCCTCAGCATATGGACCCCTGTCTGCTCACAGACCTTTGTGTAACTGTGGTTATGCGTGCCCTCTCCTCTCCCCATCGTTCCCCTCCCTCTAGTGGACAACACGTACCCTTGGCCTCCAGGGTCACCCCGTGGTCCACTTGGGAATGGGCTGACTTACTGTTTCTTCCTGTCTGGATCATACTCTTCCCAAGCATTCCCCACGTCTGGTATTCCGTGGTCTTTTGTGGTGGTTAGATCTTTACCACCTTTAACCTGCTTCCCTCCTACCTTTCTAACCTTTGTCAGCTGTTTTCAGAGAATTTCTCCACCCTCTCGTTTTACCATGCCGATTCTCGGTTCTTCCTGTCTGTGCCTCTATTTTCCTCACTCTCATCCATTGTTCCTTTGGGGGGTTAGAATTGTTTGTGCCCTCCAAGAATAATTACAGTCACGGAAAACAGAACAGGGACATGCTAGAAAAAAGGAAAACTTTAGGTTTTATCATGTTAACTTCTAAACTTCAAAGAGCCAAAAATCTGCAAAGTTTCTTCTTCTAATGCAGTTGTCGATCAAAGTAGTTCTCCAATTATGTCCATAGGCAACAAAATATTATTTATATTTTAAAATCATGTTTCACTGTGAACAAGAACATTTTATCAAGAGAGTTTTTGCTTATATCAAGGCGAATATTTTGTGAACTAACCAATGAAACCAACATGACTCATTGCATTATTTCCATAGAAAGGTGGATAAGTCAGGTGTGGTGCACACGTTTACAATCCCGCTCTCAGGAGCTGGCATAGTAGGATGGTGAATTACAGGCCAGTATGTGCTACACAGTGAGTTTAAAGCCGTGAGTATGGTGAGGCTTTTTCTCAATCGAACCAAACCAACCAACCAACCAACAAAAAACTGAAAAGTCTTAAGTTCAAAAAATAGTTAAAGTTTTCTTTGGTTTAATTGGAGACTGTGATTATTTGGTTTGGTTTAAGTACTTTTAAGTATTTTAAGAATCATATTATAATTGGTCAACCTCATACTTTGTTTAACGGCAACTTGTGTTATATAGTTTTCCTGCTTGCTGCCCCTCTTTCCCTCCCTCCCTCCATCCCTCCCTCNCCCTCTCTTCCTTGCTCCCTCCTTTCCTTTCTTCCTGTCACCTGTCCTTCCTTCCTGTCTGACTGCTTTTCCTTTCTTCTGTCTTTTAGACTCTTGCTTACTGAGCATGTGCTCCACCATTAAGCCACATCCCTATTCCTTCTCTCTGTTATATTCCTAAAACCAAAAGAGAAATTAGGTTATAACTAGACAAATGTAAATTTTCTCTTCAGTAGAAAAATGACTTTTTAAAAATCATTTCTTCACATGAGATGTATAATGCTGAAAGTAATCAGCCTAGCAGTATATCCCTTAGTGTTAGGGTTCACTTCTTATTCAACGAAGTAAAGTGTCTTGATTCCTTTGCAATCCAACTTACAGGAGACAAGGTGGTCCGCAGAGCATCTTGCTGTATTCTGTGAAATCATAGGGTTATGGGTTACTGTCTTGAGGGACAGGAGAAGTAACCACTGCCCTGGGAGGGAGGTGAGGGGGCAGGGAGAAGCTGGGCAGCCTGATGGGGAGCAATGTAGGCAGGAACAAAGCTGAGCTTTCACTTCACAGAAGCTATGAGAATGTGTTGCAGCTTCCAAATATTGCTAAGTTTCACACATACTTGTTACGACCCAATATGGAAAACTATGATCATAAAGAAAAAAACTCCATGTAAATAAAAAGTAGAATTTTGCCATGTAAGTTGGAGAACCCTGTCCCAGCAGGAAGGGTTTCTTGCATGCTGTGATTTTATTTTTAAAACT
Source organism: Bramus lutescens (assembly GCA_001685075.1). Lineage (NCBI taxonomy): Eukaryota > Metazoa > Chordata > Mammalia > Rodentia > Cricetidae > Bramus > Bramus lutescens. The sequence goes on along the minus strand of LOEQ01002324.1, from coordinate 416,195 downwards.
AGACTAACACAGAAAGGGGCATGGAGTTAGTGTTAGCTTTAGTCTCCACTTCCTGTGTAAGCTATTTGGAATAGATGTTTAGTATAGATATGAAATCACCGGGGAAAACCAAACAAAGGAGAACATTATTATGAAAAATTAAACATTACTTTTCCACACAGTGTTTTTAAGGCAAGGTCAATGTGGCAAGGTGAAAGAGACTTTGGCAAAATAGGTAGTTCTGGGTCCTGAATGTAATCTGCCTTACAGACGGGCCTGTAACTCTTCTCCGCGAGCATGAGCATAGGTGTTTAGAAGGCAGGATCATGCTGTGTCAAGTTAGTTAACCAACAGTTGCCAGGTCCTGCCTTTGACCTATGACCTGCCCAGGCATGGATTCCCTCTCGTGGAGCAGCCTTCAAATTCAACCAGAGGGTAGCGTTTGTTACCCCCATAACAGCCATCCTGTTATGCACCTGTGGGCACATCTTGCCCGGCAGGCTAGTTTTGTGGTTATAGGGTTCACAGCTGGTGAAGACCACTGATGTCTTTCCTCCCGCGGCATCCTGAATTGCACCCTTTGGCACTTTTAAAACTTGACTGCGGGGAGAAAGATTGCAGTACAGTTCCCGCCGAAGTTTTCCCTCTTACCAAAGCATGCTGTGTCTTCCTTTAGCTCTGACAGGCAACAGAAAGAACTGACAAAAGCCTGTGTCACTTGGCGGCCCTTTGGGGACTTCCCTGATTAACTTCCGTGGGGGGTGTCTCACACCTGGGTGCGGGGAAAGCTACTGTCTGCCTTAAGCAGAGAAGCCTCTCTGCAGGGAACAGCGGTGAATGCAGAGATGCATGGCTGGGGGTCCAAGATGCTGGGAACAAGTTGCTGGGACTCAGTTCTAAACAAGATGCTAACGCTTCCCCCTCTAAACACTGCAGAGGAAGGAGTGGGAAGATAGGGTGATAGGCTGTGAAATGCCGTGCTTGACACACAACCATTGTAATGACGAATTCACATCAGAAGTGGTGATTTACGCCGGGCCTTAACAGGACTGGTTCTGTGACCAGCCAATCATGGATGGGGGAGGGTGCCTTCCCCTGACTGCTGAACTATTAGTTATTGATAGGTTTGGGGAGGGGGAGGGGGAATCACTATTTGGTTGTATACCCAATGCTGAGCCTACCAGGCCCCAACAGAGAGCCCCACGCCCACAGTCACACAGGTGGTGACCCTGGTTAAATGCAGTCGGTCACAGTATCAAATGAACACACATGAGTGTGAGGAAGAGATAAGGGTGGCTAGAGGATGCTAAGGCGAGGGTGGTCCGTCTGTGTGTGATGTGCAATTGTCAACCAACAAATTTAATTAATTCTTAAATTAGGAAGAAAGAAGTCCCACACAAAAGGTCTCATTCTCTAGAAAGATATCTCAGAGGCAAGTAGGCATGTTTCTCTACTCCACAGGCCCATATTTGTAAGGAACAGCCCATTGAGCTCGGGGTGTTTGCAGAGTTGAACATGGTTTTTGTTTGTTTTGAAATTAAAATATAATTAAATCACTTTCCTCATTCCATTTCCTCTCTCTCCAACCCCTCCCACATGTATCCCTCTTCCAGCCTTGCTCGCTTTAAAATTCATGGCCTCTTTATTGTTTTACATACACACATGCCTAAATGTATAAATACAACCTTCTCAGTCCAGATAATGTTATTTGTGAGTATATAGTTTCAGGGCTGTCTACTTGGTACTGGATAACCAATCCATGAGCCTTAAGGCACTATTTCCCCCACAACATCTCTTAGTTGCCTTTAGTTCTTTCCCTGGGTTTGCAGGCCTGTGAGATTTTCCTTTTCCATGTTATCATGTGTGTTGGTGTCATCCTTGCTTAGGTCTTATTTAGGCAGCCATGTTGGTGAGACTTCATGTGAGTGACTTTCCTTATATTTATAGGAGGTGCAGTCTCACAGTTGACCAAGATTTTTATGTCCTGCATTTTAGTAAACTACTATATGCTTTACAAGTGACACACTGCAATGTGACCAATAAATAGAAGGCAATATGGTTTCCACATGAAAGTGTTTATGGTCCAGGATTTCAGTGTGCTTCCTGTGAGGCCCTGGGTGTGATTCCCCAGCACCACATACACGAAACACTCTCACACAACAAACAAAAAGTTCTTACCAGTCAGGTGTGATAAACAAGCAGCTAAAATACAAGCACTTTGAGCTATAAAGGTGGAGGCAGTAGGGTCTGAGTTCCTGGCTCTCCCAGGCTACACAGCAAGGCACTAGCTCAACAAACAGGGGCTAGGGATGTAGCTAAGTGGTGAGGTGCTTGTCTAGCATGTACGATGTCTTGAGTAAATCTTCAGCAAATCAATAATAATAATAATAAATATATGGTTCATATTCTCTTGTGTTAAAATTCAAAGGATGTGGGGAGAAGGAACTCTGTTAGCATATCTTGACAAGCTTAGAGTCTCCAAATTAATTCCTGCAATCACTTAGCCTTGGGGCAAGAGGGCTGCCAGTTGGAGGCCAGTGTGGCTATGCAGTGAGTTCTAGCACAGTCTGAAGACAGGCTTGTCAGTCAGAGGCATATGAGAGGGGGTGGGGAGAGGAAAGGAAGGGAGAAATGCTGTAATTAAATTAGAATCTCAAAAAGTAAAAGAGAAAGAAAACCATTTACAAAATCAGACACACTTAATGACAATGTAGTTACCATATTTTTATAACCATAGTGTAAGATCCCTCAAAATCATTAGGAATATTCAGATAAATTCTACTTAGTATTTACAATCAGTTGCTTCTTGGAAGCTTGCAGGTGTCTACTCTACACCTTCCCTTGGTAATAATTACACAGCTCCCACTTACTAACCGATGCTCTTTCAAGTTCAAGCTACAGCTCCCTGTTTACTACTCCAGTGCCTTACTCCAGTGTGGTTATTATTACCACTATGGAATGTCAGGAATGACATAAGCAACTACATCCAGGCTCTGGACACATTTCTATTTTGGAGCTGTGAACTCCAAAAATAACATTTTGGTACAAAATACTTGTTATACAAAATCAAAATTTAGGGCAACATTAAAGTGTGTGTGTGAGTGTTCAGTGGAGGACTCATTTCTATTTAAAGTTTTAGTGCTTAGCTAGGTATGGTGATGCAGGCCTATGATCCCAGAAACCGTGAGATAGAACAGGGAGGATCAGGAAGATCAGGAGTTCAAGGTCATCCTGTACTAACATTGAATTTGAAATATCTTAGACTACAAAAGACTCCATTTAAATATGTGTCTGCATAGGTGCGTGCATGCATGTATGGATGCCTGTGTATGTGTGTGTGTGTATAATAGCATTTTATGATATTACATTAGTTACTTGTATTATTGATGAAATACCTGACAAAAACAACTTAAGGAAGGAAGGAAAGGAGGGAGGGAGGGAGGGAGGGACTGAGGGAAGGGGGCAGGCAGGGAGGGAGGGAAGAAGGATTTATTTGGGCTCACAGTTTGAGAACATTGTCCACCATGGTGGGGAAGGCATGGTGCCAGAAGCTTGACTGGTCATATTGCATCTTCAGTCAGGAAGGGAGAACTTTTCCACTGAAGTTCTTCCTTCCTTTCTTCTTTTTCTTCAGTGTATGACCCCAGCACGTGGATAGTGTTGCCCATATTTAGGATGGGTTTTCCTACTTCAATGAATGTATGTAATTCTAAGTATTTTCAAGTTGGCAATCAAGATTAACCATCAATAGTTTGAAGGTTCGTGCACGTTTGCCTGAAACACAAACCAAGGGGAATGTGACACACTTGGTAATTAATGGAGGAGATGCTTCTGTACCCTCATGTAGTTTTGGGACCAAATCACTTGTTTCCTTCATCCATGGCAAAGCATCCTTCCTTTATGTCAACCTTTATCATTCCTTTATCCTGTGTCTCAACATATTGGACCATGGACATCCATGTAACTGAGTTTAGAGTACAAAGACCACTGACAGTTGTGATGGCTATTCTTGATTGTCAACTTGACTACGTCTGGAATCAACTGAAACCCAAGCAGGCTGGGTGCACCTGTGAGGGATTGTTCTTGATGAATTATTTGAGGTGGGTCAAGAAGACCTACCTTTAATCCAGATCTTTTGATATGGGAAGATCCAGTTGAAATCTGTGCTACACCTTCTGGTGGCAATCCATAGAAGGGAAAAGGAAGAAGGCAGTATTGTTTTTTGCCTACTTGCCCTCACTCTAGCTGGCAAGTTCATCCTTTACTAGTATTAGGGCCCATTTCCCTGGGATTCTGGCATATACTGAAGACCAGATGAGACATTCAGTCTTGTGGGCTGAACAATTACTGGATTCTTGGACTTCCTGTCAGTGACAGTCATTGTAGGACGACAGACTGTAACCCACTCTCATAAATCACACACACACACACACACACACACACTCACTCATTCTTTATGTAATCTAAATGNCACACACACACACACACACACACACACACACATATAAAATCCCATGTATAAATAAGTGTATATTCAGTTCTGTTTCTGTAGAAAACCCTGACTAATACACTACTGGACAAAGGAATAAGAGAACCCTACAAATAAGGAAGTGTGTATTTATGTATAAACTGCTGTGACCAAGAAGTGTAGGGCCATGAAGTAGTTACTCTAGTCATCACTGTAGACAAATTCTTGGCAGAGACAGTTTAAGGAAGTAAAGACTTCTTTTTCTCACACTTTAAAAGACCCAGTTCTTGGTTACTTGGCTCTGGCTTTCTGGGATGGTGGTAGGGCAGAATGTGGTAGAGAAGCAAGTGGCAGAGGCTCTTCTCATGGCAGATGGGAAGGAGAGACAGGATATAGGAGAGAACTGAAGCTAAGACCTATCCCCCAAGACATGCTCCCAGTGACCTACTAATGCCAGGAGTTCCTCTTATACTATTCAAATGCTCCTGTAATGCTACCACACTCTGAAGCCATCAAGAAATTCATTCGCTTATTATACCCAAGTTCTCATGGTCTCATTGTCACTGGAGATGCCCTCACGGACACAGTCAGAGGTGTGCTTTACAAATCTCCTAGGCATTTCTCAGTACAAGCAAACTTGACAATTAAGACTGGCTATCAAGGACCTTACTTGGTAGAATGAGTCTATGATAGTTAACCGGCAAGAGCTGACTCAGGTTTTGTATAGCCAAACCTAAGAGCTAACACATTTTTCTTTAATAGTTTTATTAAAATTAACACATTTGAAATGAATATTAATATAGGTTAAAAACATACCAAGGCAGTATGATGCTATATATATTGTACTTTTTTTTTTGGCTGCCTGTGGGGGAAGAATGGTCTGATAAGAAGTGACCTTGTTTTAATTAATTTTCTCACTTCTGTGGCAAAATATGATGAAAACAATCTAAGTGTGTGTGGGTTATTTTGGCTCATAGTTCTAGGGGATACAGTCCATGATGGTGGGGAAGGTCCAAGGCCAGGCATAGGAGTTGCTGGTCACAGTCACTTCATAATCAGGAAGCAGACAATGGCGAAAACGAGTGTTTGGTTTGTGTTTTCCTCTGCACTCAGTTCTACGAAATCAAGCTGCTCATATTTAGGATGGGTCTCTTTACATCAACCAATCCAATTTAGAAAATCCCTCACAGATGTAGCCAGAGGCTTGCCCTTACGTTTCTAGATTCTAGATCTTTTCAAGTAGACAGCCAATATTAATTATCACAGGTAAGAAATATTATAATTAGAAATAAGAATAAAATAATGATTATAATAAAACCATTATGGTTATCAAAGGTGTTTATCCTAGGTTAAATGTTTTTCTAATCCTTCATCTAATTTTTGTTGTTTTGTTGTATTTTGGTTTGTTTTTAAGATAGCTCTTATTCTATATTCTTAGCTCACTAGGAATTCACAATGTATTCAAGGTTGATCTCAAACTGACAGTGATCCTTCTGCCTCAGCCTCCAAGGGACAGAATCACAGGTATACATTGCCGTATCAGGCTTTCCTATAACACATTCTTAAGTCATGGTAGGTACAAAGTCCTGTTCAAAGAAAACTTGGCTGGGTGTTGTGAGGCCCTCCTACAATCCCAACATTTGGGAAGCTAAAGCAAGAAAGCTTGGGTTTGAGGTCAGCTGGAGTACAAAGTGACACTCCAGAAGAAAAAAAATAGGGGGGTGCATGGATGGATGGGGACAAAAAGAAATTTAAAAAAACCATAAAAATAAAATGAGGAACAAAGAAAAACACCCATCATTTTGAAATCTATTGTCAGCCATTTTGAAATCACTGGGCTGCTGAGCAACAGTGACTGCTCTTAACATTGAGTATTCTCTTTCTAGGTCCACAATAATTAGTATTCTAGCCCTTCCAAGTCCTTGCTTCTCAACGCCTCATGATTCTCTGCAGGAGCTTGAGAATATCTTGGCATAATATGCTCTACAGAAAGCAAAAGCCAGCATCAGTTATAAAGTGGGTCTGTTTATTATAACTGTCTTCTCATTTAACAACTATAACCCCACGTCTCTTAATTTTGACATTAAGAACATTCAATATTTTAAGGTTAAAGGAACCGTATTTTCTGCAGTGGGTTAATGGTAGGAGGCTGGCAACCCAGGGGAAGTTCTGTAAGTGCCTGACTCAAAGGCTCTTGTGCAGAGCCAAGTAAATACTGGTCTCTCAAAGCAAATGCCAATTGCACAATAATTCCGTTGTGGACTCCGATGCAAGCTCTCTTTCAGTAAGAGCAACAGAGCAAGAAACTCCTCCTCAGCTTTGGGGTGTGGACAGCTGACATTTGAGAGTCACCTCAGATTGTCGTATGAGCTCTGTTGGATCTGAAGTTCTTGTAGGAACTCAATTGTTCATAGAGAATTATTTTCTCTCCTGCCTGCCACCTACCTCATGGATTGCCATTTCTACAGTCCACCTACTATCTGATGCTTGAACTATAATCCTAGCTAAGTTTGCTCACTGAGGTGGAATTTTGAGAAGTTTTTCATAGCTTTTGATGTTTTTCTGAATATTTTCAATAAAGAATGGGTATCGTTTTGAGAATATTTACTTTTAATGTTCATCATGTGTATTCTCCAAGCATGGTGCTTTGCTTCACAAGGAAATTTTCATTTAGCGTATTCTGTGTGTTTGTGTGAATTAGTGTGGGGGCAGATGTGTATACAGATGTGTATCACATGTGGGCACGTGCATGCCAAAGACCAGAGGTCAACAACAGGCATCTTCCTCCACTGTTCTCCAACTTTCTTGAACCTGGAACTCATTGATCAGCTGATTGGCCAGTGAGCTTTACGGATTGGTTCATCTCTACACCCCTGGAGTTAGTGTTAACATGTGGCAGCCCCGAGCCTTGGGTTTTGAACTCAGGTTCTTATGATTGTGTGGTAGATGCTTTACCAAGTGAGCCATCTCTCCCACCCATATAATATCCTTAAGAAATAAAATAAACTTCATGAAGATTTTTTTTAGAAGGAGCTATGCCAAAGAAAGGACACACACAGATCTATTAGTTAAATTTCTGATCATTTTCCTGTGAGATTATACAACTACTTCAGCAAGACTTTTTACTTAATAGAAACAGAGAGATCGACTCTTTTCCACCCAGATTAAAATGCCATGTGCATTCTCACCCTGAATTCTATTGTAATTTAAAGAGTGGGGTTTCAAAATGTGCAAAAGAGAAGTCAAGCTGATGTCTGCAGTGCATCATGGGAGGCCCACATATGTGTTCTGTTTGGGGACCACGTGAGTGGAGTGAAATCTGAATGTTTCTCTAGTAGACTCAGCTCCCTGTGGGCTCATCGCATGTAGGCCATCTCTAGGCCACCGGAGGCATTTACTCTGACACCCTTGTGAAGACTTTGATGAAGATGTAAGTTGAGACACAATGTCATGGAGACATGTTAAGTGAAGCAACACTATGTTAACACCACCCTTCTGCCCTTGACCTTACACAAGCAGACAACCAGCTAGGGAACCCTAGTCTCTTTTGGCTCGTCTGGCTAAGATCAAATGTAGGAGTAAGGAATTCCAGCGAATTTGGAGGCCACAGCCACATACTTCATGCATAACCTAATAATTTCTCTCACATAATTCCCTTCTCAGTCCATTCTTGCAATGACTACTTCCTAGCTAACATGGGTAGAGTCTGACTTTAATCATATTTAATTTTTACCCATTCTTTCTTTCTTTACTGTGTCTGGTCACTCTGCTCAAAAAGCAAAAATGTATCTGGGCTCAGGGTTCATGCTCAGCCCCTAGAAGAGATCAGATGTATGAATTAATAATAATAGGATTTGGCAGTTGGTAAAGAGTAAATTGTGCAGAAACATAGAGAATGGAAATTGGGGCTGTGCGTGGCAAAAGGTTCCCACGGGTGACAAATGAGCTGACTCTTGGCCCTAAGATTTAACTTTATCTTTATTTATGTCTAAGTGTGCATGCCTCTCCGCGTGTGTGTGTGTGCATGTGAGTGTGAGTGCTGGTGACGCTTAGGGGATCAGATCCCCTGGGGGTGGAGTCACACATAACATGAGCCACCTGACAGGAGGGCTGGAACCAAACTTGAAAGCAGCAGTCTCTCTAAATCACTGAGCAATGTCTCCAGCCCTGGGCTGACCCAAGAGCAGGCACAGAGTTGATGAACCGTCAAACGAACATCTCAGGTCCAAGAACGAGTTGACACAACACACGGCTTCAGAAGCACCTTAGGAAATTCAGGGACCTGCAAGTTGTTTGGTTTGCCTGGCACAGCAGAAACAAAGGAATCAGAAGAAAGACTACTTTCACACACTCAATGGTTCTTTCCATAAGCTATCTGGATGACTGGATGTAGCCGCATTCACTGTTCGTCAACGGTTGATAAGGCTGCAGTATTTGCTGCACAATGTTGAGTCTAATGAGGGTTACAGAGGAATAAGGAGATAGTAAAGTGTCGCGGGTGAATGGTGGTACATGTTTGTAATCCCAGTCCTTGGGAGACTAAGGCAGGAGTATAGCCACAAGTTTGAGGCCAGCCTGGGTGGTACCATGAGTTCCAGTAGGACCTTGGATATATAGCAAAACATTGTTTCCAAAAAAAGTGTTTTTAATTAAATAAACAAAGTGTAAACTAAAGTGTTACTTTTAACTTCTGCACTGTGGCTTTAACCTCGTGCTATTTCAGCCAGCGATTGCAACTCCGTAGTTAAAGGCTGCTTCTCAAGCAGCAGCCTGGCCGCTCAGGCCACAGCCTAGTGGGAATTCGGTTCCCACAGGCACTAGCTCTGTCGCTGTTGCTAAAGGTAGCTTCACCTAAATCTCCGCCATTTTATTTATAAATAAAACTCGGATTCAAAGGTTGGGGTGAAAACATGCTAGTTCAGAGAGGCTGAGTAGCACCTAGCTAACCTTCTCTTCTGCAAACAAACAAGCAAACAAAAAGCCTCGTTACTCTAAATCACTCCCTACTACTTCCGGTACATCTCTACCTCTTCCAGATGCCCTCTGATTCTCTGTGATGACTTTCTGTTAACTAGTTGCGAACTCAGCCTCCCAACCGAAGGTTAATTTTATTTAATTAATGCAAACGCAAACTCGGGGTTCGCAGTGTGATTGGATATCCCCCAACATTAAAGTGTGCTGAGCCCTGTGATGAAATAACGACAGCGGCTGCTGCAGGAAACACAAAGGGCGTGCATACGCTGGAGGTTGGTGAGCAGGGGTCTTTCAAGGTGCTGCTCCGTTTTCTGAAGTGAAGGTGAGAAAAAAAAAAAAAACGAGCTTCTGGGCGTGGTCCTAGAAGATGCTTGCAGAGCGTAGTGTCGTCATGATCTTAATTTCTTCTTTCAGACAAATGCTCCATGTGGTCCAACTTGTATTGTCGCTCTAGGGCTTCCCCTGGGAGGCTCAGATCCTCTGTCAGGGCCACAGAGTGGCTTTTCTCTCTGCCCACCGATGCTTCGTCTATCCACTTGTGCTACTGACCACAGGGAACACTTTAACAAATGCTGCAGTCTAGGGAGTTGTTTTCTGAAGTGTCCTTGAGCAAGGGCTGGTCCGAGTAACTTGGAGCTTCTGTTCAAGCCAGGGATGGCTTTTAGCAGGGAAGTAACCCAATGATGTGTGTAACGGTACAAAATGGAAGACAGGGAGATCAATTAGGGGGTTGTTATAATAATCTGAGCAAGAAATGTTTCAGACAGGTGAGATGGCTCAGTGTTTCAGGATGCTTGCTATCAAGTCTGAGAGCCTGGGTTCAATCGGCATGGTGGGAGGAACAAACCACCTGCCTCAAACTATCCCTTGACTTCTTGTGGTGGCATGCTAATAATAAATGCAAAAAAAAAAAGCTGTACTGTAGGAACCTAAGAAGGTGGCTCAGCCAGTAAGGTATTTGCCTAGAAGTATGAGAATTGAGAACTAGTTTGATCCCTGTATCCCACGTGAAAATGTCATGTGTACTGGCGCATACCTGTTATCTTAGTGCTGGGAAGTCAGAGGCAGGATGGTCCTTGGGGTTTATTGCAGCCAGACTAGCCAACCCAGGCCAGTCAAAGACCCTGGAAAAAATAAAAATAAAAAAATAAAAAGGGAATAGCATCCCGGGCAGTGGTGGTGCGTACCTTACACCTTTAATCCCAGCACTTGTGAGGCAGAGGCAGGTGGATCTCTGTGCGTTCAGGTCAACTTGGTCTACACAGCTAGTTCTAGGACAGTCAGAGAAATACAGAGAATCCCTGTCTTCAAAAAACCAAAAAGGAATAGTACTCCTGAAGAACAACCCTGAGGCTGGCCTCTGGCCTCCACAGACCCATGGATGCATGCTTACCTACACACATGCAAACACACACACAAATGACTGGAGGGATGTTTGGAATCTAAGTGAATATGGTGACAGGAAGTAGGGAAAGACAGATAAATAAATGAATGTATTTATCGGCAATACTGGTCAAGAGTATAGTTGGTTGGCATGGTAGAAATCATCTATGTCTCCTAAGGTCTATGACATGGCACAGAGTATAAATTTTGGGGTCACTAGTCAAGACAGTGAACTGGAGGAGAAGCAGAGTCATCAGTGACTAGAATGAATTCTCATCTGGAGTCAACTGAATTTAGGTAATGCTTGGCAGATGGACAAAAACACACATGATATCAGGAAGACGGTCAATGCTACAGGTGTGCAAATCATCGGTAAGCATGCAGTAGTTTATCAAGTTGGTGGTAATGAGATTGGCGAGCCACTGCTCTGGCCAACAGAGGCCAGATCTCCAAGCCACTAACCCAACCATTTCCCGACTCCCCATCAGAGTGAAACAAGAAACCACCTTCAATACTATGGACAGTGTTGCTTGTAACTTCTGTCCTAGGTACCTAATATTAGCTCTGTTAGAAAGAAAAAAAAAAGACCTTATTATTCCCCATGTAGCTTTTTCCCTTCCACTCTACCTCTTTTTAGGCCCATATCTCATCAAGATTTCCTACTTTCTTTTTAGTTAGATGAGGAATTTGGGGCTCAGAGAGACTAATTTATTCAAAGGCCATGCCTGGTGAGGGAATCCAGACTTCCTGGATTATGGCTTAATGTTCTCCTTCAATAAACCATGAAACAAAGAGACCCCACAATTTTCTTAGCAAAAAAAAAAAAATCTCAAGCTAGCATAAAGACATGCTTCTCAAATAAAGGCATGCTTATTAGGAGTAGAGGCATATTCTTGCAAGTTGAAAGGAAAAAGATTTAAAAAAAAGATGAAAGCATGCAATTGATCAATGAGTGATCTCGACTCATGAAGAAATGCTCACATCTCTAGTTGTGTGGGAAGTACAAATTCAAACCACAGGAGCTATCATCTTACACCTGTTAGGTGACTCATAAAATGACAAATGATGTCGAAGGGAACCCTGAATGCCGTTGGTGGGACCGTAAACTAGTACAGCAAACACGGAAAATAGTCTGAAAGTTACTCAAAACAGAATTTCTCTATGATTAGAAGCAATTTTCCTTCTGAGTATTTAGCCATGGGATTTGAAATGGGTATGGTCGCAACAAAAATGCATAAGCAGTATTAGTGTGAATGAATTACTGAATTAAAAATATGGGTCTATGTATACAATGAAATACTGTATGGCTGTCCTAGTTCGGTTATCATTACTATGATGAAACACCATGAACAAAATCAAGCTGGAGAGGAAAGGGTTTGTTTGGCTTAAACTTCCACATCACAGTTCATCACTGAAGGAAGTCAGGACAGGAACTCAGACAGGGCAGGATCTCAGAGGTAGGAGCTGATGGAGAGGCCATGGACAAGTGCTACTTACTGGCTTGCTCCCCATGGCTTGCTCATCCAGCTTTCTTACAAAACCCAAGACCTGCCCAGGGATGGCCCAACTCGCAATGGGATGAGCCCTCCCCCATCAATCACCAAGAAAATGCCCTACAGGCTTGCCCCCAGCCAGATATGTCGGAGGCATTTTCTCAACTGAGGCTCTCTTCTCTCGGATGACTCTAGGTTGTGACAAGTTGACAAAAAAAAAAATGAACTAGCCAGTATGTCAGCTTTTGAAACAAGAGAAACTCCATCATTAACTACTGCACTAGTTGCCTTCTCATTTTCCTGCTGAAGTACCTGACAGGAAACAGCTGAAGGAGGGAGGGATTCATTCTGGTTTATAGTTTGAAGGGATAAAGTCTTTCATGGGCAAGTGATGTAGGAGTGTCTTCTATCTATCTGTTACTTTCATTGGTTAATAAAGAAA
>LOEQ01002324.1:380925-398239 GCA_001685075.1 Bramus lutescens | reverse complement strand
GGGCCAGTCTACGTGGTGGTGGGCCAGTCTACGTGGTGGTGGGCCAGTCACTGTTTTTTTTCTGTCTCTTCCTATCTCTAAGTGACTGCTGTGTCTCCCCAGACTCACAGGTGGTGGGCAGAGCTGGAGAAGTAACCTAGCTTGAAGATTTACCTTTACTATGTCTCTGAACAAAGCTCTCTGGACCTCAACCTTTTATCAATAGAGAAACAGACCCAAGTTGCAGAAGTGTTCATGATCTTGTACTTGAGCTCTTTCTCTCATTCTTAAATGAAATTGGATGGCTGAAGTTCAATATATAAATAAGATAGCCCCAATACACAGCTTCCATATACAGCTAAAAATGTTCATTTTCAAAAAATAAAATAAAATAAAACAAACATATGTCAGACAAAATAATGTTCAGTGGGCACAAATGATGCCCTAAGATAGTTTGTAAGTCACCAACACAGTTCCTGCTAGAGACCTAACTCTACATAAAGACTCAGTTCTGTACAAAAATGTCTAGGCATTCGTTCTCAGTGAGGTGTATTCCTACCCAAACACTGCTAATTGCCACTTACCGAGGACAGCTGGCCCCGACGGTCATGGGCACTTGCAAAATCAAACTGAAAGTCAGAGCTGTGAATAGAGTGGTTATGGCAGGTTTTTATATTGTTAAGGAATCATGCCGTCAGGCAGCGGTGACTCAGTGCCACGTTCTGCCTCATGCTCATAATGTTTTTCTCACAGACCTTGGCCTGAGACAGGAATGGGCTGTGCATCAGTGTTAGCAGGAAACCTCGGGGTTCCCTTTTTGGGTTCTTAGTCTTGTTTATAAAATAATTTAAAAATAGACACAGAAGGATGCTGAGGGGCAGTTTTACTCATGTTGTAGAGGACAATAACAAGATAGGCAGGCTGTAAGTTTTGGCATCTGATGGGAAGAGAAGAAGGTTTAAGTGGAAGAGAGGAAAGTCATGCTTTCAAGAAAGCAGGCAGGTTCAACAGTGGAGGTTAGTTCTGTTGTGGAAGGAGATGGGGGCAAGGAGAGCTTCAGAGACTATGTGAGAAAGCCCAGAATGTCCAAACAAACATGCTTAGGGATTTGGCCCACATCCAAAACAATAAAAAAGGAAAAAATTGCATTTTCTGAGTTATAAAAGCAGGCCCTAGCTGAGAAAAAGTAGATAAGGTTAATGATGCTGCCAAAATCGATGTTCTGTAGGCTACTGTCCTGATAGAGGAGCTTCTGGGGGGGAGTATATTATTTCATTGAAGGGATAATTAGTCTTCCCCTTGCCTGGATATGCCTTTAGGTGAACCAGATGGAAATGGAGTTCTGACTAGTTGATTGACAGTATGGGTTAAATTAAATGGAGGAGACAGTAAGACAGCGCTTTGTGTTTAAAAATATTAGATCTCCATCAAGGGCCAGGAGTTGAACTTTTTTTTTCTTTTTTTGACCACGAGGAAGCAACTTTCTCTTAATGGCCTCAACAAAGACTAGATACCTCTTCATTTTCATATGGTATTTTAAATCTTAAAGAGAGTCTTCCCTTTCTAGTCTTCCGAGGGAAACAAAAGGTGTGGTCCGAAGTCAACCATGAGGGAAGTGTTCCATCCTTAGTGGTTACACCATCACCCAGAAGGTCAAATCAGGAGGATGCCACCGTTCCAGAACAGCCTAAGTTGCATAGTAAGATCCACCACAGCCTAGAATACAGTGTCAGGCCCCTTCACAAATAAGCATAGAGAACTCCACACATGTCCCGCTGCAAGATCAGTCAGATCCTGTCCGAGACTTTCACCCAGGCTTGGCTTACTCACTTCTCAGATCAGAATTTTGCTACTGCTGGAGATATAACTGTTTGCTCTCTCAAAAGAATAATTCTCATTCCTTCTCCCCATACAACAATGTAAACTATGACTCTCAGTAGCTTCAAGTATCAAGAGAACAACCGATTAGTGAGTCTGATTACGCAGCTCTGCACTGCCAAGTTCCTACAAACTTCAGAGCTATGCAAGATCAGCTTATAGGATTCGATTGTCTTTGCTCAGGGCCTAACAGTACCGACACTCAGAAGACAAGCGGACGAATGACTGACAGAACAAATGAAGCAAGTGATTTTCTGTCAACTCATTAAATGAGGGAAGACCGAATTTCACGATTGCTTTAGAAAGCCGCCATTACTGCCTTTGTAATTCAGTTTGTTAACAGAATGAAGCCAGCGTTCGTAGGGCTTTTAGAAAGCAGGAGTTTCCAAAACAAACTAGGGCTGTTTTCAGGATTCAGGCTGCACTGTCACCAAGCAGCTGTCCTCACTTCTAACCCAGAAAGGACTCGAGGGTGCTGTGGCTAGACGCTGGCAAAGAACCACTCCTGATGAGAACCTGAGAGACCGCCCACTTGGACTCTCATCCCTACCTTCCCCGGTTTGCTCTGCAGTTCTGAGCAAGCTGCTATATCAGTGTCTAGAAAATGGATACTCCCCCCGTGTGAAGATTTAATGAATTCAGGCTAAATCTCTCAGAGACTGGCATGCTGCAGTCAATAAGTACCGGCTCTCATGCGCTCATCTGGGTGTAGTGGAAAGAACCTACGTTTTTGAGTTAAGCAAAACAGGCTTTTAATTCAAGCTCAGCCCTTCATCTCTAATTTCACTGAACTTGTTTGGTCTTGTGTAAAATGAAGGTAATGACGCGGCAGAGGAACAGGATGGTATTTAAGCTATTGCAGACGGTAGTCTTCTGATGTCTTCACATCTTAAATGTAGGGAAATGCCTTGATGAGTTCACTTTGAGTATGAAAGGGAAGCGCTAGGTAGAGGATATGGTGTTTTGTATAATAAATAAGCGTCTTGAAGGCAGTGCCCTCGAGTGAGCCTGTCACCCTGCTACTTAGTGAGCCTG
Organism: Bramus lutescens; assembly: GCA_001685075.1. NCBI lineage: Eukaryota > Metazoa > Chordata > Mammalia > Rodentia > Cricetidae > Bramus > Bramus lutescens. The sequence continues at coordinate 395,347 of LOEQ01002324.1, read as the reverse complement.
GGGATTTCAGAACAGTCTGGGCAAGGCAGGGACAACGCCTTCACTTCAAAAACTGATTATGGGCCTAGGGGGATATGTGCTTAGCATGTGTGAAGTCCTGGGTTTTATCCATCCTCAGTGTGCAAGGGAAGGGGGGAGGAAGGAAAGGAGTGGGTTTGACAACCCTAGAGCTGGAGATGTCTAATATTAAGTTGTTTGTTACTTGGCACTAGAATAGGCCATCCTTATCTTCTCCAAAATTAAATAGATGTTACCCAGTGTACCCAATGTGGATGGCACTTGGATGTCTGTATGAGCAGTAGGTGCTGTGATGTGTCTAAAGAGAAAGTAGACATGGGGCTGGGAAAGGGATTACTGTGCCCTTGCATGCGCAGAATCCCAGGACCCTGCTAGGGGCCACAGAGGAATGAAGAGATGACAGATGCATGGACTCAGTGCAAAGGACCTGAGGTCAGGTGAGTTGTGTTCACCCTGATGGAGGAGAAGCCACAGCACCACCGCAGTTCAGCGTGGTTATGATGAAAGCTGAACAAGTAAAAATACGTTCGTTGCTTTTATTGGAATTTTTATTGCTTCTTTATTTTAATTTTACAAGTAAAACTGCTTTTATTGCATATTGAGCAAGGAGGTGAGGTTACTACACACAGATCAACAATGAGGCAATGTTATTATAGACAGATGAAGGAGAAGGCCAGTTTAGCTAATTGTATTAGGACAATCTCTGTAGGGGAGCAGTCTTCCGGCACTGAAGATTCAGAGGGAGGAAGCTATGGTGGACATTTTCTGCACATAATGTCAATATTCACACATAGTCCTACGGAACACTTTATTATCCCCTTGAGCCTCACTCAGGAAAGGTATTGCCACTCTCATGGGACTGGGCCTTGGGATTCTTTTTTAAAATTTATTTATTATGTATATAGTGTTCTGGGCACAGATCTCATTATAGATGGATGTGAGCCACCATGTGGTTGCTGAGATTTGAACTCAAGACCTCTGAATCAGCAGTCAGTTCTCTTAACCTCTGAGCCATCTCTCCAGTCCCCATCATCTTGGGATTCTTGACATGAAATATCAACAACATACATTCACTCAGGACTTTGCTAGCTCCCTACATTTGGCTTGCACAGGAAAATGGGATGTAAAACGAGAATCATGGACATGCAGGTGAACCACCGATTCCTTGCTAGTGCTCAAGATGGCAATCAAGAAGTTATATTTTACACCAGTATCAAAGGCTGAAGATCGAGAGTCAGCTGAAGAACCTGAGCACCCTGCCATTTGAGTTACAGACTTGGCAGGATTCTCATGACAATTAAAGTTAATGGATGTAAACCCCAGCACAAAGCAATCATTTGATAAATGGCAGCTATCATCATCCATCCTGTTGAGTCATGTATTATTCAAGAAATATTTATCTAGCCCAAGGAAGCTGGGAAAGAGCAGCTGGTCCACGTGGGGACAGTGGAGCATTCCACGGCCCAATCTGCCTCCTCACATCTCACCATAGGCCTATCTGTCCTTTATGCAAACGTACAGAGCCACACTCCTTACAGAAGAACAATGTTGACTTCTAGGAGTGCCTTCTCTGTATGTATTGCTAGGTGCGTGTGAGTGTAAAGAGTTTTTAAGAATCATGTTCAGGCCCTGCAGACTTAAAATGTTGATTTATTCATCATATGGTAAGAGTGATAAGCAGGTGTTCTGAAAACAGACAGTTACTTAACTAGTGATCCGTGTTCCAGCAAGTGACTCCCAATATAGCCAGAGCACAAAATAGGTAATGGCTTTGTTTACCCAAGATGCAGTCATTGCGATTATTTTTAGACAAAAGATTTGGAGCCTGAAACACAACTCATAATTATGTTGCTATGAATCTTCAAGCAGTTGTTTTGTGGGATTAATTTAACTGTGGAAACCTTGAAGTCATCACAGTTTCTGAAAAACTCAGAGATTAAAAACTGAAAACAAGCCATTCCTCCTCACAGAGTACGCGTTCCTGAGCATGTTCGACGTCTTTCCACTGTGGAGTGTGCCCGCCTGCTTTCCCAGGCCCTCTTCTAGATCCAGCTCTTACTGTGTTCTCTGCTCTCTGGACGAAGCCACTGACGGCTTCTATTCAGGAAGCCTTCCTCATGATGCCGGCCTGATGGATGACCCTTTCCACTGGCCTCTACACTCTTTCTTGGAAGCCCCACCCTCCATGTCCCTGACATTCCTGTCTATTTTGAGCAGTGTCTTGCTATTTCTAACCTAGGAATATATTGTGCCATACATTTATATCATAAAAATAATATAACATCAATATGGCCAAAGGTCTGGGAGAAAGGAGGAAAATATCGATCTTATTGCTTTAATATAAAGTATGTACTTATCATTCTGCAGTGTTTCTCCCACAGCCTTTCTTACACTCAGGTTTTTCATTGAGTTGATTCTAGCAGTCATTTGATTTCATATGCTGATCTTTCCAACTAATGCTATTTCATTATCTTTACTCAAATTGCTGTAAAACCTAAAGGCTGCAAAGCATTGATGATTCATCGACAGCTAAAGTTTTAGATTGTTATTACAGTTGACACCTTATATCTAAACAATGTGGTGTATGGGCATTACAGTATGTTTATACTGCGTATATTTTAGCATTGTTTTCTCTGGAATAGTGTCCTCAAAGGACAATTCTGAAGCACAGAATATAATTTTCGTATGGACGGAAGTGGCACATGTTGTCAAAAATGGTTTCCACAAGAGTTGGAGCAATTTGTATCACCTGAGGTACTGGGGATGTCAGTTCCTCCAGCCTTCACCATAATTACTCAGTTTTCTTATACATGAAATAGCATGGCATTAATTGTCTTCTTTAATTTTTGGATGAACTACTTTAACCATGCAGAAAAAGATATGGAGAAAAACAGATAATTCCAGACACTAGATGATCAAATCCTTACCAATTTCTAGATAAAGGCAGCTTGTTTATCATGTTGTGATGAAGATGAAATGGAGCATGCATGAAACAGCGTTGACGAGAAGGTCAGCACAGAACACGTCATGTTGGTGCTTTAGTTTTCTATGTGAATTACTCATCCCTTGTCCTTCTGAGGAAGATGGAACCAAACATGGTCATATTTGGTCCTCCTGGTGGCTGTCTGAGCAGGTACTACTGTGATCTCTGTTAGAGGGAAGAAGAGCTGACCACAGGTCTTCAGCCTTTGCTCTCATATGTTGAAGCTCAACCAACTGGGAACTTTACCACTCCTACTATGGCCCATCAGATGAGGCAGTTTTGTAATTTTCTTTAACAAAATTATTATAGACCCTAATATCTTCTCATCTGTAAGTTCTTTTTTTTTCTGATTAAAAGCCTTAACAAATTACCTGTACACTGTGTGTCTGTGTGGGTATGAAAAGGCAGTTGCTCAAGGAAGCCAGAAGAGGGCGTTGGACACTCTGGAGTTGGAGTTACAAGCACTTGTGAGCCACACAATGTGGGTGCTGGGAACTGAACTCAGGTCTTCTGCAAGAGCAGTAAGTGCTCTTAATTGCTTAGCAACCTCTCCTTTCCCTTACCTGTAATTCTTTTCTTCCTTTGTTTTATCCTGAATTTTCTATATTAAAAGATTTTATTTCCTGTATAACACTAATGGTCTTGCCATTAATAATGTGTTATATTTGTATTGTCAGATTTAGAATCTCATAGCGCTGGTATTACTTTTTTCATGATTATTTTTAAAGAAAAATTAAAGTTCTTAAGCAAATTCTGTATCCTTGTTTCAGTTTGCTAATGTATTTTAACTAAAACTACTTCATAATAATTCTTGATATTTATTAATAGTTTGTGTAGCAGGATTAAAATTTTATGATTTAAAAAGCTTAATTTTTAAAGAAAAGTTATAATAGGCTTTGTCAGAATGTGTTTATAAAATATAGTCTAAGTCTTTTTTTATTGCTTTTCAAGGTATGAAAAAGTACTCTGGAAATAAAATAAAGATGGCATTATGTGTTAATTTTACTCAATTTATCAATATTCATTTTACTTGAATATTTTGTCACATCTAACACTCAATGACCTTTCCTTATTATATTTATAAAAGTCAGATATAGAGGAATAAGGTGTGAGGTAAGTGACAGTTGCAACATGACCCAGGAAAAAGGGCCCTCTGAAGGGACTGGACAAGCCAAGAGCATCGCACGAGTCAGGGAAAGGTTGAGCTAAAGATGCATGATTAGGTAAAGACTCTACTGGAATAAACAGAAAAGTGTTTTAAATGACTACTCACATACACACGCTCACACGCACATGCAGACAGGGAGAGAGAGAGAGAGAGAGAGAGAGAGAGAGAGAGAACTTGAGCTTGGTTAGGTATCTTGGAGGAATTAGGAGAGGGAGCCATAATCAAAATACATTTTACAAAAAAAGATTAAATTAATAAAAATTAAAATGACATTCAGTATAAATCCCACAAACTCCAAGTGTTAGTTTTCTGCACCAAGAGAGTAATCTGACTTCCTGGAATCCCCACCCCTGGGGTTTCCCTATATGGCAGGCTTAGTTATGGATGTTGATGATACCACTGGCCCCTTACTTGGCAATCTGCCAGTTCACTCAGTCACTCCCTGGAGCTGTACTGCAGGCCTGGCCTTTTGCTAGCATCGGATCTGGAATCAAGGCATCTGAACTCCATGCCATCTCCTTTAGCTGACACCTTTTCCAGAGGGTGTGGTAGTAGTTGCCCCAGCCAAGCCACCTTACCACTGATAACGTTTACCTCCTACAGTGAGCGCACTTGCAGATGAATGCCCATACACTCTGTAACCACTGTAAGAAGGCTTAGAAGCTCTGGATAAAAGGGTGGCAGCAGGGCACAGTGCTTGGTGCCGGGGTCCCATTAGCAGGTAGATACTTAGTGGGGAGCACAGCCTCTGTCAGGGACGTATGACCATGTACTGCTCATCTGCTGAATACAGCTCATTTCCTAGGAGACATTTTAAGCCATCTGCTCTAAGAGTTGGTGTGTGGGAAGACGAAAAGTCTTTTTAAAAAATTAATGTGATAAAGCCCCAAATCAAAACTGAGGCAAATGTAGCATTGCTCTTCTATGCTAATTTTCTGGAAAACAGCCCCAGGGAGTTAGGATTGCAGCAGACTTGTGAGCCAAGCAAATTCAGGGCCTTTTTAGGGCAGGCCAGGGTGGGATTAGATGTTCCAGGCTACACTGTCCTCATAAGCCTGCCATGATCTGAAACTTAGATCTTGGTTCTGGGCCAGAATCAGGCTGACATTCAAAGGTCGGCAGAGAAAGCAGTGACATCTAGACCAACTGCTAGGCAAATCCCCTGTCTGCCTTTCCAGCCCTTCCTCCTCCTTGCCGATCAAACACTCCAGCTTCTGTCGCCTCTATAACCTGACCCTCAGTGAATCTATAGCTGCTTCCTGACGGGATTTTAGGAGATTGTCTACCTTTGTAACATTAGGGAATTAAATGTTAATCACCATGGCTTTGGTGCTCAGTTGAGGACAATATCCTTCAGGTATCATTACAACAAAAATAACCTGCCCAACTTTCTTGAGGCAGATGTGTGCTATTTATTATTTGAAAACCTTTCCTAATTATCCCTACAGAGATAGACCAATGCAAAGATTTTAACAATGTCCAAATTAGGGAACTATTTGATGAATTAATATATACCTTATATACAGATTTGTAATTTTCGTGTTATCATCCACAGTGTAAGCGTGAATTAGTTTTTCATGCTTTGGTTCTTTGTTAATTTACTTCAGCAGATCTCTGTGAACATTATGATAAGGATTATGTTTGATATTCAGGGGTTGTTCTCATTTCCATTATGCAGTTTTATAACTAATGAGTCAAGGTACATTGAAGATTTAAAAACCTGCTCTTAGTTTGTGACACTCATCTATAGGTTAAAAAAAAAAAAGCCCTGCTAAACTGGGTAACATGGCACCTTTAATCCTAACACTTTAAAAAGTGAGATAAAAGGATGTGAATTTAAGGCCAGTCTGTGCTATGTAGTAGAACCTTGTCTGAGAAATCTGAAAGCCCAAACCATAGATTTATGATCATCACTATTATGTGATAATTATTTTGGGGAAAATATTTATTTATGTGTATTTGTATATGAGTGGGTGCATGCATGCACGAGGACAATTGCTGGGAGTCAGTTCTCTCCACCACGTGCATTCCAGAGATGAAATCAGGTCATCAGACCTGGTAGCAAATGCCTTTACCAACTAACTATCTTTTTGGTCACATAATTATTATGCTTTAAATTGTTTGTTTGGGATGTTTGAAATAAAGTCCACTCCACAGTCCAAGCTAGTCTTGAATTTCCTGGATGAAGCAAAGGGCCTACCTCAGCCTCCTAAGAGCTAGGGCTACAGGCATGTTCTGCCACGTTTGTCTTTAAAATGATCTTGAAAAGTTTGCTTATTTTTAAACTTAGACACTAGACTTCATAGATTGAGTTGATGTCAGGTTAAATGACTTCCCCAGTGAGCACCTCGTTGATCGATAATAAGCAATTAAGACTATTACCCATACTATAAGAGACTATAAGAACTGTAATATAAAGTGGACTGCCTTCTGGGATATATCTTCAGTTAAACAAGTTACAGAGCTGAAATAGTAAGTAGCCATCTTTCATACTTGTCTCTAGATTTAATTTTTCTCCATTTATAGTCTCTACAATAATTGTCAGATGTCTTAGTTATGGTTTACTGTGCTGTGAAGAGACACCATGGCCATAGCAGCTCTTCTAAAGGGAACTTATAATTGTGGTGGCAGTTCACAGTTCAGAGGTTCAGTCCATTATGGCAGGGAGCATGGCGGCATGCAGGCAGGCACGGTCCTGAAGAAACAGCAGCAACAGGAAGTTGACTGACTGTCACACTGAGTGAAGCTTGAGTAAAAGACCTCAAAGCCCACCCTCACAGTAACACACTTCCAAGGGAAAGTATGACCCAAATTAAAGGTGTGCCCTCCAGCCTCAAGGTCTGGATTAAAGGTGTGTGTTAGCCAGCCTCCTCCAACAAGAGCATACTTCCTCCAAAAAGGCCACACCTCCTAGTAGTGCCACTCCCTATGAGTTTATGGGGCCAAATACATTCAAACCACCATACTAGATGAATAATTATGAGTATTTTCTATATGATCATTCTGTTTTTATCTATCTATCTATCTAGGAAAAAAGTTAAATTTTTTTTTCTCATAACCTGAACATTGTATCTGTACTTGCTTTTCTGAGTCTGTTATTACACTTGTAAAAATTCCAGATCCTCAGCTCAGGATAAAGATCCAGTTTTTGAGTTACTCCATGCCCTCTAGGGCTTGTTCTAGAGATATCAGCTCTCTTTACAATTCCAGAGATCCCGACACTCTTGCATTGTACAGAAAATGATCTGAAAATTCTTTGAAAACTTTGCTAAAGTGTGTGTCTGTGTGCACGCGTGTGTAAGTGTATAATGTTGTTTTAAGAGAGGGTTTCATTCTGTAACTTATCCATGGCTGGAACTCACTATGAAACCCAGGCTTGCCTCAAACTTTTGGAAATCCTCTGGTCTCAAGATCTGAAGTATAGGGATTTCTGGGGTGGACCAACATGCCTGGCTTTCAAACTTAACAAAATATATTAAATTAAATCCTCTCCTGCTATCTGGAAGTAATTTTTTTTAATCATGAAAGCTATCTTAATGATTTTGCTGTTTGAGTAATAACATCATAACCAATTAATTACTCTTAATTAACTGATTAAAATTTGCTGGCATCAATGAGCTCAATACATTTACAAGCTTATAATACACTCTTTGGATAGCAGAACTTTTAAAAACTGGGTCAGTTTCTGCCAGGTCCCTCTCAGTCAGAAGCAGGGAGAACCTTCTTCCCAGGGGTTCACCTGCACCCAGGTGGAGTTTGGATGTCTCTTAATCTTTCTTTTCCCCTAATCCTGTTGGAAATTCCAGGAACTCTTTTTGCTTTCACTGTCTCCATCTGTGTTGCACTTGCTTTCTGCTGCATCTCTTGTAGTCTTTCTTGGTGTATCAGGCTGTGTGTGACCAAATACCCCAAAAAGAAGCCACCTAAGCGGGCATATTTAGTATATTTCTGTTGGTGTGATAAAACACAACAGGAACAATGTATGGAGTAAGGGATTTCTTCCGGCTCATAGTTCAGGGTTCCAAGCCCCTCATGGTGAAGAACTGAGGGCCTCAGGAGCTTGAAGCAGATGGTTGCACTATGTCTGCAGTCAGGAGAAGAGGCCGTGAGTAGATGCAGGCTAGTGCTCAGCTTGCTTTTTTTGTACTCTTAAAATATAGCTCAGGATTCCACGCCTAAGGAATGTGAGTCCTCTACACGGGGCAGGCCTTCCAATTATATGGATTGGATAATCGCCTCCAGGCATGTTCCAGGTCTATCTCACATCTCCACAACTCGAGGTAACAACACTAACAGCCACAGGGAGGTAAGGCTTATCTGGCTTACAGTTCTTGCAGGATGTAATCTGTTTTGGTGGAGAAGTAACTGGAGAAGGAGCCTGCCGCAGCAGAGTAACAGGAAGTAGAACTTGAGCCGGAAGTGAGGCAGAGCTGTGAAACCTAAGGCCCGCCCTCAGTGACCCATTTCCTTCATCAAGGTTCCACCTCCTGACTGATGATCTGTCACTTCCAAAACTTCACCACCAGTGAGAGACCATGTGTTCAAATACACGAACCTATCAGAGCAAGTTCACATTCAAACCACAGTACTTGGTATATATTTTGCTCCCCTAGAAACATTTTTGTCACATTCTCTAGAAGCCGTACTTATATATTTCAAACAAAGACAAAATTCCAATTCCTTTCTATCTTTATCTTCTTCACAGACTGTCTACACTGGTTACTCCAGGAAGCAGATGCTGAAAGGAGTGGAAAGGCTAAAGAGGTTATGGGTTACGACCTGTGGATGATGTCAGGGCCAGGAAGCAGGACTGAGGAATGAAGGCTCAGATTGCATAGGATTCGAAAGGGTTTGGGCCACCCAATAGAGGGAGTGCAAAGACTGATCATTGGGGCTGTCCTTTGGAAAGAGTGGGGCCCTTCACTATGTTCCATGGTCAGTCAGGCTAAACATTTCCCCAAATTTCACAGCGTCCTCTCAGAAGCTGAGGCACGTCCTGTGGGTGGCAGGAGCTGCAGACCTGCGACATCAAGGTCTTTGTTGAAGGAAATCCGAGACACACCTTCAGTTCTTCTGCCTTCCTTCAAGTCTGCAGTGTGTACTCCTTCATTCTCTCTCTGCTTGTTCTTTGATTGCAAAACTTCCACTTCCTAACCCCTCCAAAACCTCAGCAACCCATTACATTGTCTCCAGCCAATATTCTTGGATATGTTTCCTTAGTGCCCATACTGCTAAACCCAGCTTGCCTTCTCGTCTGCCCCTCCCCCACTATCCTCACAACAGTACCTCAGACTAATGTCCCTGCTGGGGATCTTAGCACAACTGTACACAATACACAGGGATCCTATAATTAGGTCCTTCCTTCTCACATGGCATCTGAAGACTAGTCTTCTAATTTCTGTTTACATGTTAAGGAACACGGTGGGAGAGCATGGTCCCTGGAGTCATGTAGATCAGATCTAAAAGCTAACTCTTTGATTATATTTGGCCATGCCTAGCATCTCTGGGTCTTTCCCCTAATCTCTTAAAAGGAGTTTATACTAGCTCCTCACGGCATATTATTTGAAGACTATATGAAGTCTGTAGCTGCATTATTGAGATGTCTCAAATCACTGAAATTTATAATTAAAGATTTTTTTTTCCTTCAGTAGATGCTGCTAACTATACTCAGGAGAGAACCCCATTTGCCACTCAGAACATTTTGACCTAATTCTATAAGGTTGTGGACATTTTGAGTTGTTAAATAATTCCCTTGTGAACTAGTGCAGGTCAGCTCAGAGGATGTGTGTGTGTTATGTGTATGTGTATAGTGTGAGTATAGTGCATGTGGTGTGTGTGCAGTGTGTGTGTATGTGTAAGTGTATATTATGTGTATTTGTTATAATGTGTGTATAAAGTATGTAATGTATGTATGTGTATATATATATATAGTGTATGTGTGTAGCATAAGCATGTCCAGCATGTGTGTATAATGTATGCAATGTGAGCGTGTTTATAGTGTGTGTGTAACACATGCATATATATGTAGTGTGTGTCCAGTGTGTGTATAATGTATGCAATTTGTATGTATTTGTGTATAATGTGTGTGTGTGTGAGAGAGAGAGAGAGAGAGGGAGAGAGAGAGAGAGAGAGAGAGAGAGAGAGAGAGAGAGAGAGAGAGAGTACAGTGAAGGCATGATTTGTTTTCTTGACCCCCACAACTTCATCTACTCTGTGTGTCCTCCATTATCTGAAAAAGAAGGCAGGAAGGGAGGGTTGGATTTCTTATAAACCATCAAGGTTGCTGTTTCTTTTTGCTGTAAGTGATCTCTCTGCTTTTCATAAGCTCAGTAACACGAGTTGGTGACTACAAGTTCCTGAGACCAAGACACCAGGACAAACAGTTCCAGTAAACATTGATGTCCCTTGACTCTCAGTTGGCTGAAGCTTGCCTCTTCTCCCCTTCAGTACCCCGAGCCTGGTACCAGCATTCTGCAGCTTACCTGCTCTCTCAGTGGACAGTACAATTCAGCTTCAATGCAAAAGCTGAGGTAGAATACATTTTCTAGACTTCCTCATTCCCCAAATAAGGCAATGTGGCACTCTTGGTGGCCATACTGTACAGTCACCTCTTCTGTCTTTCCTTCCTCTATTTTGGTAGTGCAGGTAGGCGATATCCTCATGGGGAGCTCAGGGAATCACGGCTTAGAAGAAAGCTACCATTAACCGGGCCCTGGAGAGTTTGCTAAGTATTTCTCAATAGTATTTCACCGTAATTCCTGAGCTAATTAGTAACCGCAAATGGGCAGGAAGAGACTGCAAGCAGTACTTTTCTCCACTTGGACACGTGTACATAGGACAGGACCCACAACCTATCTGGCCTGCAACAACTAATGTTACCTTTTATCTTAGTGAGAACGTAACAGTTTTATGTCTAAGCTGTATGTTTGTATTACAAATGTGGGTCACACGTGCAGTACTCAAAATATTAAGCAATTAATCTCTGCAACAAATCTTCATGGTAGTCACTGTTAAAATCCCAAATTATAATAGGTGAGGAAATTGAGGCACATACTGGGTAAGCAACCCACTTGTCTTCTAGTTACTACTGGATTGAGGAATTCTGTGTGTCAGGAACCAAATTAGATTTTCAAATCCAGCTTGGAAAGTGTTCTTAACTGTTGTTATAACTGTTTGTTATGAAGGATCATCTGAGTCATAACCACACATACAAAATTGAATAACTTGTCATTTCTCTTGTGTGGGAAAGGTTGCACATTATAGTCATTGATATGCCCTTAATACACCAGGATTTTCTATAGTGACTTTTAGACTTCATCATACATCTTTTTCTATCTATTGGTAATCTTTTTTGAGGAATTCTTTCAATTATTTTTTGATGGGAGTTTTTCTTATATATTATTCCTCTTGTTTTGATAGACTATATAGTAAGTAAATGTATATTATAAATAAAAAACTATTGATATTTCCCACATTATGAGATTTTATTCTAATATTAAAAACCACCTTTATCCATTATATTTTTCTTTCGTTTTCTTGTTGCTTATGCAAACTGATGCTGCTTATGCAAACTGATAAGTTTGAATCACGAAAAAAATGTAAGAATATTCAATTGACTCAACCCAGGAATTTATATCAAATTTATGAATGTAACTTTCATTTCTCATTTATGAGACTTTTTATTATTTCATATGTATGTGTGTATGTTGGAGTATATGTATGTGTGCCCTCTGTGTTCAGAGTCAGGAAGAGGACATCAGAACAAGAGTTATAAGTGATTATGAGCTGCCCCAGGTAGGTGTTGAAAATTGAACCCAGATCCTCTGGAAAACCAGAAAGTGCTCTTAACTGCTGATCTATCTGAACAACCCCCAATAATGTATTTATAAAGTATTTTTATGAATTCTTTGAGAATTTCATATAATGTATTTTGATTATATTTATCCCCCACTCTTCCTCCAACTCCTACCAGATACACTCAATAATGTTTTTTTTTAATTTAAAACCAAGAGTTTTAGTTTTGTATTAAATATATTTTCAGTATCTACCTACGTCTTTTTTCTTTCCTTCCTTCCTTCCTTCCTTCCTTCCTTCCTTCCTTCTCTCCCTCCCTCCTTTTTATTTTCTTAGATAGGACTTCTTTAGATAGTTCAGGCTAGCCTTAAACTCTTTTATGTTGTAATCCAGAAGCTTTTGATCCATTGATTTTCATCAAACACTGGGTTTACATGTATGAGCTACTATGCTTGGCCAAGATTTAATCATTTATATAAAAATAAACAATTGCATCCATCTCATTAGCACACAGATTTGTTTTAATCTTTAATAAATGGTAAAATTGAATGTGTACCAAAGAATTAAAATTAGTTTATGATATAAGCAAACATTTGACTTGAATATCTATTTTGTATACCTGTACATCCAGGGTTGTGTAAAAATTTCTTGGACAATCACTGCACAGTGGTGGCACATGCCTTTAATCCCAGCAGAGGCAGGCAGAGGCAGAGGCAGGCAGATCTCTGAGTTCAAGGGCAGCCTCTTCTACAAAGTGAGTTACAGGTCAGGCTTCAAAGCTACAGAGAACCCCTGTCTGGAAAAAACAAAAAAAAAACAACCAAACAAAAAAAAAACCCACTTTGTTACTGGGTGGTGGTAGAACAGGCCTTTAATCTGAGCCCTTGGGAGGCAGAGGCAGGTGGATCTCAGTGAGTTCGAGGCCAGTTTGGTCTAACAGAATAAGTTCCAGGATAGTAAGGACTGTCTCACAGAGAAACCCTGTCTCAAAAATCTAATAAAAAAATTCTTGGACAAAAAGGGTTGGAAGTTTAAGAATCCCTGAATTGGGCAGGTGGTGGTGGTACATGCCTTTAATTCCCAACCTCCCTCTTTTCTTTTCCCTTCCTTCCTCCCCTTCCTCTCCCCCCACCTCTCTCTCTTTCTTAGAAAGCGCAAGGGTGGCTGAAGCAGAAGAATCACGAGTTTGAGGACAACTGAGCTGTACACCCAGTTTCCAGAATTTGGGCTCTTTGTTAAACTATGAATCATAAAAAGATGAATATGTGGATATAGTATTTGTATTATTTTTACTTCAGTTGTTTTTCTTTTTCCTTTTTTGGGGGAAGGTTCCAGACAGGGTTTCTCTTTATAATATTCCTAGCTGCCCTGGAACTCACTTTGTAGACCAGGCTGGCCTAGAACTCACAGAGATCTTGCCTGCCTCTGCTTCCTGGAGTGCTGGAAGTGCTGGGATTAAAGGCCTATGCTATCACACATGGCTTTGATGATTGTCTTTATGAAACTTTTAATAAATATTTTAAACCCATCCTTTTCAAGGGTTATAACTAATGTGCTACTTACTTAAATCAGAAAAGAGCCATCTCATTACCTTTTCATATTTCTGTCACATTTCTAGCATCAAAGTCAGTTGACACTTGACAGACACCTCAGGATTTGGAGAAATAACTGCCAGTCTACAGGAAGGAGACCTAGATGTACAACCACAGTCTGACGCCTTTCAACAAATGTGAGCGATCCTTCCAAACTTAAACCTCACAAGTTTCAAATAGTAGGTTTTTGAGAAAACTATGTAAATATTTAAATAAATATGAAGCTTATGTTAGCAACTTCCACAATATGGAAAAGCAGCTCTGGACTCAAAGTCTAAGGGACTTGAGCTCTGGTTTACTTTATTGATATGCTAGACGCAGAGCCTGCCTCCTGCTACAGCGGTTAACCAGTATTTATTTTGTATCTACATATTGGAGAGATCATATTGCCAACAAGAAGAATTTAAAGTGGATTCTGCATCCCTTTGTCTTTTCTCAGAACGTATGCTCCTATGTAGGGTAGGAACTAAAGTGGAGCAAGGCTCCAAGACATGGGAGGCAGGAACGACCTCTTTTCTAGTCCCACCGTGATCCATAGTTGGTGCTCTTGGAATGCATGGTGACTGCTCTCCATTCTGAGTCAGATAGGGAGCCCCCTCCACCCCATCTGGCCTCTTAATTTTAACTAGTGGTGATGAGTTGCGGGGACTACTCACACCTTTCATAATCGTACCCCAGAAAGTGTGTATAGGAAGATAGGGCTTGGGGTCCATTTTTGGCCCCTCTATCTGCTTGTAGGAAACAAGATGCATAAGTCAGGAGGTACCAGAGCGGCCTCAGAGAAGACCACCCACGTGCTTTGGGCGAAAGGTCTCTGGCTCACCAAGCCCGCCCCAGGTCCCGCCTTCAGGCTCCGCCCCCGGGACC
>LOEQ01002324.1:344578-361052 GCA_001685075.1 Bramus lutescens | reverse complement strand
CTGTAGCTTTGGAGCCTGTCCTGGAACTAGCTCTTGTAGACCAGGATGGCCTCACTCACTGAGATCCGCCTGCCTTTGCCTCCCGAGTGCTGGTGTTATGGTTAGTTTTAAATGTCTACTTGTCACAACTTAGAATCTCCTGTAAAGAGAGTCTCAGTTGAGCTAATTGTCTTTATCAGGTTGGTGTATGGATATGTTTGTGAGGGACTGATTTGGTTGTTAATTGCTGTAGGAAGACCTAGCTCACTGTGGGTGGAACCATCCCCCAGGCTGGGCCTTAAATTGTAAAAAAGAGAGCTAGCCGGGTGTAAGCACAGCCAAGCAATCAGGCAGCATGAGAATATCTGTTTCTCTTTGCTCTTGATTGTAGATGTGTCTCAAGCTCCTGCCTCACTGATTTTCCTCAATCACAGACTATAAGCTAAATAGAGCGCTTTCTCCCCTGAAGTGTTTTCTTTTAGGCTATTTTTTCATGGCAACAAAAAAGAAGGTAGGACACCTGCCATTTTGGTGTGATCCTTCCCAATGCATTCTTCCTGTCTTGTTTCTTGTCAGGCATTTGATCACGGCAATGAGAACAGTAGCTAAGACGCACCAAATCTATAGTTCAGATTAAGGTTTGCTCAGAATTGTATGCCCTTGGAACTTGGAAGAATTTATAAAACATGTATGTGCCGTAATGTATCATTCAGAGTAGTTTTAGTGCCTTATGAACCTCCTGCCTGCTTGTCTCTCCCTATGCATAGCTCCAATCTCTAGTCTTGTTCAAGTTTTGTGCTGAATTCATGGTTATAAGAGCCATGTTATGACTAAAAGATTTTATTTTTATATCAGGAATGACTATTGGATTTTGTCAAATGGTTTATCTATGTGTACTTTATCATGAGTTTGTTAATATGGTGGTGGATTTTACTGCCTTATGTGTCAAGTTTTCATAGATGTGCTACCAGAGAGCATACATCACTTGACTTCCCAATACCCGAAAACACCCTGTATCATCATGTACTTTTAAAAGTATTTATTGCTGAATTCTGTTTGCTTTTACTTTGTTAAGGATATGTGTATATGTGTGGATAAATGTTTTTCTTTCTTTTTTTCTATTTTTGCTATTAGGCTTAATACTACCTTTAAAAATGAATTGGTTAGGTATTTCTATTTTCTGAAAGTCTTGGAAAAAGTTGTGTATTTTAAAATTATTTTCTTGAGTCTGGAGCTATAGATTACTCTTGGAAATTTTTGAATTGTGCCATTTTCTCAATAGTTACAGAGTTAGTAAAATTTTTCACATTAGATGAGTTATGATAATTCTTTTAGAGGAAATTGCCCACTGGCTTATTTTGCCTGTCAAGTGTGTATGTGTTCTAGCATTCTCTTACAATCAGTTTGATATCTGTAGGTTTTATGGTGATAGTCCCTACTCTATTTATTTTTAAGTTTTAGTTCTAGTTTGCCAATTTTATTGATCATATAACTATACCTTTATTTTGCATTTTAGTGTCAATGCTTTCTGATTTTTCTTAATTCTTTTCTGCATATGTTTGGTTTATTTTGTTAAGTAGGAAGTTAGATTTTGAGACTTTAAATGCTCCCTCCCTCCCTCCCTGTCTCCCTCCTTCCCTCCCTCCCTGTCTCCCTCCCTCCCTCCCNCCTGTCTCCCTGTCTCCCTGTCTCCCTCCATTACTCCCTCCCTCCCTCTCTCCAGCACCACAACAAATAGATGAGAAATCAGCCTGTACAGAGCAAACGTTTATTTCAGCTCACTGTTTGTGAAGCTATTGTCCATGATGCGGTGGCCTGTGCCTATTAGGCTTCAAGTGGGGGTCACAATGACAGATGACATGGTAGAGCAAAATTGTTCATCTCATGGCCAGGAACTGAAAGATAATTGAAGGAGACCAGGGTCTTATAAGCCTTCTGGAGGGCAGGCATAAAGCTGTCTTTTAGGAACATTCCCTTCCCCAAATTAAAGTTTCTACCACTTTTCAGTAGTACCAAGCTGGGCATCTTGCAAACCTTTACCCATGGGACTTTGGTATATTTGAGATGCAAAATACATTATTCCTCTGGTCCCAAAAGTTATATGTATATGTATCTCACACTGTTAAAATATTTAGTTAAACTGTAAAAGAATCCCCTAGATTTTAACTGTTTATCATTGCTCAAAGGTCTAAGTCTAAAGCTTTCTTCTGTAACCTATTTGTGAACCCTTAGGAAAAAAAACAAAAAATAAAGGTTCAGCTTCTCTGATATAATGATATAAGAGGCACAAAGCAAATATTCCTGTATCAAAAGTAGAATAGAGGAATGGGAAGAAAGAATTGGACCAGAACAAGACTGGAAGCTGAAACCAGTGTGGCAAACCTTGAATCTTAAACTTCCATGTCTGGTGTTTAGGGTACATATTAGGGTGTGGGCTTCCAAGGCTAGAGTACCTGCCGACTTATATTTAAATATATAAAAATATACAGATTTAAAATCTATAAAAATATACAGCTATATTTATAGCCCGCATGGCCACTCTTGATCTGACTTTGCACACTGCCTGCAGCTTTCTGCAGCAGGCTTTCTACATTGCTCTCATCTGTTGTCCTAAGGTTTCCATCCTTCGAAGCCTTAGCTTTTATTTTGGGGATTGCTTTTAGGGATTCTGTCTATACCACACACCCCATACACTGTTCTTTGCTTCAGATTCTCATGTCTGTTTGGCTAAAAGCGTCTAGTTGTATGCGTGCAGTGCACAAGTACATAGCTACGTTAATATTTCTATATTTAAGCTGTGTCATCGCCTTTAAACTTGGACACTTAAAAAGAGTCAAGACAAAATGAATCTGATTCTTGCTGTGGATAACAGAGTTGCCTAAAATCTAGATCCCAGCCATGTCCTCATTGCTACCTGAAACCTCCAAAATATAAGCCTTGCTGACACATTCTTTTCAGCATTCTGATTGGAACCCTTTTCTATAATTGCTAATTAAACACTACTTTTATGACTTGGAGCTTTCTCTAACCTGATTGTTTTCCTGTGAGCTGGGCATGGCGGCACACACCTATAATCTCAGCCCTCAGAGGTCGAAGCAGGAAAATTGCCATGAATTTGAGGTCAGCCTGGGCTATATGCTAAGACCTTGTTTCAAAAAAAAAAAATCCAAGCAAATGAACAGATAAATGGAAACTCTTAACATAGTATAGTCCCATAGCCTTTCTAAGGTGTGAAACATACAGCAAAGATAGAGACCCCTCTCTAAGTACCCGTAGAGGAAAACTACCTTTCTTTGTAGGTGACGATTTCTGCTACTCTAACAATACCGAAACTAATAGCTTCACCCCAAGACCTCTTGGCCTCGTTGTTTTAATTAAAGCATCACAACATGGGAGGAGTGTGTACAGAGCAGAGCTGGTCACCTCATTACTGTGAAGTCTGGGAGTAGGTAGAAGGAGGAGGAGGGAGGGGAAGAGGAGCTGGAAAAGCAGGGCAAAGAGGACTCCATAGAGGACTCCATGCCCCCAGTAACGCTTAAGTTTACAGAACCTCTCAATACTGCCCTCGGGGGACCAAGGCTCTAAAACATGAGACTTGGACACTGGTGAGACTCCAAATGCTGATGGAGGCATTTGCCACTAAGCCCAACCTTAGTTCAGGCTTGGAACACATATGGAGAAGAGAACCGACACCCAGAAGTTGTCCATTGACCTCTACACACTGAGGCATATACCCTTCCCCTAGAAAAACAGCTAAAAATGTGATACTTGTGGGGACATTTAAGATCTAAATTGCAACATCTCCCTCTCAGAAACTGCTTTACTTGTGTTCCACAGAGTTTGAAGTTTGTATTTTGATCTTTATTCAGCTGAGTGTATGTGTATGTGTAATAGTTTAAATATTATTTTACATGTGTGTTTTGATGGCACATATGTAAGTGTATCACATGCCCTTGAATTCAGAAGAGGGTGACAGATCCCTGGAACTGGAGTTAGAATGCTTATGAGCTGCCATGTAAAGGCTGGGAATGCTCTGTGGGTCAGCTGCAAGAGCAATGTGCTCAGTATGTTTCATACTTTGTGACTTCCTCTGTGCCGTAGGATTATGTAGAGTGTATTGATTTATTTACCTACTTTTTGCTACCTGACTTAATTAGGTATTGTTCTTGCCATAGAAAGGAATGGGCTACTGGTCCCTTATTTTCAGTTTGATGCTCTCTTTTAATATACCCAAAGGATAGAGGGGAGCACTTTCTTACTGCTGGTTGGGTAGGTGTGGAATAAAATCTAGGTTTTCCTGGGTAACTTCACTGACCCCAGTGTGGATTGCTTTTTACCATCTGGAGGTGATGGATGTCCAGAGTCTCTATGAGGGTAGTTCTCCTCTGCCATTGTGTGTGTGTGTGTGTGTGTGCGTGCATGCGTGCGTGTGCGCGTGTGTGCGCACTCAAGGGGCATTCATCTACACATGGATGGGGATGAGACTCCTGTCTCCATGTGTGGCCTTCTTTGATGTCACTGTTGTAAGGCTCTTGGATGCTTTAATTACAAGGTGGCAAGATTGAAAACTTAGTTTTCCCACTTGGCATTGGTGAGGGCACGAGTTAGACTACACTGTTTTCTGTGCTGTTGGTTAGTGAAAGGGAGTTACCACGTAGACTCTGTCTCCTTGGTGTATTCTTTGTTCTTGGGCTGACAGGAATGAGCTTTTATGTTTTTTTTTTTTGGACAGTTTCTCTTTGTCATTTTAGAATTCTGGCTTTGCTGTTCCTAAGTTTTAGAGCTGTGAGAAAAAAAGAAAAGTTAGAGAATGACGTATTTCCTTGTCTACTGTCTCCAAGGTCCTTGGATGATCTGCCTTCTTTTGCTAACCTTTCTGGTCTTGTGTTTGTTTTATGAGTAATATTCAGTACTTTTAGTTGTATCTAGACAGCAGTATTGGGAAAGTATTTTTTCTCTTCTTTCATTGCTTTTTTTTTTGTAAATCATGTTTAAATATTACTAGCTCTCATAACTTGGCTATCAATCCATAGGATATTGATTTCATTGTCAGTTTGCATAAGAATATTTCTAACTTTAAACTTTGTAATACTTCTTAAAGTTAGAAAATAAAATATATACAGAGTAAAATTTTAAAATAAAACTGATTATATTGATAACACTTAAAGAGCTCCTACAAATGTAGGTAATGCCTACAGGTTGGCATTGATATATAAAATTTTATATATTTAATACTTTAACACAGGTAAAAATATAAGAAATCTACTTAACGAATTGAAGATGATCAATAGCATTGAAAAGGTGATCAGATTTAGTCATAGTGAAATGAATGTCAGATAAGATGTTATTCTCACCAATGAAATTGACCCTCCTTTCTCTAAAATGCACAGTGATACCAGATCTGAGCAAAGTTGAAAACTGTTAAGTCTTTAGAGAGGAAGCTTGGCAGCGATGGCATCTATATTGCTGTTCCTATATTCTAGGTACAGTAGTTATTGTTCTTCCCATCTTTCAGACAAAGAAAGTGAAATGCAAAGCGGTTAGATAACTTACCCAAAAGTAAGTGAGGCTGGGGGTGTAGTAGTAAAGTACTTAGGGATTATGTACACGGCCCTGAATTCGATCTTCAACACCAGGAAGCCAACCAAAGTACCAATGAGAAAATCAAAAACAAAACAACCCACTAGAAAACAAGTCATAGGTAATATGTCCATATTCTCACTCAGTATAGGCTTGTGTAGGTGGAACCTTATACTATTTACAAGAATAGTTACTGTAAGTTGGGCAGTGGTGGTGCACGACTTTAATCCCAGCACTTGGGAGGCAGAGACAGGTGGATCTCTGTGAGTTGAAGGCTAGCTTGGTCTATGAGCTAGTTCCAGGACAGCTAGGGCTGTTACACAGAGAAATTCTGTCTCAAAAAAAAAAAAAAATAGAAGTTACTATAACACTGAAAAGTATGAAACAACTTTAAGAGTCTATACAAAAAGGAAAATGGTTAAGTATTTCTCTAAATATCCATTTTCATTAATTATGTGTGTATATGTACACACATATTCCTATATATTTCTATACCTTACAAGAAGAAATTCAAGCAAGTTTTCAGGTGAAGAGGACACATTAAATACACTTCTTAATTGCCCTGTGAAACTCTGCTAAAGCTTAGATAAAAGAACAAAAAACTATATGAAGATAATAACAAGAAAAATTACATTAAAATTACAGGAATTATCAGATTAATAACTTCAGCAATTGTTAGCGTCTGGGCGTGGTGGCCCATACCTTTAATCCCAGTACTTGGGAGACAGAAGCTGGCAGACATCTGTGAGTTCAGGGCTATCCAGGGCTACATAGTGAACCCTTGTCCCCCTCCCCCAGGCCCTAAGTAGCTAGACCCAAATTAGTATCACAAAAATTTAGATGACCCTAAGGGTCTGCAGGAGGGCATGAGTGTATAGTTGTAGATTTGCTAGGCTTATGTAGTGAACTCCTCATCTAGAGTCTATTCCTTGCATGCAAAGCAGAAGGGAAGGTTCACGTTTATCTCCTTGAAGATTTTGAGACTGTTTGAAACCAGGATGTTGGAAAACCCTTTCCTCTGAAGGCCTTAGGCAAAAGGCATGACTTTTTCTGGCAACCCATTGCACCCTTTCCTGATATTTGTCTCCTTTTCATGTCCCTTTTGTCTTCAGATGTTTCTTTCTTTGCCTTATAAGGAAAATGATGTTTGAAAATACCAGTCAATGGTGTTTGCTCCTGCCTAATTCTATGTGACTGTTATCTTAATTTTGATTCCATCTGCAAGGTAATTTTCAAATGAACTCATATCATATTTACTGGTGTGTGTGTGTGTGTGTGTGTGTGTGTGTGTGTGTGNNNGAGAGAGAGAGAGAGAGAGAGAGAGAGAAGAGAGTGATTTTAGTTTATTACTTAAGTAGGATATGGCACATTAACAGACACATTCGGTCTATAACACTGCATACAGTTTGTGAGGTTAAATGGAAAGGCATAGAAAGTGCTGGAGAGTAGCCTGAACTAAACCGAATTTAAAAATGAATCAGGGGAGCTGTGCTCAAAGCTTTGAACAGTGTTTTTGGTTATTTCCATGAACAAACTTTAAAAGTTATTAATAAACATAATAATGTGGCAAAGATAACGGATGGGGAATTTAAAAGTTGCAGACTGTATGCTCTGTTTTCTTAGGGTCTTTTTAAAGTGTTGCTTGAAGAAGCTTGTTCTCTTCCTTGACCTTAGAGTTACTGTGTAATTCCTTCTCAAATACTCACCTGATCTGGGAAAAAATTCTGTAGCTTTTGAAGTTTTGTCTTAAAAGCTCAATAATTCTATACTGAATTACTTAAGCTCAAAAGATTATTACATTAATCAGGAAACTCTAGAGCTCCCCACTAGAGGCCATTTCTCAGTTTACCCAAGAGGACTTTAAAAATATCTCCTGTGTATCTGTCCCAGGACCTGTGGAGACTTGGTGCTGTCCTCTTCATGACAGTGACCAGCATTGTTCACTGAGAAGACTGTAGTTTCATAATTCCCCAAAGCTCTTGGACTTGTCTGTGTATTATATAGTAACTTTTTTCTAAGGCTTTTTAAAGTTTTTTATTTTTATTCTGTGAATTAATTTGATGCAAATTTGTATTAGTAGTAGCAAATCATTTTTTTCTCATCAAATAATCACATGGAACAGAAGCTCCTGTGATCTTTGAGGAATAGACAAATAGAATATTCTACAAAATATTTTAATAAGCTGTCTTCAGGCCTTTTGTTGATGTTATATCCAAATAATACTATACCATGTTTTATAATTCAGACATTTAACTTATTACAGTTTTATTTTGGGCTTGATATATTCCAGTCATTATTACTCTTTGTTAGACAGTTAAGGTTGAAGATTATCTATACACTAAATGCCAGTTCAATTTCTGAGTATAGATAAAAATACATAAATGCTTTTATTTTGATTCTATAGTATTTTGCCTTAATACTACATGTATAAGATCAGTCAACAAAGGTTAAACTGTCTCAAACAAATTGCCTAGTTTCTGATAATGTCATTTCAGGCAGTTCATTTATCTGTGAAAACAGCAACCACCACCACAACAACAAAACCCCGTTTGGCACACTGTAGTCAACTATGTTTAGTAGTCTGTGTTGGGTTATTTTTTTTTAAGCATAGTTAAAGAAAGGTAAAGTTAGAGTGAAGTTTTCTCTTTTGACAATATGCTACTGCTAATTTTATTTGGGGATGATAATTTTATCCAATTAATTTCATTTATCTTAAATAAGCAGTCAAATAAAATTAGCTGCTTAATCGTATCTTCATTAGTTGTTTTACTAATATAGGCCATTTAATACTTAATATTTTTAGCTCATTCTGTATATTTGTATTAGAGGAGTCACTTGGTAGATTGTCTACATCTTAGGGAAGGAACTAGGCCTCTCTAAAGTAATGTTTGTTAGTCATTTGTTTGCTTAGCCATTACCTAGTGTCTCCTGTGTGTTAAACAGACACAAAGCAGCTATCTCTCCTTGTATGCATACCATCCAGTGGAGAGGACAGCATGGTCAGAGTCTGAGAGAGAGACAGTGCTGTGCCTTATGTGCTAATATGAAGGACAAATCACAGAAAAGCTAAATTGGATGTCAAGGGACTGCTTGTTGTATTTGAGTAGGAGTGGATGGTAACTTAATCACAAGGAGAGAAACAGGAGAAGAAGAAAACAAGATCATTCAGGAGATAAAAACCATACCTTCTTCCTCTCCCTCCTGTATTTTGGACAAGGTCTCATGTATCCCCAAACTAGAGATTAATATGAGTTTGTTTAAAAAAAAAACTTTCATCCTTTCATACACTTAATAATTTAAGTATATATAGAAAGTCAAATAACGGGTGACTGTAATATTTCACTGTCACCAAAGCAGGTCATCCAGACCAAAAACAGAGGAGCATTGTAGTTGTATGAATACCAGATACAGTATTATACAATCAAGGCAGTGCTAAGTGGGAAATCTGTAGCTCTGAGTGCCTACACTCCAAAATCAGAGAGCTCAAATAAGTAACTTAAAGATGTAGCTTAAAGCCCTGGAAAAACAAAACCAAAAGCAGAATATGGAAAGAAGTATAGAAATTAATGAGATAGACTAAAAATATTAAAAAGAATCTATTAGTTGACCAGTTCCTAGCGAAATTAACCACAAGAATACAAAACCTATATGCAAACCTCTCATAACATGGTAAATAGCCAAAAACTTGAAGCATTCCCACTAAGATTAGGGGCAAGACAGGAGTGCTCACTCTACTCACTCTTCCTCAGTGTTGTGCTTGGGCAACAAGACAAGCAGAGGAAATTAAAGGGGTACAGATAGGAAAGGACTATGTCTCTATACATACAAAACCTTAATATTCAGGAAAACTAGAGCTGAGAGCCCACCCAGTAAAGTAGCAAGATACAAAATTAACATACACAATGAATACCCTTTCTGTTTATCAATGATAAACATAATCAAGAAATCAGGAAAACAATCTTATTCACAGTAGCCTTAAAATCATCTAATCAATCAATCCCCAAATCTTGAAGTGAACCTACCCAAGGAAGTGGAGACCTCTCCATTGGATGAATGGAGAGTGAAAATGTGCACTTACATGACAGGATTTTATGCAACTGTAGAGAAAGATAAATGGTGCAATTTTCAGGAAAATGGGTGGAGCTGAAAAGTATATTAGGTGAAGTAACCAAAGTAATAAAGAGAAACAGTGCATACTCTCAGTCATATATATCTCAGCTACTAATTCACATACCTCTGTACATCTGTCGGTCGGTCTGTCTGTAATTACATGAGAGTGTGTAGCATCCAGGAAGGTGACATTTAACAGGCAAGGAAAAGATGGGTGTGATATTAGGGGGATGGTAGTGGATAGTAGAATACATGCCATATAAAAATGGAAGGGGAAATGAATACTGGGGAGGGGTAAAGGTGTAAGCAGAAGAACATGAAGATGGGGGAAGAAGAGGAAGTGATGATGTTAGGCCAACTACTGGGTATATGCACAAGCAGAAAAAAAACCTGATAACAGATAATGGTACCCCTTGAAACCGTAAGCTAGTCACCAAGTCTTAGTACTGGGGTGGGCTCAAATGGTTGATCTAGAAGGCCACTTAGGTCCCCAGAAAGATAGTTATTTACTCACTGTTGGTAACTTCTCCACGCTGATGAAACTGTTCCTAAAGAGACTTTGTGTGCTTTGCTCTCAGGATGTGGAGAAATGGAGCTGGAACAGGCCTGGAAGCCCCTTCCACTTAGCTCACTGCTGCTAGAGGGAGCTAGGCAGGCTGTGGGGGAAAGTTGTCATCAAAGTCCCCTTTGATACAGACCCCTAGTGATACATTGTAGTTGGCTTTTATTACTCTTTGGGGGCCTGCCACCCAGCTCCCAAATGAATACATGGAGACTTATTCTTTCTTATGAATTCCCCAAAATTAGCTTGACTCATTTCTAGCCAGCTTTTCTAAGTTAAATTATCCCATTTCTCTTTAACTTCACTTTCTTTATTCTATAGAATATATCTTTCTTTCCTTCTTACTCCGTGGCTGGCTGTGTGGCAGTGACTGGCCCTGGTGCCCTGTCCTCTTTTTCCTTTTCTCACCTCTTCTTTTTCTCCCAAGCCTAGATTTCTCTTCCTATTTATTCGCTCTGCCTGGCAGCCCTGTCTATCCCCACCTGCCTAGTTATTGACTGTTCAGCGCTTCTTTTTTTTTTGCCAATCAGATGTTTTAGGCAGTCAAGGTAACACAGCTTAAAAGAATACAACACATCTTTGCATCATTAAACAAATATTTTATAGCATAAATGAATGTAACACATTTTAAACTAATATTCCACAATACTACTACTAGCTGGCCAGGCAAAATGTGCCCATGGGTCCAATAGTGGCAAGTAAGTAATGGGAGAACAACAGATTAGACCTTTCCCATTCTACATTTACTAGCACCAACTTGGTCAAATGCCTTTGGCTAGGGAGCATCATAGGCCCTAGAGAGGAAATTACTGCTATCTTCCTGCTAAGTGGACATGATGTGTCCATCAAATTTCTAAATTTTGTGTTTGTACCCATAGGAAAGTGCTACTGTCAGCTTTGGTCAGAGAAGATTCCCTTTGTTTGCAGTGGGTAGCAATAACTGCAGAGACATAGAACTGGTCAAATTGCTGAGAATTGGGATTTGCTGAATGCTCAGCCAATAATGGAAGTTCTATATCACCCACTTCAAGGCTCAGGGAATATTGCAGAAGATGGGTGGAAAGAATGTAAGAGCCAGAGAAAGGAGTGGAATGAATTGGAACACTCCCCGGAATGACATTCCCTTTGCACTCTTGATCTCATAGCAATTGCAATTCCTAGCACAAGACCTGAGCCAGATTGGGCCTGTGAACATTGTGTCATGTGGGGTTAGGGCAAAGAAGAAGGGCCCATGGACATCCCATGCCCTGTCCCTATAGGCAGATAATGGTAGCTAAGGGACTAGGTCTCATGAGACCCCACTGCTTTCTGAGGATCTGTGGCCAGTTAGTGATCCATTGGGGCGGGGGGAAGCATTATCTTCAGTGGGTAGCACTGATGAAGAGTATGTGCTCTGTAAATTATCACAGGGTCCTCTTCCGGGACCCTGTAGCAACCCTAAGGAAACTCTGCTTATGAAGAGTAAACAAATGTAGGCACCCCAGTAGAATGTAGATGGAAGTTTCTGTTCCTCCTGGTGCCATAGCTGTTCAGTCCTAAAGAAACACACAGAGGCTTATATTAATTATAAACTGATTGGCCTATTAGCTTAGACTTTTTATTAACTAGATCTTAAACTTAAATTAACCCATAATTCTTGTCTATGTTTAGCCACGTGGCTTGGTACCTTTTCTCAGTGAGACAGTCTCATCTTGCTTCCTTTACATCTGAGTGGCGATTGCAGACTGAGCCTTTCCTCTTCCCAGAATTCTAGTCTGGTCACCTCGCCTATATTTTCTGCTTGGCTACTGGCCAATCAGCACTTTATTAAACCAATATAAGTAACAAATCTTTCCAGGGTACAAGATCATTTATCCCACAGCAGTAGAAGATGACCATGGAGAGGATCACTGGTAGCAGATGGGGAGCAGAGGAGAGAAATGGATTTAGGGATGGTGTTTGAAAGTGTGTGGAATTATTTTTGATAACCTTAGAGGGATAACAGTCCTAGCAATTGCCTCGTCTTGAGGAAACTGAAAAATAAATACTGGGAAGCGACATTCAGATTTTTACTTTGACATCTTGCATTTTACATTATGTCTTGTGTTTTTAACCTGTTAGTTGAAACTGACTTGGCAATCTTTTCTCATTCCAGATCACTCAACGTCAAGTGGCACACTATCTTTTAAACCTAGTCGATCATTGGTTACTCTTCCCACTGCCCATGTGATGCCATCTAACTCCAGTGCTTCAATTTCCAAACACAGGGAATCTCTAGCATCAGATGGCTCTAAATGGAGTACAAGCCTCATGCACACACTGGGAGACCACAGAAGACGGGAGCAGGACCCTTCACTAGACATGAAGGACTTCAGGCCCCTACGGAAATGGTCATCTTTGTCCAAACTTACTGCCCCAGACAACTGCAACCAGAGTGGCATTGTATACACAGACGAGTTGAGGAATGAGCTGCAAAAGACAGGGAAGGGCAAGGCTTTCCCATCCCACGTAAGGACCTTTGGGCCTAGTTGCTTACATGACAGTATGGAGATGCTTAAGCTGGAAGACAAGGAAATAAATAAAATGCGGTCATCAACTCTGGATTGCAAGTATAAATTTGAGAGCTACAACAAAGAGGACATCAGAGCCGCCTCCTCTGCTTTCAGGAGACAGACTTTAGACAAGACTTACAGTGCCTTACCTGAGAGCAAGCCCATTGTGACAGGTTCAGAGGCTTTTGAGTCTCCAAAGTATTTAATGCTTGGCCAGCAGGCAGTAGGTGGAGTTCCCATTCAACCTTCTGTGAGGACTCAGATGTGGCTTACAGAACAGTTACGGACAAATCCATTGGAAAGCAGAACTACAGAGGATTCTTACAGCTTAGCTCCTTGGCAACAGCCACCAATAGAAGAGTTTCATCAAGGCAGTGAAACACCAATGCAGGTAAGGCTCAAAACCTAGTGTTTGCTTCCCTCCAGTGGATCTTTTGTTTACTGCAGTACGTATATGACTGCCTACACCACACGTTCCTTTCTCCATCTCTCACAAGTTAATAAACATAAGTGCTATAAATTTTATATACTGTGTTGATAAGAAAAACAAATTTATTTGAGATAAATTAACATAAGAACTGTAAACATTCTTCTTAAGTTGGTCTTGGCTTTCTCATTTGTTAAGTATGCATAAAATAAAATGCTTTTTGTCTAAAGAAATGTGAAACAAAAACAGAAGCTGACATGGTATAATAGAAAATTGATTTGGAAAAATAAGTCTTGGTTTTTTTCTGATTATATCATTTTTAGGACCTGAATTTTTTCTTTTTCTTTATAAGTTTTTTTCTTTAACTTGCATACAAAATGTTGATTTTATTATGGGATTTTCATATATTGTTTTTCTTGATTCTGTGCTCTCCCGGCCCCTGGCCCAGTTCCCTCCTATTGGTTGCCTGCCTCTTCCCATAAGACCCTTTTTGCTCTCATGTTTCCTGTATTTTGCTACCCTCTATTTTATTCTATTTTATTCTTTTTCCATCTTAGCCCTTTGTAGTTTCATAGCTGCCCTCATATCTATAAAACTGAAACTGAGGTTACAATACGAGAGAAAGCATGTGGTATTTGGCTTTCTGGGTCTGGGGTACTTTGCTTGATGTAGTAATTTCAAGTTTCATTTATTTTTTGCAGATGTCATGGTTTCAATTTTCTTTATTGCCAAGTAAAATTTCATTGTCTATATGTATCACATTTCCTTACCCATTCATATATTGACGGACTTCTAGGCTGGGCTCATTTCTAGCTGCTATGACTGTCAGTAAACAGAACCCAGTGCCTTGTGACCTGACACTTATTTTATTTGGGCCTTAATTTCTTCTATAAAATGAGAAGGTGGAACCCAGTTATTTGTACCATTTTTGGTAATGGTTTCTTTGTATTTAAGCTTGTAAGTTAGCTGCAATTGTTAAAGGAACTGAATCAGTTTAAAGGAAGCACTTTATGATAATACAGCACATAGAGAAACATATATTAATCCCTTTTGAGTCTGTGGAATAACAGGCTAATGAGTAAATTTCTTGATTTGGAAAAAGGTGTTAATATGATGCACATGTTTTACATATGAGAAAACTCAGTTTTGAATCTTCCTAAACACAGTCGAGGGAGGGAGAGCACAAGTGACAGGAAGCATTCCTATATGCTTTAGAGCAGCGTTTCTCAACCCGTGGGACGTGACTCCTTTGGGGATTTGAACAACCCTTTCACCGGGGTAGCATAAGACCATCAGAAAACACATATTTACATTATGATTCATGGCAGTAGCAAAATTACTTGCTCTTTTGTTGAGGTAGCAATGAAAATAATTTTAATGGTTGAGGGTTACCATAACATGAGAAACTGTATTAAAGGGTCACAGCATTAGGAAGGGTGAGAACCACTTGCTAAACCATCCAGAGACAGTAGGTAGTGTAATTCTGAAGAATTCTCCTTTGTGGTTGAAGAAACACCATCTGCCTTCATTTGGTTTAGGATATAGAACTCTGTGTACTCTGTGCTCCTTCCTCTGTGTTTCGATACCCCACCCATAGTACTCCAGACTGGCTCTGTAGGATTGTGAGAAGGTCTTGACTTTGGTCAGGGGAGAATGCATAATTTACAGGTGCCCCTGCATCCTCTGTTTTCAAGTGGGATGTGGAGAATGTGGCCGTCCACGTGCAGTGAGTGACCCTTAGATTCTCTTACGCTCACAGTGCATCTGCTCCAGGGTAGTTAAGTAGTGAATTCGGTTTCTTACATTACATTTTTCATGTTCCCTGGTCTACAGTTGTTTAAAAAGGAAGATGAACTTTTGTTTCTATATGAATCATAAAGTAGTTTGATTAGTCAAGGTATTGACAACTAATACTTTTAACATGCTAATGGAGGCTTTTCTGTTGCTTAAATGAAGATTTTGATTAAATAACAAAAACTTTTTTCTTCAAAGTGAATTGTGAATAAAGTCTGGCTTCTACCTTGAAAGGATTTTATTATGTTCTTTGAGATTTTTTTTATTTTCCCTATTTTTGCATGCTGTTACGTTTTTGACTTTTTGTCTGAAAGAAGCAGCATACTGAGAGATGTGATTATGTCACAATGCAGTGCCATCACATCTTGTGACACAACAGGTAGCAAGGTAGTATCTAATATTGATGTGTTTTAAAAATTGATTTTTCCTACTATATCTTTATGTGCATATAATTTAGCATGTAATTTCAAGACATTAAAATGGGTATTAGCATATAACCAAACCTTTTTTATCTAATTGACCATATTCTCACACCTTGTCAAAAGACTCAAAAATAAAGCTAAACAATATCTGGTAGAAAATTCATTATTTTATGGGGGCCTCCCCCATCTTGTGTTTGTATTAGAAAACCTTGATTTTTACATTATGTGGGAAAAGTACCTCTCTCCGACCTTTACAACACAAAACTCTATAACTAGAATGTTTGATAGCCAGCATATAAATTGATTTCAAATATCACCTAGGTCAAATATTCATTTGCATATAGGTGGTTCTGATTGCATTTTACAGATAAACTTTTTACCACTAAAAATGTAAAAGACAATATTAGATGTTAAAAAATTAGTTCATTTTTATTATCCTGTAAAGTAAGATAATTTACTTCATTGTGAGAAGTATTTGGTCATTATCTTTAAAGTTTTATTCCTTACAACTTACTCTATGTGTGATGATTAAACAGAATAAGCTCCCAGTTATAGATCAGGTTTTTTGTTCCTCATTTTAATGAGCTACACTGTTCTATACTCCTGATCAGATCAGATTGTAATTGTATTAAGGACAGAATGAAAAACAGCTAGAACTTGTTTTACTGAGGAAAAACGTTGTAAATTGATGGTTAACATCTTGAAGTTGATGTAGTAGTGAGCAATATGCTGAGGACATGGGACTTTTCAACTGCAGTTTCACTATCAGTACAGCCAGCTATAGAACCTGTGTACTCCTGCATAGATAATGTCTCAGATCATTTATTAGTGGTTCTCAACCTAGGGGTCCTGACCCCCAACAAACCTCTATCTCCAAAATGTTTACACTATGATTCATAACAGTAGCAAAAGTACAGTTATGAAGTAGCAACAAAAATAATTTTAGGGTTGGGGTGATCGCAATATGAGGAACTGTATTTAAGGGTCACAGCATTAGGAAGGTTGAGAACCCTGGTTTAGATGATTATGTCATTCATGCTTTATGTGTGTGTGTGTGTGTGTGTGTGTG